>BMAU01000304.1:0-506029 GCA_019973935.1 Trichonephila clavipes | reverse complement strand
ATAGTATTGAATTAAAAGAAAAAAAAAAAAAGAGAAAATAATTATAAGTTAAGAGGAAAAATTTTGTTTTTTTAGAGGGAAATAAATATCTTTCTTGTTTATGAAAGCTTCGACAATTAGATAGGATTTTGGTGGTCGTCTTCAGCACTTTTGAGGGTTTTAAGCATTTGTAAAATTTCAGGGGATCTTTTAAGTATTTTAGATATTATGCTAATAAGTTCCAATTGCTTGAGCCAGATCTGAGTTATTGTCTTGATTGATTCCGTGAATTCCCGCTTGCTAGAGTTTTTACATTCACATTGCTGAATTGTCTCTGAAGCATTAGGGGTGGGAATGAGGGGAGTCACGTCCGCTAACTACGTTAGCGTAGGTAATTCCATCTTTACAATTATTAACTTTTTAGATTTTTTGAAATCATAGGAAGGGTCGCGCCCTTTTTTTTTTTTTTTTAGGTTTAGGGAAAAGAGGGACATTTTGTATAACAGGCGAATGGCCATGTTCCTTACAATTTATACAAAAGGGGTTTCCTGCCTCTCCTTAATTGGGCACTGCTTGGTTGGATGTTCCTTTCCGCATTTAAGACATCTTGGCTTTAAACGGCATTCACTGGCCGTGTGGAAAAATTGTTGCAATTGTAGCATTGAGTGATTCCTCGAACTAGAAATCCCTCAACGCGAACTTGTAAATAACCGAGGGTTTTTAATATCGAAAATTTTTGAATTAGTGGCATTTCTCGGTAGGGTTATTAGAAAAAATGGGAGCGGGCCTCTGTGTTTTTTAGAGATTAACTGATTAACTTTATCAACAGTAAAGCCTTCTTCCTCTAGCCAACCTCAATACAAGATAGAGGACGGAGGAATCATTCGATTCAGTTCACTTGTGCAATACAGCAGTCAGTCGTTCCCTCTCGAGCTGCGATCAGATGAAGCGATCGAGAACAGATTTTCGGTTAATATTAGGATATAGAGTACGGTCGCGTCTTTTTTACGCTCCATACTTTTGACATGTCGATTCTTGAGAAACTTGCCAAGAACTCAAACATGGATATAGATCCCACCCTGATAAAAAATCAAACGCCATGCTTTTCAACGTCATCAGATTTGAAAAGATATGGAAATTGAGAGGGATGATTCTCAAACGTTCAGGAGCTTCACCAAAAATTTCATAATTCCGATCCAAGTCTGTCTGAGACTACTATCGACGCAGCTGATGAACATCAACTGAAATTGGATGCCCTGGTGAGTGAGCGTGATTCTCTCCCCGAATGCCAAACTTTTAATTGCCAGTTCTGCCCAAAAAGCATTCACACCGCTCCGGCAGCTGTGAATGCCCCAGTTAAAAATACTAACGTTTGTTACCCGGGATAAAATAGACAATGATTGCAACCAAAGCACCTTAATTCAGAATTCTAATAAAGAAAAAGAAGTTTTAATAGCGTAAGCTTAGAAGGATTCCATGGAGGACTTTGTCTTCCTTCGAAAACTGCCAGACCTGCTTCTCCTTCGATCAGCGAAACAGTCGCAATAACCAACAGTTTTTCTAATCTCGAGGAAGATAAAAACCAAGAAGTAGAAGAAGAAGCGAAATTAGCAGTCGTCCCCAAACCCAGGCCCCCACAACCCATTCATCTTAAAATTAAAGAAAACTTTCGAGCTCAAATGAGAATTAGTTCACCAAAATTTTCCGGAAATTACTAGCAATTCAGGCAAATTTATTAAACTCTTCACTAAAGATATTGAGGAAAAACATAGATTAACCAATTACCTAGAATCAGATAAAGACTTCGAATATTTTTGCATTAAACCTAAATTAGAAAAACCCATCAAAGTCGTCATCAAGGACTTCCCCATTTTTACTAAAACCCTTGAAATTCGTTCTGACCTTGAGGGAAGAAGGATTTACAGTTGAAAAAAGTTTCTCAATTAAATCTCTAAAAAACACAAAGGCCCCCTCATTTTTCAAATTACTTTACCAAAAACGCAAATAATTTAAAAATTTTTGATCTTCAATCTCTTGGATACTTCCAAGTTCGCGTTGAGGGATTCCTCGTTAGAGGGAATTACTCAATACTTTAATTACAATAATTTTTTTCCACACTGCAAGTGACTGTCATCTAAAACCAAGATGCTTAAAATGCGGCAAAAACCACCCCACAAAACAGTGTCAGATTAAGGAGGCAGGAAAATCCATTTGCATAAATTGTCAGGAATATGGCCATTCGGCCTGTTATACAAAATGTCCTCACTTTCCCAAACCCAGAAAGGGTTCGCCCTTACCAAAGACGCCATCATTCAATAATAATAAGTGCAAAGAAGGAGTTTCCTTCGCTAACATTGTTAGCGGAATAAACTCCCCTCCCCTTTCTTCCCTAAACGTAAATGACAATATGCAATCAAGTGAAAATAAAAATAGCAAGGAAAACCATGGAATCAATAAGGAAGAAACATCTGATCTGGCTCAAGTAATTGAGCTAATTAGTTTAATTTCTAATATTCTTAAAAAATCCCCTGAAATAATCCAAATTCTTAAAAATCTTAAAAGTGCTAAAGATGAAAATGCTCAAACTTATCTACTTGTTGAAGCTCTGCTTAACAAGAATTAACTTTCGTTTCTCCTTTAATTTAACTGTTAATTTCCCCCATAAATTTTTTCCATATTTTAATTATTTGCAAAGATTATTTTCCATTTCCATTGAATATTTTTCCTAAGACCTATACTTCATTTTAACTTCTCGAATCCATGCTCACTCCCAACATTCAACCATTGGAAGACTCGGTTCTCCCTGTCTGCTCCTACCACCTCATTGGTTCTTGCCTCCGAAACTCCGCCCACCACCAGCCGCCAGGTCGCAACACCAAGCCAACCAAATACCAGATAGAGGATGGAGGGATTAGATCTAATCCCGTTTCCTTATACATGGCTAACATCGTTCCCTCTCGAAGAAGAGAGAGGAGACGCCGAGCAGTTCAGACGTTCGAGTCTGAGCTCCCAATTTTTCACTAATTAGTCAGAGAGAGTACGTAAAGTCCTTTGTAGCCCTTTTCAGGGCTTTTATATCAAGGGGGTTGCCTCTAACGCTACGATAGTTTTGACGATCTAAATTTTTTACGATTTATTAAAGAAAATGACTGACTCGGAAACGGAAATGGACTCAATCGCAGGAACATCCTACAAGTCGAGGTCTTCTATTTCCTCGCTCTCAGGAAACTCTACCCCAAGTTTTACCATTTCAAATTGCGAAAAGCGTAGAAGAGGAATTGCGGCCATTGAAGCAGTGGACAGGAACATTGCTATCCATCAAAACATAATGCGAGATGACGCACCGTATTGCTCTCTTAAAGATGATGAAGCATTTGTGAAGAACGCTGACACGCTTAAGGAGATTAAGAAAAAGTTGGTAAGTGAGCTTCGGACTATACCCCCATGCCTTGACCCAGACTGTACTGACCATACTATCATCTCAAAGGAAAATGAACCAACCCTAGATAACTCAAAACCTAATGATAAGAAAAAACCTAGAAAACGCAAAAATAAAAAACAAGATTCGGAGGGCTTTGCCTTTCCCACCAAATCCGCTAGACCGACCACCCCAACGCTAGTACCAGAACCCATTCCAATTCAAAATAATTTTGAAAATTTAAGTCAGGAACCCGAACCAATGGTCGATTCTATTCAAGAAAATATTTCTCCCATAATCAAGCCTCCATACCCTATTACCTTGAAAACCGATAAAAACTACAGAGACCAACTAAAGAAAATTAGTGAAAACTTCCCTAATATCTCCATTAAAACAGCAGGAGATTACATCAAGCTTTTTCCGAAAACGGAAGAAGAAAAAGGAAACCTTGCCAACTTTCTAGAACTAGATAAAAATTATCAATTCTACGTAACCCAGCCTAAGTCAAACAAACCTCTTAAAGTAGTTTTAAAAGATATCCCGCGCGTTACTTTGCCGGAAGACATTCAAATTGATCTTGAAGCTCTTGGCTACACTATTATTAGTTGTAGTCAATTAATTTCCAAACGCACTAAACTAGAACTCCCTTTTTTCTTAGTTACGCTTCCCCGTAATGACAAAAGTACCACCATTTTTGACCTCACCCACTTAGGATATTTACAAGTCAGAGTAGAAGGCTACTCAATAAATGGAGTCACTCAATGTTACAAATGTAACAACTTCTTTCATACTGCAGCAAACTGCTTCATGAAACCTCGTTGCCTCAAATGTGGAAAAGAACATACCACTAAAGAATGTTACATAAATTCCCGACTAGAAAATCCTTATTGCATTAATTGTCTTCAGTACGGGCACTCTGCCTGCTATACTAAATGCCCCAATCTCATATAAACACGGAAACTAATGTAAATGAAACCCAAAATATCATGGATCTCTTCGAAATAATAGTTAACATTGTCAAACAGTTTCCAAAGCTAATTCAAATTCTTCCAGCACTCAAAGCAACTAATGACATGAAAGAACAAACGTTTCTCATTTTAACAGCTATTATGGATCAGTCAAATTAAAAATTAAATTAATCTCTAAATCCAAATTCAATAATTTTTTTTCAAAATTTCACATTTTTTCTTCTTAATGCTATTACTTTCATTTATTGCAATCTGTTTTTCATCTTTAATTCAATAGCTTTATTTTTCCTTACTGGGTCAGACAGTCTTAAAGTCCACAGCTCACGAACCAATAGCAACGTAACCGCTGAAATCGTAGCCACCACCCCATTGGTTCTTGCCTCCGAAGCCACACCTCCTACCCACCGAACAACGATCACATCGCAATTGAACTTCAGTGCTAGATAAGAGGCAGAGTGAAGGGACCACTTCACAGCCCTCTCTTTGAAGTCAAAAAAGTCAAAAAGTCGTTCCCTCTCTTTTCCGACTCAGACTTCCTTGTTAGCGCACGTATCCCTCCGAGAGCAGATAATAGAACTAGAAGAATAAACTGAGTTTTACATCTAAATGCATCGCCTCGTATAATAGCTCTCCTATTTCCTACATTGGTGACCCGAACAATTCACGAAAATCAACCTTTATTTGACTGAATATTTATTTTACTGAAGAAATGGCGGAAATAACTGCCGTTAAAATCCCTCCTTTTAATTTCAGTGACCCTCAACTCTGGTTCTCCACGTGCGAACGAACTTTTGCCCTCGGAGTACCGAAGGCGATTACGGACACTTTCACAAAATTTAATTATATTGTATCAAACTTGCCACCGGAAGCCGCCGCAATTGTAAGGAATTTAATAATAACTCCTGATGAGACGGATCCCCAGCGCCATTAAAGCTCAACTGATCCAGTGAACCGGCGAGTCGTCCCAACAAGAAATTCGGAAGCTGTTAACCGGCGAAAAGCTAGGAGACAGGAAGCCTTCAGAACTCCTCAGGACAATGAATAGGCGTGCAGCTTCGCACAACGTTCCGAAGGAGCTTATGTTGGAACTTTTCTTCAGCAGCTACCGACCTCAGTGCAAACTATCTTGGCGTCCATCACACCAATAACCGTCGAGAAAGCCGCAGAAGTCGCCAACAGAATCCTCGAAGTGAGCACTCCCACCGTTTCACTTTCGACAAACGCCATCGCTTCATCCAGCGAAAATCGTATCCTCCAAGAAATCGAGAGACTGCATAAAAGGATAGACGATCTTACAATGAAAGAAAGAAGAACTCCAGAACGAAGAAATAGTTTTCGCCCACGAAATCGTTCCCGAAATCGATCATTTTCACGTTCCAGGGAATCTTGTTGTTGGTATCACAAAAAGTTTCAAGAACGAGCTAAGAAATGCATTCCAACCTGCAGCTATAAAGAAAAAAACGTATCCAGCGAGGAGTAAATGCGACTAACTTCTCGCAGCCACATATTTCACGTCGCCTTTTCATTAAAGACAAATCATCCAACACCGCTTTCCTCATCGATACCGGATCTGACGTCAGTGTTCTCTCCCAAGCTTCACTTTCCGAAAAAGGAAAGGCAACAGTATTCAGCAACTGTCAGCCGCTAATACATCTCCTATCAACGTTTACGGTAAGAGACTTTTAACCCTCGATTTAAATCTGCGAAGGGTATTTAGATGGCCTTTCTTAATAGCTTCTGTTTCTGTACCAATCATTGGAGCTGATTTTTTGTACAATTTTAATATTTCACCTGACCTTCGCAATAGAAAATTAATCGATAATGCAACTAAAATTAGTACAAATTGTAAATTCGTTTCTCCTGAAGTGCATTCCATTAAACTCGTTTCTGGTGAAAGCATTTTTCATGATGTTTTGAGGGAATTCCCAGAAATTGTCAAACCGCCTTCTTTCTCACAAGAGGTTAAGCATAATATTAAGCATTTTATCGAGACATCTGGTCCACCTGTTTTTGCTAAGGCAAGACGTTTAGCTCTCGATCGTTTAAAAATTGCCAAATCTGAATTCCAGCACATGTTGAATTTAGGTCATGTTAGACCATCTAAAAGTAATTACGCATCACCTCTTCACATAGTACCTAAAAAAGATTCTAATGATTGGAGACCAGTGGGTGACTATCGTGCATTAAACACCCAAACTAAAAAAGATAAATATTCTATTCGAAACATTTTAGATTTCACTTCAGAGCTGCATGGAAAAAATATTTTTTCACACATAGATTTAGTTAAAGCCTATCATCAAATTCCTATAAATGAAGAGGATATACATAAAACTGCAATAATAACCACATTCGGATTGTATGAGAGTACTCGAATGCAATTCGGCCTTTGTAATGCTGCCTCTACTTTTCAACGCTTTGTTGATGACGTTTTAAGGGGATTAAATTTTGTTTATGCTTTTATTGATGACATTTTAGTTGCATCATCATCTGAAGCCGAGCATATCCAACATCTTCGGTTGCTTTTTCAACGGTTGGATCAATATGGACTCTCTATAAACCCTTCTAAATGTACTTTTGGAGTACCCACCTTAAATTTCCTTGGTTTTCAAGTTTGCAGTTCTGGAATTAAGGCTTTAGAGGATAGAGTAGAAGCAATCTTAAAATTTCCTAAACCAACCACCATCACTAAATTGCGTCGTTTTCTTGGAATGCTGAATTACTACAGACGTTTCATTAGACAGGCTGCCCATATTCTTGCGCCTTTAGTAAAATTTTTAAAAGGCATCAGAAATAAAAAACGCCCAAAGAGAAAGGTCAAAATCAAGCCTGAAGAAGCGCTAGAATGGACGGACGAAGCTACTACAGCTTTTGAACTGGTGAAGCAAGCCCTAGCACATGCTATTCTGTTACATCACCCCATGCCAAATGCACCTCTTAGCATTTAGGTTGATGCTTCAGATTTTGCTGTCGGTGGTGCATTAGCACAATTTCATGACAATGTCTGGCAACCACTTGCTTTCTTATCCATTAAATTGTCTGCATCCCAAAAGAACTGGTCTACTTACGACCGAGAACTCCTGGCCATATACACAATGGTCAAAAGGTTTTGGCACATGTTGGAAGGAAGAGAGTTTGTGATTTACACTGATCAGAAACCTCTCATTTATGCCTTTCAACAGAAAGCTGACAAATGTAGTCCACGTCAACTTAGACACCTGGATTTTATCTCCCAGTTCTCTACGAACATACAACATGTTCCTGGAACTCAGAATTTGGTAGCAGATGCATTGTCTCGTATCGAAATTGATTCCATTTCCCAAGCAAGTTGTCTCGATTACAAGGACATTGCTGCCGCCCAATTGGTAGATGAGGAACTTAAATAACTCCTGGAATCCAACTCAACATCTTTAACACTTAAGCAACAATATTTTCCTTTGGAAGATATTACTCTTTCTTGTGATGTTTCCACCAACGTATTTCGACCTTTCATTCCCAAGGATTATCGCAAAATTGTTTTCCACCATCTCCATGGTCTTTCACATCCTGGAATTGCTGCCTCTAAAAAATTAGCAACTCAACGTTTTGTATGGCCAAATATTAGGCGTGATATTAAAACATGGGTTAACTCTTGTCATCCTTGCCAAAGATCCAAGATCTATAGGCACACTAAAGCACCAATCAGTACATTTACTTTACCTGATGCCAGATTTTCCCAAATTTACGTTGATTTCATTGGTCCCTTTCCACATTCCAATGGTCAAAGTTACTGTCGGACAATAGTTGACCGCTTTACGAAATGGATGGAAGTAATCCCAACTTCTGATATGACTGCGGAAACAGTATGTCGAGCTTTGTTATCTGTTTGGATATCACGTTTTGGTTGTCCGGCTATTATAACAACAGACCAAGGTACAAACTTTGAATCAAGCCTTTTCAGAGAGCTGAGTAATCTTCTCAGCACAAACAGAATACGATTCTGTGCCTATCATCCAAAAGCCAACGGTCTTGTTGAAAGACTGCATCGCCATCTCAAAAGTGCCATCAAAGCACATGAGAATTCAAAGTGGAGCGAAATCATTCCAATTGTACTTCTCGGCATGCGTTCTGCTGTAAAAAAAGATATCAATGCTACTTGTGCAGAACTTGTCTATGGAACTACTCTCAGATTGCCATCTGATCTTTTCTACACAGACAAGATTACTACTACCTGCAACCAAACTTATGTATCATTTTTACGTGAGAAAATGAGAGCATTACAACCGATACCTACATCTGCTCATTCAAATAGCTCTATGTTTGTGCCAACTAAATTAAAGAGCTGTTCACATGTTTTCTTAAGAATTTATAGTGTCCAGCCACCACTCTCGCAAAATTATACAGGACCTCATAAAGTAATCCGTCGAACAGACAAAGTGTTCACCATCCTCATAAATGGAAAAAGGAAGACAGTTTCCATTGATCGTGTAAAACCAGCTTATGTCTGGGATGACACCGATGATATTCCTCTTACTGGAATATCAAAACAACAAACAGATGAAACTGATCAACATTCAAAAGACAAAATTATGTCTCACATAAATAAAGCTGAACCTCAACCAAATGAGAAAACTGTAAACAAAACTAGAAGTGGAAGACATGTCAGATTTCCCAAAGATCTGGAACAATATATAATATAACATAATATGTATGTATTATTTTTTATTTACATTTACAGTAAATTGCCTTTTGTATAAATTTCAAACACTTAAGATAATTATATTTCAGATATTAATTGGTGAATTGTGTATTTTCAAGCATTTTAATATGTATATATATTTTTATTCAATTGTTTATTTCTGTGTTTACAAATCTAAAACTATATAAGTTCAGACTACTACAATTAATATATATATAGCACATATGAATTAATATTACAAATAGCTTTTGATAAATGGTATATCAATAATAATATTTGTCTAATTATTTTCTTTCTTCCAAACTTTAAAAAGAAAATGTACATTATGTATCAAATCTTGTGTTAAACAAAAGAAAATTCAACATTGTATATATTGGATAGATTTATTTTTCATTGTGATTGATAGTGGAAAATTTTATATTCTAAACTAGTGTTATACGTATATATATATATACAAAATTTTACTTATTATAATTACTTTATTACTGATACTACTAATACTTACTGCTAATAATTCTTTATTAACAATGTTATGCCTTGTATGTAAGTGTGCGAGAAGTTAACTCTTGAAAATTCAAGTTATTTTCAACTTCTTTAAAATACTTGTCAGAAATATTGTGTACATTTTGTGTATTTCTCAGTGTTGTCAACAATATAGAAATTGCCTGTGCTCATCCAGTATTTGTAAATATCCATTAATTCGTATGCCTTCTATGAGTCTATTACTAGTGAATGAGTACATTTTGATTGCTTATATTTTAAATAATAGACTGTCAAGTTATTAATTCTGGTCTTAGTAAGAATCCCAATTGTTTGTTTACATTAGGATTAACTTTTGATTCTTAACTTTCACACAACCCCAAGAATTTATCTTGCTGCTGAAATAATGTAATATTTTTCAATTGTTATTGTAAAGTTGAATTAGCGAGTACATTTTACATTTAATATGCATATTTAAATAATTCTACATGTAAATAATCTGCAATATATACCTTGATTTCATATGTATATTACTATTGAAACCTGTAATGCTACTGTCATTTCATATAAAATACACACAATTTCTAAGTGTACATATTTTCAAAATCTTATTAAGTATTTTGCGCAAATCATTGGTTTTTTTTATTGTATTGTGTAAAACATGATATTTTCATTCATATTTATTTTAACATTATGTAAATTTTCAACCCTTACAAATTGTATTATCCATTTCCCATGTATATAATGTTTGTCTATTGTTTTATGTACCATTTGTTGTATTTCAGTAATTGTATTCTGTATGTATTTATCTTTCGCATACTCTCTGGGGGGATACTCTGTAGAGTTTATCAACTCCTCATAAGTTTTTCAGTACGATCTGTGCGTGCGCAAAATCTAGAGCAATTGCGGGCAGTGCTTACTCGCGCAAGCACCTTGGATGCAATCTGCGCATGCGTTAGATTTTCTACAAAAGCGACCACGTGCTTTCGTTCTGAATTAAATATGTATAACAAGATACTTCTCTGCACTGCCGTCCTGCGTCCAATCCTAACTTATGGCTCGCCTGTGTGGGGCTATGCCGCAGATGCTAACATTAAAATTCTCGACGTTGCTCAGAACTCGATTATTCGCAACATAGTTAAAGCAGATCGATATACCAAAAATTCTCTCATTTATAAAGACATCAAGGTACTCCCACTTAAAAATTATATTCAAAAACTGGCCATTTCATTTTTCAATAATCTTCCTAACATTGATAACATCAATGTACAAAATCTAAATAATTATATTCCAGAGCCAGATATAAAAAGACCTAGGAGGATTCTCCTAGACTCATATACCCCCTAACAATCAGTTTAGTCACTCTCCGTGTGGCGAGTGACCAGTAATTTGCTAAATTTTTTCTTCATTTCATTTGTTTCTTTTTCTTAAATTTTAATTTTTAATTCTTAAAACCCACACAGGCTAGTTTAACTAGACCCTCCCCATTGCTTAGTTCCAATGTCCCAGTGCAACCAATAGAGTGCCTGCTCCTCAACATCTACTGATTGATTTATTCATATCACTTGACCAACCGAAGTGAACTTTTCTTAAAACTCTGAGAAATTTGCCGCCAAGACCGTTCCAGTAACCACGCCTCCCTGCCACTTCCGACCAACAAATCAGGACTCTCTCACTAATCAAGGCCTTCCCACATCAGACCACATTTACAAAATTCGATATGGGATGGAGGAACGCATCGCGTTCCATTTCCCAGCGTTCCCTCTTTTTTTTGGACTCAGATTTCCTTGGTAGCGCACGTATCCCTCCGAGAGCAGATGATAGAACTAGAAGAATAAACTGAGTTTTACATCTAAATGCATCGTCTCGTATAATAACTCTCCTATTTCCTACAAGGTAAAGGTCCTTTAAAGTCAAGATTCAACCTTTCAAATGGAGCAGTAGCTTTCACAAGTGTTCCAACATTTTTAACAAACCTTGGCTTTAATTCTTTACATATTAAACAGGAGTTTGTGACTTTCTTTATATCCTCTAAAGAAAAAGGGAGATTTTTGCAACGAACCCAATGGTGCATTCGTGTCACTCCAGGATGACAAAGCGAGTTGTGAAGATTGTATAAGTCGACTCTGGGAGTTAAAGCACCAGTTATACGTGATAATGTATCAGCAATCACGTTTTGCTTTCCTGGACGATAAATAATGTCAAATTTAAAACTAGCAAGTTCAAGTCTCCAACGGATTAACTTTTCATTTTTAATTTTACTACCATGTCGCTGATTGAATACAAATGCGACTGCTTGTTGATCAGTGAATACTTCAAAATGCTTTCCCATCAAGAAGTGTCTCCAAAGACGAAGTGATTCCCCAATGGCATATGCTTCTTTTTCTGGGGATGAATGTCTAATTCAGATGCATGTAGAGTTCTTGAGAAAAAGGCAACCGTACGTCCAGCTTGGCTCAAGGTAGCTCCAATCGCAAAATCAGATGAATCAGTTTCCACTCTAAATGGTATGTCATCTTCAATTGTTGCCAAGGCAGCATTTGCCACATCATCTTTCAGTGAATTAAAAGTCAATACAGCATCTCTAGAAAGAGGAAACTGTTTCTTTCCTAGAAGAGGACGTATTTTCTTAGAAAATCCCGGGATCCATCGACAATAATGGGCAAACATTCCTAAAGCACGTTGCAATGCAGATGAGTCTTTCGGAACAGGCATATCTCGCAAAGGTTTTAGTCTTTCAGGATCCGGTTTAATTATACTATCCTGAATAATGTAGCCTAGCAAATGGACAGAATTACTTGAGTAGGTACACTTATCTTCATTTAGAGTCAAATTATACTTTTTTGCCACAGTCATGAACTTCTCTAAGTTGTCATCATGTTCTTTCTGATCTTTTCCGCACACAGTCACATCACCAATGAATGGATATGTAAGGGTGAGTCCTTCATCCTCAATAATTTTGTCAATGACTCTTTGAAAACAAGCTACTCCATTAGTAACCCCAAAAGGAACACGCAAAAACTGGTAGAGCTTTCCACAAGCTTCAAAAGCTGTATAATGTCTCTCGCTATCCTGGATAGGAATTTGATGGTAGGAGCTTTGGAGATCAATTTTGCTAAAAACTTTATTTTTTGAAATTTTCAAAATTACCTCATCTATTTTAGGCAAAGGGTAGGCATCCAGTAAAGTGTATTTATTAGTTGTTTGAGAGTAGTCAACCACCATTCTGGGCATATGATTTTCTCCTCTAATGACAAAGGCTTGGTGAGTTACTTGGTTCGATGACTCCTTCCTAGAGGAGTTTCTGAACTTCCAATGCCATAAAAATATTGTCTTCAACACACAGTCTGACATCTCGATTTTGTAACCAAAGGTCTACAGTCTGGATTCAAGTTGGAAAATAGCGAAACAGGAGGTACTTGTGCTACAGCCAAAGAACAAATTGTTAGTGTAGGTCTATTACCATCAAATCCAATTTCTACTGATGAATGTCTGTTTAGAATATCATGGCCAATCAAAACATCACTACAAAGATCTTTCATAACTAAAAGTTCCCCATTCTGATAAGTGAAGTTTTCAATTTTCAAATTAACTTTACAAACACCCTCTGTTTCAGTCACCATAGAGGAGTTAGCCATGGATATTTTTCCCAAATATGGTTCAACTTTCAATTTACATTTCGCCACATGTTTTTCGTTAAGAAAACTAAGAGAGCTTCTTGTATCGATTAATGCACTGAGCTGAATATTATTAATAAATGCCTTAATTATTGATTTCTGGAGACAGTGAGTAGATACCGAAATAGCTGCCAGTGTGTTTGAAGAAGCCACCACATTTGAAGAGTTTCTCCCAGGTCTAGATTTGCACACTCGCTGGTAATGTCCCTTTTTTCCACAGTTTCTGCAAGTAACATCTCTAGCTGGACAAAGGGTTCGTGAGTGTAAGTCATTTCCACAAAAGAAGCAGTTTTGAGACCTTGAGGAGGAAGCCGCTGATGTTGCTACGGTTTCTTCTGAAAAATCTTCTGTGTTCATAGCTGCGGATTGTACAGGGAATGAACTTCCCATATAAGAAGCTGCATGGACTTCAGCTGATTCAAGTGTTCTAACTTGCTCAAAAGCTTGATCGAGAGTCATCGATGTATTTTCGAAGAGTCGTTGACGAATACGAGGACATTTTAATCCTCGTATGAAAGCATCTCTAATATACTCTTTTCGGTACTCTTCAGCCTTCACATCAGTAAAGTCACAGTCTTTGCTCAATTGATTTAAAATTTGTAAATATTCACTGACCGTTTCTTCAGTTTGTTGATTTCGCGTTGACAAGCAATGTCTAGCGAATATAACGTTACGTTTCTTTATAAAAAGAGAATCAAGTATCGCAATAGCTTGAGCATAAGTTGTGCAATCATTAATGAACTGATAAACATTTGAGGTTACGTAATTACATAGCAAAGGAAGTTTATTTTCTTCTGTAATGGTTTTTATGCCTCCTAAAAAGTTTTCAAAAGTTTTTTTCCAATGGCGCCATTTTGTTTCCGAATTAGAACACTTAGGATGTACATCAAATCTTTCAGGTTTCAGCAATTGTTCCATTACCAAATTTAAAAACAGAAACGATTCAAGAAGATTTCTAAGTCATTAAAATTGTACTATAAATAAAGTAAACGGAGTTGAATGGACGGAACTTAGCTTTTAATGACTTAGAAGTGAAGTTACATGATTGTTGTTTACACAATGACTGTACAGGGTGTTGCCAACCTAGAAAACAAAATTAAGTTATGCCAGATTACATAAGAATAATATTACAGCTTTCGTAAGGGCATACCTAATTTTCAAACAACTCGGTAGTTGAAATACTCATGAATAAGGTTTCTTCATCTGTTTGAATCTCTTTAGGAAAGACCCTTCTTCTAAAAATCTGTAACAACGCCTCCACAAGGGGTGTGGATGCCTTTTCAGGCACTGCCTCATGACACCTCGGTGACATACACATGTCAGGTAAAATATATTTGTCTCTAATAGGTACAATAGGAAGGGATCCTATTGCATCAATATATAACTCAGTAGAAACCTTATGTCTTACAGGAATCAATTGCATATATGCTCCCTTCTGATCACTTGCCTCATCACTCGCGCCATTCTCTGTCCCCCGAATCAAAGGGGCTGATTCTTCACTCCTCAGCTGTGCTTCCATAATCTCACACAAGCGCTAAGTTTAACCAAATTCCCATTGTCCGTGCCCTCCCCTGTAAGCGAAGGCACAAAATCCTCCCCAATTTCAACTACACTTCCTCTCAATCTAAACTGTTCCTTCTCATTTTCTAGCGTATGCTCTTTTCTGCTTCTTTTCTTCGTTCTCTGTAAGTCTGCATTTCATTCCCTATCTCTGGTCTTGGTACACCATTTTGTTCTAAATCCGGTTCCAGGAGTTCAATTGTTTGATCCTCCAAAAAATATTTTTCCCCATTCAAATGTCCCGGACTAACAATTGGCTTTGAGACCCCGTGTACTGGCTCACACTCAATTTTTGTTTCTGCGGGTTTCAGACAAGTCATAGTATCATCATGAATATGTTTCACCAACCCTTGATCACCTGTAAACATTTCTGGTGCAGCACAGTTTTCAAAACCTATATCTAATGAGGCTCCTGTTTCTCTAAGGACAGGCATCACAACCCCATTCTCCTTACTTCTAATAGTACATGGATCCAGTGAAACGTTTTCGGATTTACCTCTTACTTTATCTATAGCTTTAGAGTTGCGTTTCTTTAATTTAAGAGGTGTTTTTAATTCATTAGAGCTTAAAATATATATTTCATTTATATCAAAATATTTACTGACACGTGACTTGCTAGTTTTTAACTTTTTCTCAATTATCATACTCAACATTTCTCTAACGAATTCTTCTTCGTAATTTGGGCTATTAACAATAAGATTTTTAAGGTCTATAATTTTTAGATCGTCGTTTACTTTTTCACCTAATTGTTTTGCAATATATCTTAGTTCTGCTATTCGACCTTTTCCTAAATAAGCCATTTTTAACCAAAAAGTTTTTACAATAAAAATATTTCAAACCTCACAGTTAAAATGAATGCAGTATCACTTATACACTCTTTCTTAGTAAAATAATATTAAAATAGTAAAATTCAAAATTGGTAATCATTAATTGCAAAACTCCAATACGTATTTGATAAACTAATATTCATAAAGAACAACACATTGCAAAGTATCAAAAACAACAAAACCTTCTATTTTTCATACAAAATAGCTTAAAATAAATATTTAATATTCATTTATTTTTTTGAAAAATAATTATTAAGATTTTTATGAAACCTTTCTACCAGTAGCTTACGCAATTCTAAAAAACACACCGGAAATGCAATGAATAAAATACACAGTATTACATAATCGTGCTATTCGCACACAAAAAAATATATGTACTTAACTAAACAATTTCCACTATTACAGGATGTGACTCATGCAAATTTTAAAAAAATACATACATCTATTCCCCAGTAGAAAATTAGCTTCCCAAAATTATATGCTTATTAATAGAGAACCGATTAGAATAACATAAATACATGAGAACAATTAAATGTCAATGCATAGGAGATGTAATACAGTTTAGTCACCTAAATTTAATACTTCAAAACACAAACAAATTTTTAAAAAAATGCACAAGATGTGATTTAAATATTTTGGCCAGATAGAAAGGAAATCGTACCTGAAATATATTTTCGTTGAACCGCACTACGTACTACGGCGCTTCCAAGACCAGGATGATCTTATCTCTCTTTTTCTTTCCTATTTTAGGAATTCTTTGTAGACGGAGCGGCGTTTCTTTTAAGACCGGGATGGTCTAAATACTTTTTCTTATGACAGGAATTGTCGTTGGTCGGGGTTGCAATTGTTTCAAGACTAGGGTAGTCTAAATACTTTTTCTTATGACAGGAAATGTCATTTACCGGGGTGGCACTTGTTTCAAGACCAGGGTGGTCTATATACTTCTTCTATGAGCAGAACTTCTTGCGTGCCGGGACGGCTCATTGATCTCTTCTAAGATAGTGTGAATTTCTGTCCTACTCAATCTTAATTCATCGATTATATCTCTAGCCAAAAATTACATTTGAGTAATTATTTATCTCCATCGGTGCCTCCATTAAATAGACTGTGACGTATTCAGTACGAAAGCTCACAGCCAGGATAGAGATATAAACATGTACAATTTATTTACAGAACATTCTAAAAGACAATCTTACATGCAGAGCGCGTTTTTGCCTTCTGCCTCCAGTCGAGACCCTCAAAACCAATCCTCCGCATGTCCTTTCTAGAAGAGTCTATCCGGAACGTAGGGGAACAGGATTCTAGGAAACCCTTCTACTCCACTCCCTCAGGCAGCAACACCATTCGCTTCTGATTTCCGGCGTAATCAAATGGTTCCTGAATAACATTCGCCACAACACATACAAAAAGTATTTTACAAACCAGTAAAGAAGTCGTGACGACACAGCAGGGTGCCCGTTGTGAAAATGTAGGAATGGTAGAATTCTAGATTAGAATTTTCATATATTGGTAGATTTTGAACATCCTTGTAATTTAGGACTGGCTTTTATAAGGGGGTCAAACATTACATTGAATTTCGATAAAAAGTCATTAGCGATTCCGGGTTCGCAAATTGTAGAATCTGCAATAGATGAGGGGAATTTAGAAATTGATCTCTCAAAAACGAAATTGGAGGAAAGTCAAAAGAGAGAGTTGAAAACGTTATTTAATAGTTTTAAGGAGCTGTTTTGCGTGTCCTGTAGTATTGTGTCGTAAGAATAACGGATTACCTCCAAATAATCCGGAACTTTACAGATTTGCGGTAGATTATCGCAAACTTAACGCGATAACTATGTACCCTAGATATCCCTTGCCACTCATTGAGAATTTAATCACCAATATTCCTCACACGAAGATAATGAGTTCCTTAGCCCTACGATCCGGGTGCTTTCAGTTGGCAGTAAATCCCAGTGATGTATTTAAAACGGCATTTGTGACTAAAAACGACGCTTAAGTGCATGCTGTTCGGCCTCTCGGAAGCTGCCCCGAATTTTCAGAAAGCAGACAATATAATACTCAAACCGGTATTAAGGACGTATGTGAGTGTATATATGGACGACATTATTTCGTCTCCATCATTTGCACACCACGTAGAACATTTAAGGGAGGTATTTAAGGTGTTGCAGGAATCAGGGCTGACTTTTAACAAAGATAAGTGTAATTTTTGGTTGCGAGAAATTAAAAAAAGTTTGTGTGGAATCCAATACTTTAAATCATGGGATCTTGAAGAATAAAGTGTGCACTTTTTCAGGACGTATTCTTGATTAATCGCAAATCTGTTATATAATGATATTGTATTACTTCATGTATAATGGATACAATTCTGCTGATACATGTTCTACAGTATATTGAATACATTTTTTTTTCTTTTACAGAAGGAAGTTAACATAAAATACTCTGGACAAGAGAGCAAGACTTATTTTCTTCATTGTAGATTTTAAATAGAGATTTTTGTTGTTACATCTACCAAAAGAACTTGCACATTTGAAATTAGTAAAATGGCTTTCTCTCAAGTGAACTCAAGGCATCATTTAAATGTTCATGATAATAAAAAGCCTTATGTTTGTGAAATGTGCAAGATGGTTTTTTTCTGGCAATGCTGATTTAAAAAGACATTTATGGGTTCATACAAATGAAAAGCCTTATGTTTGTGAAATGTGCAACAAGGGTTTTTCTCGAAATGAAAGGTTACAAGCACATTTACGGATTCATACCAAAGAAAAGCCTTATGTTTTTGGAATGTGCAACAAGGGTTTTTCTCAAAGTGTTAATTTAAAAACACATATACAAATTCAAACAAAGGAAAAGCCTTATGTTTGTGAAATGTGCAACAAGGACTTTTCTGACCATAGTACTTTAAGAAGACATTTACTTATTCATATTAAGGAAAAGCCTTTTATTTTTGTGATGTGTGCAACAAGGGGTTTTCTAAAAATTTCTCTTTAAAAGCACATTTACTTTCTCATACAAAGGAAAAGCCTAATGTTTGAGAAAATGTGTAACAAGGGTTTTTCTAAAAATGGTAGTTTAAAAAGACTTTTATGGATTCATACCAAGAAAAAAGTATTTTAAAATGTGCTACTAGGTGTTTTCTGAAACTCGTTACATGGAACATACATTTACATATTCATAGGTAGGAAAAATCTCACATGTTTATAAAATATGCAGCATCACTTTCTCTGAAGGCATTTCTCTCAGATATCTTACTTTTAAAACCAATGGGAAATCTAATTGTCAAATAGTGGCATTTTTTTCATAATTATGCCTTTAATAATGACTTAGGCTTTTGTAGCAGATAAAAAACCTTGCACTTAGGTTTGTACAAAAGTCTTGTTTTTTTATCTAGTTTAATATTGTACTCACAGTATTTTAAGATAGACATGTTTTTATTTTCAAAAGATTATCATTGTTTTCTTGAAGTATTATTCTGTTTTTTATATGTTACTGTGTGAAAACAGAGAACTAAAATAGTGATCTTTTAATTACATTGTAATTTTATATGTAATATTTCCATATAGCATTAAACGAAAAGTTATATTAAATTATATACTCTTAAAAACTTAGTCATAAATCACTGGGATATTCGTTAAAATTAAATACTTTATATGTCAATTTGTTGATATTTGTTTATTTCTTAGAAATGTTTTGAAATACAATTCTAAAATATGTGGGTGTACTTTCAATGTGATGTTGCATAATGTTTCTTGTATTAACCCTACTTTGCTTGTTTTTCTTGTTTTTTTTTTTATATAAATCAGTGTCATATATTTCCTGGTCTATATTAAAGGAAAAATATTTTTAAAAATCCTAGTTTAAATATATCTACACTATTAAAATTCGTAGGTAAACAAATGTATATACGTATGATGCCCAATTTTCTGACGAACCACACGATGCAGAAACTCACTGAAGGTACCAAAATTTCGGGAATGTTTCGAGGTATCCATTTTGACCATTTATATTTCGATATTCCAATTAGTTAAAAAGATATTCAGTAAAAACCTTATAACGCATAATTAGTATGATTTCTCACCGGCAGGGGAAAATTCGGAACTTCTTTTTTTCAGACGTTTTTAAAACGCGATCTAATTTTTTTCATGAAACTCACACAAAAAATAATTAGATTCTTAAAGATTATTTATTTCGCCACGATATGCTAAATTTATTTTACAAAAGAATTATATTTTGTATTTTTTACGATTTTTTTAAATGAGTCGAAATCGGTTCCCTTCTTTGAATACGAATTATAAGTTGTTCCCCTTGAACTTTCTTTCGCGTTAACGAAAAAAATATTTTACACTAAAAAAAAATGCTTTTCTTTTTTTCCGCGTGTAGAACAATATTATACGTAATTTGTACAAAGATTGGTAAAATATCTTAAAAATTACGGTTTAAAAAAATGTGTTTTTCAATTTTTTTCCATTTTGTGATAAATATGTAAACTTTACTTTTTCTTACAGTTTTTTTTAAAATTACCGTTGTTTGCAATCTATATATGAAGTTTGAAAGTATTAACTTAGAAATGAAGTCGGAAATTTTTTTTTTACTTTAACGAATAACGAAATGGGATATTGCAAAAATATTTTTTTATTTTAAAGGTATTTTTACTGTTCTACCCGAAAGAAAAGAGAGCGTGGTAGTTAGAAGCGCTGCTTTATAAAACGGTAGTTCCCAGGTTCGAAACTGAAGAGGAAGAAACTTTCAATTTCGCCTTACGGTACTTCTTAAAGTTTAAAATTTTTTTAGTGGAATGAAAAAGGTTTATATAAATTTAAAATAAAATATCAAAATATTTTTATCAGATCGGTTTTTTTAAATGTTTTTTCAGTACATGTATATATATATATATATATATATATATATATATATATGGCTTTCTTCCATACTGTTTTTTTTTATAATTTATATATTTATATGTTTAATCGAACGTACAGAAAAAAAGAAATCGTTTCAATTTCTATCTGTTAATTTTTCTTTCATTTATTACTTATAGAAATTTTATTTTTTATTAAATATATATATGTTTTTTAAAAGGATTATTTCTATTATTTCATTACGAAAGGAATTCTTTGTTAATTTAAAAGTACATCATCTATTATTTTGGATCAAAATACATTTTAGAGACATTTTTAAGCTATCTAAAGAGTGTTTTGTTTCCAGGTATAGAAGCTTAAGTTGGCATTACTTTCCAAGATGGCGACTGATTTAACAGCTGTCAAGTGATTTATTCTCAGTTTGGTTTGGCAATTCATCAAAACGATCATCAAGCAAGGCGTAGATTCGTCGAACGGGCCCAAAATGAGATTGCCGTTGTTCCTGATTTTCATAAGCGAATTTTGTTTAGCGATGAAGCGCACTTCTGGTTGAATGGATACGTCAACAAACAAAACTGCTGCATTTGGAGTGAAGCTAATCCACAAGTGTATGTCGAAACACCGTTACATCCAGAAAAACTGACTGTTTGGTGTGCTTTATGGGCTGGTGGATTCATTGGTCCATACTTCTTCAAAAACGATGAAGGCCACAACGTTACAGTGAATGGTGATCGGTATAGAGCCATGATTACTAACTTTATCATTCCTGAATTGAACAATCATGATGTCCAGGAGCTGTGGTTCCAACAAGACGGCACAACATGTCACACAGCTCGTGCCACAATCGATTTATTGAAAGACACGTTTGGTGACCGCCTAATTTCACGTTTTGGACCTGTGAATTGGCCTCCAAGATCTTGTGATTTAACACCGCTAGACTATTTTCTGTGGGGCTATGTAAAGTCATTGGTCTATGCGGATAAGCCACAAACGCTTGACCATTTGGAAGATAACATTCGCCGTGTTATTGCCGATATACGGTCACAAATGTTGGAAAAAGTCTTCGAAAATTGGACGTTCAGATTGGACTACATCCGAGCCAGCCGTGGCAGTGATATGCCAGAAATCATATTTAAGATGCAATGCTACACGATTACCTTTTGAATAAAAAAAAATTCATGTCAATTTAATAATACATCGTTGTTTTATTGCAATTTAAAGTTCTATATTTCTAAAAAAACATCCTTTATATGTAACGATTGATTGATTCATGAAAATCTGAAATTTATTTTATTATTTTAGATTCTTAGAAACTAACTATTATTAACAAATGATGAACGTTTTTTGTTTTACTCTTAGCATCAGAATTGTTTTCTTTTTATTGCTTCACATTAATAATTTTTTTAATTCTAACGCAATATTTTTTTATAAGTCATACATCGAAATTTGAAGCTATATCTTATCTGTGAGAAGGAGGGGAAGATAGAATAATAATTTTACACTAAAAAAACGTGTTCGGGCTATAGAGAGGGGAAAGAAACCTGTCTTAAATCAAAAATAAGTGGAATGAATCAAATTTCGAAAAAGGGAAATTTTTTTGACACAATTTTAGAAATCACTCACATTGTGCGCGTACAAACACACACACAGAAATGCTGGTGCCATGAGGAAAAGAGAAAGCCCGAGCAATGCCGGGCTAAGCGGTGGAGGGAGGGTGCATGTCATTTTGAAAAATAGTGTTAGAAGTGCATATTTTGTGAATGAAAGGGAAAATTTATAAAAGTAGAGAAAGCCCGTGCAACGTCAGGCCATGCAGCTAGTGTATATAATACTAGCTGTATGGCCCGGCGTTGCACGGACTTTCTGTACTTATACAAGCAAAAGCTTCAGTAAAATATACTTTTTCGAAATTTCTTTGTGTTGCACAGGCTATTGCAGTTTTAAGAAAGAATACATATTTTTCTGAATTAAAATATGCTAACACTCTCATACGTGCATTGATAAAATTAACGTAAAACATGACAAATAAAATTGATAAAAGTGTATTTTATTTTTGTTTAACATTTTAAACTATATTTTTTTTAAAAAAAATTATCAGTTTTATTATATTTTTGAAAAGTAATATATGGTTAATTATGCTTCGTTTATTATTTTCATATGTGCGTAAAATAAATTTCATATTCAAGAAATATTTTTATAAGTGGTATGTGTAAATGAAAAAATATATAATACAAAATTATATTATGTTCAGTAAAACAATGAAAAAATATTTTGAAATTAAATTTACTTTTGTGTAACTTTAGACAATGCTTGAAGTATCATAAAAGGCATAGAAAATAAGGAGGGCAATTAATAATGAACCATAGTATATGAGGACATTGCTTTCATTTATTTTTTTAATTGTAGTGTATGACTGTGGGTAATATACAGTTTTTTTCAAATATAAATTCATTTATTAAATTAAAAAATGGCAACAAACAAAACTTATAGTCCAACAGCATATACAGAAAGGAAAAATCTATATTACATTTAATATGAAATTCAGATGTAATACAATAGTGAAAAAATTAAATTAGTAAGGACTAAAATAAACTACCTAAAACAGACCTACGTTGAAAAAACCATAATGAACCTGATGAGAGAAATAATAAACCCTGTTGATAAAAAATTAATTTTTTAAACAAAACTTTTTTGCAAAATTTTAGTTAAAAAAATATTTGTTATTCTGTTGTAAAGAACAAACAAATGAGGAAATACAATGATAATTAATTATAGTGATAATTGAAATATATATATCATATATGAACAGTGTATACACAAAGTATATGATCTTCATAAAACTTAATGAGGAACATATTATCAGAAGCGAAGTTAAACCGTGATCCATGAGACCAGTAGCGCCCACAGTTTCCCAAGGGGGTGTCCAGGGTCGAAAGTCCACCCTTCTTGTATCATGCTCCTTTTGATTTTGTCGATTTGGGGAACAAAAAACAGTAAAAAATTAGTTTTTTAATAAATAATTTGTATTAATTAATGAAACTAATCATTAAAAACAAATATTTAATTAAATTTTACGTATTATATACTTAAAATTATAATCAATCGGGAAAAAATTAAGGGTTTGGGGGGCGGTCTGGACCCCTAGGACACCCCCTTTGTGTGCGCCACTGCATGAGACGTAAAATCGTATATCCAAAGAGAAACATGAAAAAATTGTATCAAGCTGCATCTTTCTTCCTCAAAAACTTTTGGATCTCAAATGGTGTAAATATATTTATATATTTGAAGAATGTTAAAGACAAAATTGATGCAAGATGCCATGCGACAAAAAATCAGATCAACACTGATCAGCATCTGAAGTTTTCCTATAATGATGAGAACATAGTATTTGCTGATGAAGGAACAAAAGCAATACTTTTTTTTCCAACCAAAGAAAATGTCATGGAAACGCACGCATGTAAAATCTTTAAAAATCTATATGAATAACAGATTGTAAGAAGGAAAGTTAAACCATGATGCAGCACAACAAAAATTGCATTACTTCTGAATTTTAAAGCTTTTTCTAACAGAAAGGAGCTTTGTGTAACAGATTATTATTATTTTTTGAACATAAGAATTAAAGCAGGTAAGAAGTGAAGATTGTCTAAAAAATCCACTGATATTTGCGTTGAAGAATAAGTAATTATTATCAGTACTTGCGTATTAGCGTCACCGCAGCCAAAATGAAGCCATTTTCCACCAAAATCTGACCGATTAGTTTTTTACACATAATATGTTAGAATTTTTGTGGTTTTGGTATCAAGGTTTAAATAATATTAAAATAAACAGAATTAAGTTTTTTGCAAGTATAGTATAATTTAAAGAGGGTAGAGCCATTGTGCAGAACAGTGTACCCAAAATTTAAAAAAAAATTTTAATGAGTGTTCTCATTGAAACTTCACTTCACAGAAAATAAGGCTTTCATAAAAACATATATTTGAATGTAAAAAAGAAAATTAACATGCTAAAAAGGTAAATAGAAATGAAAGAACGAAAATATAAATGAAAATTATAACAGCAAAGTAATAGCAGTAATATGTTTCTGCTATGGGAAATGACACTCCTTATGAACTTAAAGGGTTGTAATTCTATATAGAAGTATACTATTTTATTCTATACCTTGGAATAATGACTTCAAAACATGAGAGCATTGCATATGTACATTTCAGGTTTCTTAGTAAAAAAGAAAGTGTGCATTATACGGTGAACATAACAAACATTAAAAAATGCAGCTCAAAAGTATAGGTGAGCATTATATGCTGGATTTTACGGTAATCTGATATTTTTCTTTGCATTGTTTTTTTAGTATCAACAAATTGTTCAATATCGTTCATATTTTTTATCCATTTCACCATTGGAATGCGAGTCTAAATAACTGTGCATATTTTTCATGATGTCCATTAGTGATCAGCATCTGCTGATGAAGGAAGAAAAGCAATCATCTTTTTTTTTCAACGAAAGGAAATGTTATGGAAATGTACATGCATAAAATCTTTAAAAATCTATATGAAGAACAGATTGTAAGAAGGAAAGTTAAACCATAATGCCACACGACAAAAATTGCATTAACTCTGAATTTTAAAGTGCAAAAGAAAATTAGATGTAATTCAATACTAAAAAAATTAATTAGTAGGATCTAAAATTAAAATTCACCTAAAACGGATAAAACAGGTTCCCGTTGAAATAGTCCAGAACCAACAACAGTACTGAATGAAACAAATAATAAACCATGTTGCTCAAAAATTAATTGAGACAATACTTTTTTGCAATACTTCTATTAAAAATTGTGATTTTGTTGCAAAGAGCAAACGAATGAGTACATGCAATGATAATTAACTATAATGATAAGTGAAATATATATACATATGTAGGAAAGTTGTGTTCTTTGCGATTTCGAATAATTGGAATATTTTAAATTTCCAGTGTACTTCGAGAGAGATATGTAGGAGATGGTGGCCTCAAACGAACTGAATTGAATTGAGAGGCCAATCGAGGAACTCGGAGCGTCTGACGTCAAACGCATGAGGCATCTCAATGCTCAATCAGGGATTCGAGCGATGACGTCGAACGCTTATAATCCCTAAGCGCGGGATCGATTTTTTTTTTTTTTTTTGCTTGCCTTCACTCGCACACCGGACACGACGGAGTGAGCTCGATCAGAAACGGCATTTCTTTAAACCTAGAAATGTTTGACGCCCCCATCTCTATAGGTGAATCCTGTTCTCTTTCCGAATTAACTTTTAATCTATTTTCTTGTAAGCAATTTAAATCTATAAATATAATCTGTTTTCTTACTTTAATAAATTGATTTGTTCTTTAAATTTGGTTCATGCTTTCTTTCGTTAAGAATTATATCATTGCCCCTAGACACCCGTCCCACAAATTGGGAGCTCGACCACGATGTTAAACTCTTTTCTTCGTATTAGGCATTTGCCTATATATATATAGCAATAGCGTTATTCATTATTTTTTCCTCGTGCTCACCTTTCAGCGACTTTTCTTTTTTTTTTCAAAACGTCGAGACCTCACCCGTCCGTCGGTGTCAATTTCAACTTCCTTTCTAATGCATTTTTTTAAAGTTTGCTTTGGAAAGAGTTCGCCAGCGATCCTGAGTGTGTCGTCAACAATTCCAGTGAAATTCAATTTGCATCGTTCAGGAATTTCGTCGTGATACATTCTATTTTTCCGGGCGTCGTCGCCGAGAATCAGCGAATCGCCAGTTTATTTTAAAGAAAGGCCTGCCAGCGATCCTAAGTTCGTCGTCATCCATTCCAGTGAGGATCAGTTTGCATCGTTCAAGATTTTCGTCGTGATCCATTCTGTCTTTTCGAGCGTCGTCATCGAGGGTCAGCGAATCGCCAGTTAATTCCCGCCAATGATCCTAAGTGCGTCGTCATCCATTACAGTGAAGATCAACTTGCATCGTTCAAGAATTTCGTCGTGATCCATTCTGTCTTTTCGGGCGTCATCACCGAAAATCAACGAATCGCCAGGTCAGTGTGGTACTTTCTTATCAAATAACGATTGCAGAAATTTACGAAACTATCGTCTGTTCATGTCATTTTAAAATTCTTTTTCATGTGATTAATAACTAGAATCGTGAACATTTTATTTTTCCTCACATAAATTCGTTTCGTAAGTGTTTTGTAATAAGAGTATGTTGTCTAATTAGCGGTGGTTGTGGCTAACTAAATGATTTGATTGCGAATAGGAATGATTTGTGAAAATTGTGCATTGTTTTAGATAATATTTTTAGCAACTGGGAAATAGATATTTTGTCTATTTTTTAAAGTACTTTTTACGAATATTTTGTGGTTTACTTTTAATTTATGATATGTTATTAATTTCAAGGAATGCTGCTTTGCTATAGATTCTTCCAGTGTGTTTTTATTGACTACATTTCGAGAAATTGAGATATTACTGTCATAATTTTTCGATTTCGTTGTATTAATATTTTTAGTGTCGATTTTAGAATTTTTTAGTATTTGTGAATTTTATTCGTATACCTGTTATAATTGTATTTTTATCTACGTTTTGTCTCTCCTCTTGGTTGAGTAAGGGAGCTTTTCCTGCGTTATTGTATAAACGTTTCGCATCCGGATTAAGTATTTAGGGGAAAATTGGGCTTGGTTTAAAATTTTAAATTTGTTCTCTGAGCCGTCACTCTTGATCTTTGGTTGCAAAATGGCATTTCTTCTCTCAAAGAAAAAGGAGCATCTAATAGAACTCGCCGAAGAGTTAGGGTTGATCGTCGAAGCGAGCTTGACTAAACCCAAGCTAAAGGATCTCATCGTGAAAAGCTCAGATTACATCGAAGATGATGTCAAGGTAATGATCGATAGCATTGTGAAGGATCGCATACGTACAGAAGAAAAAGAAGAGAAATTGCGACGAGAACAACGAGAATATGAAGAGAAATTGCGACGAGAACAGCGAGAATATGAAGAGAAATTGCGACGAGAAGAGCGAGAATATGAATTAGAGAAGTTGCGAATACAGGCTGAAAAGAATGCTAATACTATGAATAACCCCGAAAATGTACAAGCACCGAAAGTGATCCACGAAACTTTTCATAAGTTTAATATGAAGGACGATATTAGCTTGAACCTGACATTATTTGAACGACATGCGGAACTGACATTCTTGCCGAAGAAGGATTGGGTACAGAAGCTTATAGGACTGATTCCTATCGACATTGCTCATTTGATTGCCAGAGAGCCAGCGGATAAATGCAACGATTACAACCACGTTAAGGGGTTACTGTTAAAAAGATTTAAGTTATCCCCGGAGAAACTTCGTCAACTCTTTATTTCTCACCGAAAATCTAATGAACGAACTTGGCAAGATTTTTTTCTACGAAATACAAACATACTTCGATGGATGGATTTCCGGTTCAAATGTAGAAACTTTCGACCAGCTGCGAGAACTAATTATAGCCGACCAAATAAAGAAGAGTGCACCGTACGAGCTTCGGGAGCACTTTTTAGATGAATGGTCTACTATTAACTCACCGGCCGAGATAGCAGAAAAATTTGAAGAGTATGAAAGTGTCCGAAGAACATTAAGACCGAAATTTTACAATTCATTTGCCAAGGGAAGATACGAAGCCAGCGGATCAAGCGATACTTACTTTCAAAGAACTGAATATCCCCAGGGTGGAAGTAATAGGCGTGAGAGAAAACATTTTCAATTGAACGGTACCTCCTACTCCGGGAAAAGTAAACGACTAACCTGTAGCTACTGTAAAGGACCAGGTCATTATGCCGTGGATTGTACGAAGCGCCCCAAATGTTCGAAAATTAATAACTCTACAGACTCCTCAATCCAAATCTGCTCACGAATCTCTCGAGAAAGAATTAAGACCAGAAAAATAACCATAGGGGAACAAGATTATTGAAGCTCTCGTTGACAGCGGCAGTTCAGTTTCACTCATTCGAGAAGATGTAAGCAAAGGAATCATCGAACCTTCGAAACTCGAAAGACATTTCAGTATTGACCGGACTGGGGAAGTGCGAAGTCAAAACAAAAGGGTCGTTCCAGAGAAAGATTGAACTAGATGGAGAAGAATATTCTCTGACGTGGCATGTCGTACCTACGCCGAGTTTGGAATTTCAGGCAGTAATAGGTTCAGATATACTGGAGCAAGCCTCTGTCTGCTTCTATAAAGAAAGTGTTCAGTTCCGAAAACATGAGGATAAAAACTGTTTCCTGCAAATGCAAGTTTATGAAGCAGAAGTGGAAGACGAAATTGTAGTTCAACATGTTACCAATCCACAAATACGAAGAGAACTGTTTGAATTAATCTCCAACTATGAGCCAAAGAAGACCGAAATGACAAATGTGTCCATGAGAATTATCCTGAAAGACGACATACCGGTTTACCAACCTGCACGCCGCTTATCATTTTCTGAGAATCAGGATGTCAACAAGCAAATCGACGAATGGTTAGAGCAGGGGATTGTAAGACCAAGCTCATCCGAATATGCGAGTCCAATTGTATTAGTTAAGAAGAAAGATGGTACCACCCGGTTGTGTGTAGATTATAGAAGACTGAACCGGAAATTAGTCAAGGATCGTTTTCCATTGCCGTTGATAGAGGATGTATTAGATAGACTACAGGGAGCCAAAGTGTACACAACGTTAGATTTAAAAATGGATTTTTCCATGTTGACGTTAATGAAGATTGCAAGCACCTCACTTCCTTCGTTGTTCCAGACGGACAATTCGAATTTAATAAAGTACCTTTCGGTCTAAGCACCAGACCCAGCGTATTTCAAAGATATGTGTATAGTATCTTCAGAGAGCTCATGCGGAAAGCATTGTAATAATTTACATGGATGATTTGGTGATTCCTGCTAAAGATGAGAAAGAAGGTTTAGAAAAACTGAGGGAAGTATTAGAGGTTGACTCGAAGTATGGCTTAGAAATGAAGTTTAAGAAATGTCAATTCCTAAGAAGAAAAGTAGAATTTTTGGGCCACGTCGTCGAAAATGGGACAATACGTCCTTCAATTGCAAAAACAATAGCCGTCAAGAAGTTTCCGGTACCAACAACAGTCAAACAAGTGCAGAGCTTTTTAGGACTCACCGGTTACTTTCGCAAATTTATTCCAGCGTACTCTCAAATAGCGAAACCATTGAGTGACCTAACAAGGAAAGACAACCCATTTATGTTCGAGCAACCCCAAATGGAAGCATTCGAAAAGCTTAAGAAATTGTTGACTGAAAGTCCAGTATTAAGCATTTTTCAGCAAGGAAGAACTACCGAATTACATACCGATGCGAGTCAACAAGGATATGGCGCCGTTTTACTCCAAGAAGCAGAAGACGGAAAATTACATCCTGTCCAATATATGTCGCAGAAAACGACTCCAGCAGAAGAAAAATATAGTAGCTATGAACTAGAAGTTCTTGCTGTTGTCAACGCTTTAAAGAAATTTCGCACCTACCTTCTGGGAAATCATTTTAAAATCATAACGGACTGTTCAGCTTTTCAAAAGACTATGGACAAAAAAGATTTAGTTACTCGTGTAGCAAGATGGACATTACTGTTAGAAGAGTATGACTACGAGATTGCACATCGTTCCGGCCAGAGAATGCAACATGTAGACGCTCTGAGCAGGTACCCAGTCACCATAATTACAAGCGATACTCTCACCGCAAGACTACAAAGAGCCCAACAAGAAGACGAAAATATTCAAAATTTAAAGTCACTAATAGGAACAAATAATGCTACGGACTTTTTTATTAAAAATGAAATATTATTCAAATACGTAGATGGCCGCGAATTAATAGCTGCACCAAGGGATATGCAAACCGAGCTAATCAAGTTAGCTCATGAGAAAGGGCACTTCTCATCCGCTAAAACAGAAGAAATTGTAAAACGAGAATTTTTTATACCTAATTTAAGCAAACAAGTACAAAACGTGATCATTAACTGTGTATCTTGTATTCTAGCTAACAAAAAGTGTGGGAAAAAAGGAGGGATTTCTAAATCCTATTCCAAAAGAGGACGTGCCATTAAGCACTTATCATGAAGATTTTATTGGACCTTTGCCGTCTACCAACAAAAGATATCAACATATCCTCACAATAATTGATGCCTTTACTAAGTTTACCTGGCTTTATCCCGTAAAATCCACCACCCTAGAAGATGCACTAGATAAATTAAAGCTACAACAAAAGACTTTCGGCAATCCCAAAAGAATAATAACAGACAGGGGTTCTCTTTTAACTCCAAAGGATTTGGTGATTATTGTACCGAAGAGAAAATCCAAAATCTGCAGATCACCACCGGCGTACCCCGAGGGAACGGTCAAGTGGAGAGAATCCACCGAACTCTAATCCCCGTTTTGACCAAGTTGTCAATCGACGATCCTACAAAATGGTACAAATTCGTAGACCGACTTCAAAGAATTCTAAATAGCACCTCCAACCGAAGTACCAAATGGTCTCCATTTGAACTATTGACTGGCGTTACCATGAGAAATAGGGAAGACCTTTACCTGAGAAACCTATTAATGGAAGAGATGGTAGAAGAATTGCAGGAACAGAGAAACCAGCTACGACAAGATGCGAAAAGAAATATTCAGAAGATTCAAGCAGAAAATAAAAGAACCTACGATAGGAAACGCAAGAAGGCACCTAGGTATCAAAAGGGAGACTTAGTGGCCATCCAGAGAACACAATTCGGATCAGGTTTAAAATTAAGGCCTAAATTTTTAGGACCATACAAAGTAATCGAAGTTAAACCTAGAGATAGGTATAATTTAGAAAGAGTAGGTAACCATGAAGGTCCTAAATTAACCTCTTCTTCCGCCGATTTAATGAAATTTTATTCACCGGGATGAGAGATTGAACGTTTTTTAATTCATTGTGTACTGTGCTTCTCTTTTATTTTTATCTATTGTCATTGGTGTTTTTTGTTTGCGTGAATTGTGTTGTATTTTCTTATCTTAAATTTTTAATGTTCTAGACCAAATTATTCGACGTTATGTCAAATCACTGGGGTCAGTGATTCCAGGATGGCCGAACTTGTAGGAAAGTTGTGTTCTTTGCGATTTCAAATAATTGGAATATTTTAAATTTCCAGTGTACTTCGAGAGAGATATGTAGGAGATGGTGGCCTCAAACGAACTGAATTGAATTGAGAGGCCAATCGAGGAACTCGGAGCGTCTGACGTCAAACGCATGAGGCATCTCAATGCTCAATCAGGGATTCGAGCGATGACGTCGAACGCTTATAATCCCTAAGCGCGGGATCGTTTTTTTTTGGCTTGCTTGCCTTCACTCGCACACCGGACACGACGGAGTGAGCTCGATCAGAAACGGCATTTCTTTAAACCTAGAAATGTTTGACGCCCCCATCTCTATAGGTGAATCCTGTTCTCTTTCCGAATTAACTTTTAATCTATTTTCTTGTAAGCAATTTAAATCTATAAATATAATCTGTTTTCTTACTTTAATAAATTGATTTGTTCTTTAAATTTGGTTCATGCTTTCTTTCGTTAAGAATTATATCATTGCCCCTAGACACCCGTCCCACACACACACACACACACATATATATATATATATATATATATATATATATATATATATATATATCATATATGAACAGTATAACATAAAGTATGCATATGTTCTCCAAGAAACTATGTGAGGAACAGATTATCAAAAACAACATAAAAACCATGATGGCATAAGACATAAAATCATTTCAACACTGAATTTTAAGAAGACATAGTACCTTTAAACCTTCAATTTATCGATTTTTCAAAAATACTTTAAAAAAATAATTTGAACTGTTTGGAGCATTTTAAAACAAACCGCTTCAAAATCTGATAATTATTACGTTCTGTACAAGAAAAAATGTAAATGTCTAAAGAGACTTTGCTCTTTAAATGTAATGTAATGTAAACAAACCACGCCTCCTAAGTTTCGCTTTCGACCGGGAATATATTATTGCATTTCTTTCTCAAATTTTCAATTATATTTATAATTGTCTTTTGATAGAAGAAGTATATCTACAACTCAACACATTTCTAATTCAAGCAGATGATGTTTATTTACGTTTGTATTTCTACTGCGCTGTTGTTTTTGCTTGCTAAAGTCTGCCTCGTGTCATAATAGTTTTCGAAAAAGTATTGAGTAACCATTAATTTTTTCATTTGATTATCCATTTTTGTGCATACATAAATATGAGTAGTAAATCCGCCAGAAGATCTACGGATTATAAAATAAAGAATCGAAGTTTTTGTGGGAATCAACATTCTAAAAACAAAACTTTAGAGCCGGTAGCTGTCGATGGGACATCTGCTTCATCGAAGAAACTGTGTTTAGATAGCGATTCCTATCAAAGCATCTCCAATGAAATCGATCAATAAACCTGGATATTTTTTTTAAAGAAATTTCAAAACATATTTAGTATGCTTTTACTGTGGCTCAAAAGCAGAGCTGAAAGAAAAGGTTCTGTTTGGATTAGTATCAGAATTTTACATTGATTGTAATTCATGTGTTATGCAATCAACTTTTAAAAGATCACCGGTGTTCGAGTCAAGTAACCATGACTATGAAATAAACACCCGCATTACATATGCTATGCGTACACTAGGGGTTGGTCTACGTGTAATTAAAACTTTTTGTTCGGTGAGGGATTTGCCTCCACCGGTTTCACAAAAGTCTTATGATAGGATTTTATAAATAATATAAAATCAGCCAGTTCCATTGTAGCTGTTGCTTGGATGAATAAAGCGGCAAAAGAAGAGATTGCAGCATCCGAAACAAATGAAATTTGTGTTAGTGGTGATGGAACTTGGAAAACTCGGGGCCATACAACTCGTATTGGTGTCTGTAGCATTATTGGAGATATAACTGGTAAAGTTATTGCTGTTGAAGTTTTATCATCATATTGCAAAGGCTGTGATCGGTGGGAAAGTCTAAAATATGGAACAGCATATCAAGAATGGAAAAAAAGCCATGAACCATATTGTGTCAAAAATCATTCTCGTTCTTCAAATAAAATGGAAGTGGAGGGAATGAAGAGAATTTTTAAACGATCATTATTGGAACGAAATGCCAAATATGTGAAATATATTGGTGATGGTGACACTAAAGCATTCCCAGAGCTGCAAAATACGGTGTCGTACAATTTAGAAAAAATTGAATGTGTTGGACATATACAGAAGCGAATGGGTGCCAGACTTCGTAGGCTGAAATTGGTGAATCGTGGGAAAAAACTATCAGACGGCAAAAGTATAAGTGGAAAAAATCGCCTGACGGATAAATTAATAGATAAATTCACGACATATACACTACGGAAATGCTATACGTGAGAATTGCAGCTCCACAGATGATATGCTTAAATCCATTTGGGCCATTTATTGTCATTACCGCTCATCAGATGAAGAACCAATGCATTACTTCTGCCCAGTTGGTGCGTCCTCATGGTGTAGTTACCAAAAGGCGAAATTCTCAGAAAATACATCATTCAAACATAACAGTATTGTGCCAACCTCTGTTATGAATGCAGTAAAATCAATATATTTGCAGAATTATCCTCACCTAAGTTATTGAAAAAGTGCTTAGGGGGAAAGACTCAGAACTCAAATGAGTCTTTCAACTCAACGGTATGGAAATACTGCCCGAAAACATCAGGATCTTCCAAGAGAATAGTTGACGTTGCAGTGAATGAGGCAGTAGTAATGTATAATGATGGAATGGCTGGTCGTTTGGATATTATGAAACATCTGGGTTGTAAATTAGGGCATTTTTCTGTCACTTATGCCTTTCAGTCTGATAATGCTCGAATAAAAGAATGAAGTCTAGAAAGAAGAAAGAAGAAGAAATGAAGTCTAGGTCTTCAACATTAGATGCTCGTAGGGCTTTTGAGAATGCGAAAAAAAGCCATGCATGAGCATTTTGTTGAAATAGATGGTGTAACGTATGAAGCGGGTGCATTTTAAGTACTAAATAATTGTATTTTCTTGTATAAAATTACATTGCATTGTTTAAACGTGATTTTCTCAGTTTCTATTTTTCATACTTTCCCGCAAGATTAAAAAAAAAAGTTTTGATTGTAGAGTTCTGTAATTTTATATGGGTATTGTACTTGTTGTTTTTTATTCTGTGAACCTCACATTTGTTAATGTAATGAATAGATTTTATTTTATAACATGATATATATATATATATATATATATATATATATATATAAATATTATATATATATAGATGGGAAAAAAATTACTTATTATAAATTTTATGATTTCTAAATTTTTAAATTTTTTAAATGTAGTAGAAATTTAAAATTTGAGGTTTACAGAATAAAGACTTTATTTAGCTTTAATTTGGTACATAAATGAAGATTCTACAGTACATCTTTCAATAGTTATCTTGCGGGTAACAGAAGGTAAGTTTTTTTTTTTTTTTAAATTTTTGTATGCATATTTTGCGTTCTTAAAAAAAATTATCAACTTAAAAGCAAAAATCGATTCAGTATTTTAAACTTTGAACTGTTTTGTATAAATTGTAAAAAAAAACTCATAAGAATATGGAAAAATCATTGATTTATGTTGAATCGAAAAAGTATGTCGAAATGTACAATTTTTGGTTTCGAAAGGTACTATGTCCCCTTAAAGAAATCCGGAGGGAAATATGAGAAAATCTTTTCAAGATGCATCTTTTTTCTGTGCAAACATTCACAATCATGAAATGCAAAAAAACATGGTACTTTCTGGTTTCTCATAAATAGGAAGCATTATCTCCACAATACTACCAACGTGTTAAGAGCAATTAGTTTGAATTTAGTGTCATTTGCTTTCTGTTATACTTCAAGCAATATTTTTCTATAATGAAGAAAACATTGAATATGCCTATGAAAGAAGAATAGCAATAATCTTTATTTTCAACGACAGAAAATAGCATAGATATGTAAAAATGTATACAATGTGTGTGTGTGCATGCGTATATATACAATCAGTACTAAGAACAGATTGTCAGAAGAAAAAATACTTTGTTGTGCATTTAATCACATTCATAGTTTTTCGAACAGTTGTATTTTTTTATTTTTTATTTATTTATTTTTTTGGTTTTGTGAGCAAATGGACATGACATGAGAATCAAAGCAGGCGAGAAGAGATGGTGTAGTTTCATTGATTGTGAAAAAAAACCCTTTGATATTTGTGTCATGAACTGTTATCTTCGATTCTGTTTAAAAAAGCCTCAAATTAATGTTCAGCTGAAAAACTGACTTTTGAGTCTTTGTATCACATATAATTAATGTACCTACAATAATAAGCAAGATTCTCGAAGGTTACAAAAGTAAATTTAATTTCAGAATATTTTTCCATTGTTTTACTGAACATAAAATAATTTCGTATTGCAATTTTTCATTTACATACCACTTATAAAAATATTTCTTGAATATGAAAAACATTTTACACACATACGTAAAATAATAAACAAAACATTAATTAATCATACAATATTTTTGAAAATTATAATAGAACGGATGATCTTTAATTATTTTTTTTTAAAAAGAGGTGGTTTAAAATGTTAAAAAAATAAAATAGACATTTTTATTTATTTCATTTGTCATATTTTACATTTATTTTATAAATGCCCATATGAGTGTTAACATTTTTTGATTATGAAAAATATGCACTGCAAAAGCCCATGCAACGCAAAGAAATTTCGAAAAAGTATATTTTGCTCAAGCTTTTACTTGTAAAAGTAGAGAAAGCCTGTGCAATGCTGGGCCATACAGCTAGTTTCATAATATTAATTTAAATTAAAAGGTTATCTAAAACAGAAAAAGGAAGCTCTAATTTCGATAAAATTGCCATAAACAGTTTTGAACAACAAGAAAAGAAACACACAACAGAAAATCTTCAATTTTTACATTGAAAAAGAAATAAATATAAAACTAACCTTACACATAGTAGAAATTATAATATTAATTCAAACCAAACAGCTAATTCATATAAGATAAAAAGATGTATGGAGTTGATAGTTTAGAAGAATGTTTAACTATTTAAAAAAACAAATAACATTTAATAATAGCGGAAAATTATGCTGCGGTACAATACGGTCACTTCGGTATAGCGTGTGGGCATCTGGTGTTGCCAGATTACCTTACATAAAATACCATAAATATGGTTGCCAATAATTCTTACAAAATGGGAACCTTACATTCGGCCCCACTCAATGAGAATTTTTTTTTGAAAAGACATAAAAAATTTGAAATTGTAGTGTAGTTAAAAATTAGAGTCTTAGGAAACCTATTGTTCAAATCTTTTTGAGGACGACGATTACGACGCAAGTGATTTCAACTTGATGAAGGTTCAGTGGTCACAGAAACTTCTTGATCCTCTTCTGCTGGATCCTGATTTTCTGCAGATGAATCGTCTTCTTCATCCGAGGTGTTATTCTGCATGACATCTGCATCTCGTTTGAAGTAAGGGCGAAGATGTTGCACATGGACAACTTTGATAAACTTGTTTTGGAGTGTTCTAGATTTGATCTCGTAGCACACGGCCCTGACTGGACGAACAATCACAAATGGTCCTTTGAAGATAGGAGAGAGTTTGTGATCTCCTTGTTTCGGCAGTCGTATAATACGAAATCTCCTGCCTTGAACGAATGAGACCTACGATGAAGATCAAATCTATGTTTATTCTCCAAATGTGCTTCATATACATTATTTGCACCTTCTGCCCTAGCGAGAATTAGAAGGTCAAGTTGATCTTCGCGAGGCGTGTCATCTATAAAGCTCTCAATGTGAAGTTCACAGGGAAGATGGGGCTCATATCCAAAAAGCAGATAAAATGGCGATTTTTTTTGTTGAATTTTGTTTTATGTTGTGTTAATTCCTAGTAAGGCGTTTGGGAGCAATTAATCCCATTTATCTGGAATTTGTCGGTCAATTTTTTCAAAGTGGACACAATTATGCCATTTGCTCGTTCAACGATTCTATTTGCTTGTGGTGAATAAGGTGGTGTCATTGATTGTGTGATTCTATATTTTTGTAGGAAATGCTGAGTGTGGCGTTCAGTGAATGCTGTCTCACTGTCAGACATGTACATACATGGTGGACCATATCTAAGTATTATGTTATGGTACAGGGCATCAGTCACTGAGTGTGTGTGCACCAAGGGATACAGAAGGTGTTACTACTACATAGCGTGTAGCGTGATCAATGTGTACAAGCATGTTGGTGTTTCCTGCTCTTGTTTGCAGTAAGCAGATTACGTGATCAGCGGATACAATTTCCCATGGTGTAGTTGGAATCGGCAATTGCTGCAACAGACCATAAGCATTAGCAGTACGGCAGTTAACAACTTGACATAATTTCTACAGTCCTTTCGCATATTTGGCCACCAATAGCGTTGCTTTAAATTGTGAAGTGCTCTCTTTGCGTCCATATGTCCGACATCATCATGACAAGAAATCAGCGCGTTTGTTCCCTCATTGCCTTCGGAATCACAACTGCAAAAGATTTTGATTTTTCCTTTACTTGCATAAGAGTGTTGTTGTTGATGTTATAATTGGATATGATTGACATACTCTTTTTGTTGGGATTTTGTTCTTTAATCAAGCAAAAAATATATTGATAAAAATCATCTTGTTTTTGTTTTGCACAGATTTCTGATTGATGGCTTGCAGTAACTGTTAAACAAACAGGCGGTGTTGGAAAACGCGAAAGATGATCAGCAATAACATTTTGCTTTCCAGGTCGATGTACAGTTGTAAAGTCAAATTGAGCCAGATCTACTAAATATCTTGCAAATTTTCGGTTAACTGTGGATTTAGCAACAACATAAGCTGTTGTGTAGTTGTCTGTGATGAGTTGAAATTTATGACCAAGTAGATAAAGACGAAACTTCTCGGTGAGGGCCCAATGTACAGGAGTACATTCCAGTTCATTACTGTGGTAGCGTGTTTCAGCATCTTTTAAAGTACGTGATGCGTATTCGAAGACACGACGCTTTCCATTGTGATCTTGAGATAAAACTGCTCCCAATCCTAAATATGATGCATCAGTTTCTAAAAAAGTTGTCAGTCCTTGTTTAAAATATGCAAGAATGGGAGCGGTGGTAATTGCAGTTTTTAAGGTTCCAAATGTGCGCTGTTGGTCATCTGTTAAAGTTATGGTAGCATTGGTGGTCCTTCTTTCTAAACCTTTCAAAACACTTGTGAGTGGCTTAGCAATAACAGCATAATTTTGTATGTGCTTTCTAAATTGATTGGTAAATCCAAGGAAATTACGAACTTAATGAATAGATTTAAGAGTTGAGTAGCGTTGAACGGATGCTGTGTGATCAGGATCCGGGCGTTCACCATCCTGAGAAAGAATTATACCAAAGAGAGCAATTTCTGATAGTGCTAGTTGCGTTTTTCCTGGTGTCAATTTGAAACCAGCATTTCGAGTTGCTTCAAGGATTTTGTAAAGCACTTTTAGATGGTAACTGAAGTCGTCATGGAAAGTTGAGATGTCATCAATGCATGTATTTACATTGTGTGGTGCTAGAAGTTTATAGGCAAATTTAATTGCTCTTGTCATTAGAGATGGACCATTAGTGACACCAAATGGCATTCGAAGAAATTTATAATGTCCATCAGGAGTGACAAACCCAGTTTTGAAGATGTCAGTCTCTCTTATACGAATGGTGTTGAATGCAGATTTTACATCCATTTTAGAAATGTAACACTTTCCTACGATACGTTTAATAACATCGTCCATATGGTCGATTGGGTGTGGATCAAGCTTTGTGATGGAATTAATTGTGCGTGAATAGTCAATGACAACTCGTCTTGGGGTGCTTTCAGGGAATGGCTGCTCCACAATGAAAGCAGGTGCCTGCGTAAGTTGAGTTGGAAGGGCGACAAATTCCATGTTTCAACCATTTCTGGATTTGCATGTTAAGAAACTGGCGATAAGGTTCTGAGAGTCTGTATGGTCGACATCTAATGGGCTTATCATGTTGCAAATCAATTTTAAATTCGATACATGGACATAGTCCAATATTATCATCATCGGAATAAAACACGTCAGAAAATTTTCCTCTTACTGCCTCGAGTTGAGCTTGTTGAATTGTAGATAGTTTGGCAAATTTTGGGATGAGTTGTGCTTGAGATGGAAGTATTTTTGTGTTTAAATCTGGTAAAACTACATCCTCTAAAGGCGGTAATGAGACTTCATTAGAGGCGATGCAGTTAATGCTAGGTTTTGATGCATGAATGCACTCGTATAAACGCAAAGACGATGGAGTAGAAATGCAAAATGCACCATTAGAGTCGTAGGCGCATCTAGCTTGAACTTGTTGCTGCTAATCAAATCCCAGAATAAGAGGAAATGGAAGATGGGTGCAGATTCCAACTTTAAGCATTGTATGTACTATATTACCAACTGTTGCAACTGAAATCCAAGCACTAACTCTTTCGGCGCCTGTTTACGTCATAAGTGTCTCGCCCACGCATGCTCTTCGAACGCGCGTGGATGGCGAGAGGAGAAAAAAAGATTAACGAGTACGAAAGATGGTGGAGTAAGTTCGGCAGAAATGTTATGCTGCATTTTTTTCTTTTGAATGTGTATAAGTATAAAGTTGTGATGTGTGTTAGTAAAACTAATTTAAAAGCCTATTCAACAGCTTCTTTCTTGTAAGACCTGGACTTACGGTGGTTTAAGTTACACCACATTTAATGGCGAGCCAGACAGGATTGATTGAATTCTGTTGAATTCCGAAGCTCCATAGATGTTAGGATTGGCGATATGGAGGCACTAAAACAAAAGCGCACGTTAAGAAGCACTTTTACTAGGAGTGCCAATAGTTTGGATACTATGCTTATGGCTGCCCAAGCAAATTCAGCAGATATTGAAGTAATATACAAACAGTTGTTTGAACGATTTAAGAATTTAAAGAATTGGGACATTAGAATTTTGGATCTTCTGCAAAAAGATAAGTGTACTCAAGAGGACTATGATAAGGAATACAATGCCTGCGAGTTGTATGAAGACAAATTCATTACGTATAAAACCAAAATTAAAAATATTCTAGCTAGAAAGGCACAAGAAGTGGATGTGCTACGTTTCACAGATCCAGGTACGAAATTCAAACTCCCGAATATTGAGCTACCGACATTCGATGGTAACCCAAGAGACTGGTTAAAGTTCTGGACTCAGTCTGAAAAAATACACGATGATGTCAATATCGAGACGATCTGGTTAAATTTCAGTATCTCATACAGAGTACTGCAACTAGGTTAAGTCCAAGAGATATTGTCGAAAGCTTCCCTGCTACAGCAACTAACTACAAAAAGGCAATAGAATATCTAAAAGAAAGATATGGAAACACCAGTGTTTTGATCCAAGTCTACATTCGGGACTTGTTACAGCTGGTCATGGCAAAAAATAAATCTGATATCTCCTCTCTCTATTATAAACTTCAAACCCGAATTCGTGCATTGGACTCTCTCGGTTTGACCAAGGACAAATACGCAGACATTCTATTTCCTTTAGTAGAATCGGCATTGCCGGTAGATATTGTCAAATTATGGGAAAGACAACGGCATTTGTCAACTGATAAAAACCAAAGTAAGACTGATCTAGATTTATTAATGGAATTTGTAAAGAATGAAGTTGATAGTGAATTTAGAGTTAAAATTGCTAGAGAAATATTTCATCCTGATAAAGTAAATAATAAGAAAAATGTAAATCAATATTCTGAATCTAAAGCTGTTGTATCAACTGCATGTGAATTGCTAACTGCTAATGATAATAGTAAATCCATTGACAATAGTCGTAAATTTAAGAAATTTGGTAATTGTATTTTTTGTGATAAATTGCATGGTCTGAGAGTTGTAATGAAGTGTCTAACATGAAGTTAGAATTCAAAAAGGATATTCTTAAGAGAATAAATGCCTGTTTGTGTGCCTTAAACGATTTCACAGGGCAAACCAGTGTAAATCGGGTCATAAATGTCATATATGTAAGAAAAGACATTTTGTTATTTTGTGTCCTGATTTACATTCTAATAAGTTGGATACACTCTCATACAGAGAGAATGAAGAAAACAAAATTAGTACGTTTGTGATGATCCCCTTGGGTCACACCTTCAACACCAAGATTAATTTGAGGCCACCAAAAGCCATTTTGAATAATAATATTATTTATTTTTGTTATAACTTCCTCAAAAATCTCTGATAACAAATAATGTAAATTTGTTACGTCATCTAAAGGGATTTGCCTTTATATTAAATTAAATTACTAAGAATACGATTGATTACTAATCTAGCTCAACTCAATTAAGGTTTACCGAAATAGGAGATCCGAGAAACACACGTATTCAAATTCTTAATTGTCATTAACTTTAACTAAGTATCTCAAACTGACGCTTACTTTAAGCGTACGAGAATTATATTTACCCCTGGCTTATATCAGCTTTCTGGTACGTCTAGCAGCACGACGTCTTCATGAATCTAATCTCTTTGAATCTTCTAGTTTAGCTTGTAACGTTGTTGGCTCAATAGCCTACCATCATCTCTCTTGCTATCTCGCAACCCTCGACTTAAATACCTTCTCTCATTTACATATCCCAAACTTCTTTTTGGAGTTGATTGGAAATAAACGCGAATTTATATTCCCCAGAAAGACGTCTAAGAAGATTAGTGGAAGGGTTCCGTACAGATTCGTCACAATCCCCTCCAAAAAGAAAACGGGATTTATTCGACGGTCACAAACGGCCTGAAAATAAATTACGTAACCAATTCCTAGCCTTGATTTACAGTCCCGACGACTTTAATTTATATATCTACCAATTGGATACTAAAAAATCTTTTTCCTTAAGGGAAAGAAAACAATTACTACCTAAAACTACTCTTTAAAGGACGTAACATTTACAGAACTAAATATCCCTACACCACGCCCATTTGCCAAAGAGGCGAGGGAAAAACCTGCCTACGTGGTTTCCTTAACTACTTAAAAATTTACTTAAATATTCTAACACATATTCGGACTTGCATCTTGCTTCTTTCGTTGAATAACAATTCTCAGGGTCAGCTACCCTGAAACGAGAATTTCTTTGTGTGAAAAACAAACATCTATAATACATACAGATTCCTTCATTTTTTACATAACATTTTCATATATATCAATATATATAAGCATCTGGTTCCTTAACATTCCCATTCCATATATGCTGCGCTTGTTAGTATTAACTGTTAGCTCTACCTAATTACGCCGCGTCCCAAGTCACCAGATGTAAGATAAAATATACACATATATATACATACAATTTCAAACATTTTTCAAATAACAATAAAACAAACAACCAAAGGAATTGTCGCATCTTAGCGAAGTCATACATCGAAGTAAACAAATGCATTCTTACAAATGTTTTCTCCATATTTATACAAAAAATTAACACAAAAGCTGATTTTTCTCATCAAGAAAAATACAGACTCATTGTAGTGTCCACTTTTGCTTGGCTTCTTAAATTAAAAATCCGCCCGCGACTTGCTTCATTGCAAAAATTCTTGGCTTTATTGCAATATAATAAGAAACGATACAATCTGATAATTTTCTTTGCCCTTTATTCGCTCCTATCCACTGGATCTCCGTTTAAGGCTTCCATACTGAGACTCCTTCTCCTGATGTTGTTCTATGGAATACTAGCTGATCCGCTGTTCCCCGCTCTTCTGGAAATCCTTCGGATTGTCTTACTCGTCTGCTTAGGTAGTAGTACGGACAAGGTCTCACTGCTGTCGTCTGTTTCGACCGGACAGTTCTTCTCTCAGCTGCCCTGTTTCCGTCTTTAGTTGTCTTTGTCTCCCGGGCCTTGCTGTATTGTCCACTTCCTTCGTGCCTGCTCGCTACTGTAGGTGACTTGTCCTGCCTGGAATCTTGTTGATGAGAAGGACCTGCAATGGGCTGTGATCTCTGGGAGTGGTTATTAGGTCTTCTATATTTATGATTACGAGATGAAACCGAGGACGGAATTGGTCTTTTTATCCCCTGTTTTGGTTCAGGGGTTAGTCTTTTCTGGTCCCTATGTTCGGACCCCAGCAGAGAACAATTTCTGCCAATTTTGTGCTTTTTAATATTTTTCCCGTTCCCTGATCCATTTGAATCTACTTCACGTTTCAATCTCGGATCCTCCCATCCGGCATTACCCTTACTTGATTTATGACCATTATTCTGCTCACTCGAGTTTTTCCTAGATCCTTAGAATTTTTCTAGCTGCTATCTACTTGACTTATCACTCGATCTCTGTCCTTCATACAGTGTTTCAACATGACTGTCCGAACTAATCGTGTCGGATTGACGTGGACGGTACACACGCACCTGGTCAATGTTAACTGTTACCTTTTTACCCCTCTTTAAAATAATTAAATTGTTATTCCGAACCTCCAACACTCTATATGGCCCTTCAAACTTAGGCATAAACTTTCCAACCACTCTCCTACCCGCAGCACTTATAAAATGAGTTTGTAACAACACCAAATCATTTACATTGATGTTAACTTCCCTCCTCTTTTCCGATTATAATATTTTTCCAATGTTTGTGTTGTTTCCTCCTATTCTGCCTTGCTTCATCGAATAATTTCTCAATGTTTCTTCCAACATATTCAGCACCCTCTGTGACATTTATTAATTTACTAAAAGGTGTTATAATCTATCTACCTAAGAATAACTTAGCCGGAGTTTTATCTGTTGTTTCGTTCACTTAAGTGCGCAGCGCGAAAGCGAATTCATGAAGAAATCGGTCCCAGTTTTCGTGATTTTCTTTTACAAAACAGGCTATCATCTGGACTAAATTGCGATTAACTCTTTCCGTTAAATTCGCCTGTGGCCTGTATGTTACCGTTTTCATATGCTCTATGTCCAACCTGTGACTTAAGTGTTCAAATACCTCTGATATAAATTGGGGGCCGTTATCACTAATTAAAGAAATCGGAGCTCCGTAACGTGAAATATAATTCTCAAAAAAGGCGTTAGCTATGGCCTGGGCTGAAGCTTTTCGTAAAGGAATAAGCTCACTCCACTTAGTGAAATGATCAGTTATTACTAATACAAATCTATATCTTTCGGGTCGGGATGCGGAGTAGAGGCCTAATAGGTCTAACGTTACAATTTCATCGGGGTAATTCGATACTATCGGAATTAAACGACCAGCTGGTAGCGCGTTTTTGTAATTACATTTTTGACACCGGTCACAGGTTCATACATATTCAAATATATACTTCCTCATATATGGAAAATAACATGTGTCTCACATTTTTAAATAGGTCTTCCTCTTTCCCAGATGGCCTGCTAATGGCAGATCATGAAATTCTTTTATTATTGTTTCGCGAAGCGATCTAGGAATATACACTTTTAGTTCTCCAAGAGTTGTATAATATTTCGCGTAAAAGAGTAGACCATCTATAAGTTTAAAATAATGGGACCAATATTCGCATATAGTCGCATTAACGGAACCGTCGTCTGGGTTTTCTAAATAATGATAGATGTGTCCTAACTCAGGATCTTCCCTTTGCTCTCGAATGAGTTGTTCTCGAGAGTTTAAAGCTAGGGCTCGAAGAGCTGCGCACGAAATTTGTGATCCATCCATATTGCCTACTGGATTCCTAGACAAAACGTCCGCGACAATGTTCTGGACCCCCGGGCGATGTTCCCATTCTATGTTGAACTCAGATAACTTGAGTGCTCATCTAATCATTCGACTGGATAAGTTTTTTCCATTAGTTAGCTTCGTTAATGCCGCGGGATCTGTGATGACTTTCACCGGCAGGAATCCGAAATGAGTTTTAAACTTATTTAAGGCCCATATCACCGCCAAACATTCGCGTTCAGTAACAGTATAGTTTCGTTCTGCCTTATTGAGGGTTCTAGACGCAAATGCAATCGATCTGTTGTTTTGATTAAGCACAGCACCAATTCCGACCCCACTAACATCAGTAAATAAGTTAAACTGTTCTGTAAAATTCGGCAACAGTAAATCTGGTGCCTCTGTTAATGCTCGTTTTATCTTATCAAAAGAATCCTGTGCTTCTGTCGACCAATTAAATTTAGCCCCCTTTTTCTTCAACCTATATAATGGTTCACATATGTCTGCATACTGCGGTATAAATTTCTGATACCACCCCACCATCCCTAAAAATTTCGATACTTCCTTGCTATTTTTAGGAGGTTTTATTTCTGTGATTGCCTTCACTTTACTATGGTCTGTTTCAATCCCTTCTTTACTAATTACGAGACCTAAATACTTCAATTTGTCTCGTGCGAAGTGGCATTTATCCTTATTTAATGTTAGCCCTGCGTCTCTCAACAATGTAAATACCTGCTTCAAATTGTGAAGGTCCCTCGGGACCTCACTTTGAGAACGAGAATAATTTTGAGTCACAAAAGAACCAGTAGCCATTTTTATAAATAACTTTCTTTATTTGGTTATCTTTCCCAAATAGAATCAAAGACTTATTAACAATAATTTCTACTAATATTATGAGGTTTTAAAGATAATACCCTTTAAATTAACTTAATTAATTAATGATCTAATTAATTAATTTATTAAATAACGATCACGCAGAAATTACCACGATAAGAGATCCCAGAATTATATTTAATAATGTTCTTATTGAACATTTAACTTTAATCTGACTCTTAAAACTTTAATGAGACTTTAAACTCAAAATAATATTTACCACTCGGAATCTCAATTCTTCATGAGATTAAATTATCCCCAACAATAAGACTTCAATTCAAATTCACTATAACTCTATGTTTCAATATCTATCTCTTACTGCTCTAACTTTACTATTTCGTTTGACTTAAATACTGATTCTAATCTGCATAACAAGGAATCCCGTCCGCTTTTTGGAGTTGATTGGAAATAGGTAGGGAATTAAATTTCCCTAAAAAGGTCGACTCAGAAGGTTAGTGATAAAGTTCCGTATAGATTCGTCACAAAATGATCTAAGTGTTCATTAAACGATGGAGATGTGATGATAACATCGTCCATATACACCGACACGAAACGCCCAATAACAAGTTTGAGTATAATATCGATGGCTTTTTGGAAATTTGGCGCCGCCCCCGAAAGGCCGAAAGGCATGCGGAGGAACGCAAAAGTTCCATTGCGAGTGATAAACGCGGTTTTCTCTATATCTTTTGGACTAATCGCCAATTGAAAATAGCCACTTTTTAAATCTAATGTGAACATCACTCCGGTATGTGGAATGTTTGTTATTAGATCATCAATCGGTAATGGATATCGGGGGTATTTAGTGATTGCATTAAGCTTGCGATAATCAATCGCGAATCAATACGCCTCCGGAGAATCTGGAGGAAGGCCATTATTCTTGCGCGTTAAAACTACTGGTGACACGTATGGGGATTGAATAGGACGAATTTCTCCGTCTCGCAACATTTTCTCAACGTGATAATCGATTATTCCTTGTTTGACCCTGTCATAACGGTAGGGTCTCGAAACTACCGGTCCCCTGTCCCCAGTATCGATTTCATGGTATAAAACATGAATTAACCTCGGATGATCTGAAAATAGCCCTTTAAAACCATTAAATAAATTCCTTAATTTTTGCTTTTGCCCTTCACCGAGCTTGGTATCTGATAGATCAATCTCGACCGGCTTTTCCACTTTTGGTAACTGTTTAATTTGGTCATCTGGAATGATCAGAGATTTCTGATCGAAATCTAAAGTTAACTTGGACTCCTTCATAAAATCAATGCCTAAAATGCATTGGTACTGCATATTGTTAAGAATGTGAAATTCCCAGGTTTTCTGGAATTCTCGGATCCGAATCTGTAATTCGACCCGACCTAAGTGGCAACACGGGGCTCCCTGTGCCGTCACTACTCTATCTTTTGTCTTTTGACGAGTTCAATACGAAAAATATTTGGGATAGACCTCTTCCGATATGAAAGATTTCTCCACCCCCGTGTTCAAAAGTGCTGTAATGAATGTCTCATTTAAAAGAATAGGGACATATGGTAAGTCTACTGGAGTCATTCGTAATGAGGATACTCTAATAGTTTAGTGTTCTGTAGCTGGATGATTTTCCGTACATCGCGATCGATCACCCCCATACTCGCATCGATCGCTTAAAAGTTTAAATATCTGTTTCGATCATTCTGATCCCTGAAATTACTATTCCTTGAACCACCCTGTCGATCGTCTTGATTGTGGAATCTATGATCCGATTGACCACCTCGGCGTCGACTATCGAATCTCTGATTATCTACAACACCTTGACTCTCAAATCTATTGAACTCTCTCCGTGGTCTACTATTGTCAGCATATCTATTGCTACCTCTCGTTTCCCTCCAATTTTCCTGTCGATTCCTGTTAGGGAAACGATTTTTCTCGTTTGGTTGTCTATCTCGGGATTCCCAACTCGAACCTCTGATCTTTCTATTTAGAAACCGTTCCTCATACTTATCAATAATTTGTAGGAGGTTAGATGGGTTTGCGGATTCCTAACCTCTACATAATCCAAAATCTCAGATTCTAACCTACTAATAATGTGATCGATCAATTTTTCCTCCGTCATTTCGAGTTGTAAGATTTTGTGAGTTTTCAACAAATCATACACAAAATCCGACGGCTTTTGGTTATGCTTTTGAGATGATGAATAGAAACGTGTTTCTAGCTTCGACCTATTTCTAACCACTGGGAACTGTTCTGACAACGCTTGTTTTAATTGCGCGTAATCCGTCGCCTTATCTTCAACAACCCTATAACATAGTACCTCAAATCAATCTAGTGCCCGTCCTGTGAGATGACCCTTTAAATATGCACAAGCGAGTTGTGTGGGTATCTTGTAATATGTTAAGTTATTATCCATATTCTCCAAAAATTCCTGCACATTCTCCACCCCCCGAAAAATGCATGCTCAGGGATGATCCGAAAATTAGATCCGACTCTAAACTCGGGATTTACTCGTTGGGCGCCACTGTGATGACCCCCTTGGGTCACACCTTGAACACCAAGATTAATTTGAGGCCACCAAAAGCCATTTTGAATAATAATATTATTTATTTTTGTTATAATTTCCTCAAAAATCTCTGATAACAAATAATGTAAATTTGTTACGTCATCTAAAGGGATTTGCCTTTATATTAAATTAAATTACTAAGAATACAATTGATTACTAATCTAGATCACCTCAATTAAGGTTTACCGAAATAGGAGATCCGAGAAACACACGTATTCAAATTCTTAATTGTCATTAACTTTACCTAAGTATCTCAAACTGACGCTTACTTTAAGCGTACGAGAATTATATTTACCGCTGGCTTATATCAGCTTTTTGGTACGTCTAGCAGCACGACGTCTTCACGAATCAAATCTCTTTGAAGCTTCTAGTTTAGCTTGTAACGTTGTTGGCTCAATAGCCTACCATCATTTCTCTTGCTATATCGCAACCCTCGACTTAAAGACCTTCTCTCATTTACATATCCCTAACTTTTTTTTGGAGTTGATTGGAAATAAACGCGAATTTATATTCCCCAGAAAGACGTCTAAGAAGATTAGTGGAAAGGTTCCGTAGAGATTCGTCACACGTTAAACAGTCATGTGCAACTCTCTGTTACAAACTTTAGTTGTAAAATTATGTAATGGTAAAAAGAAAATGTTAGTAAGAGCCATATATGATACTGGTAGTATGAAATCCTATATATGCAATGATATAGTTCAAAACATGAATTATGAGCCAGTGAGTGAAGTGAATTTAAAAGTCATTATTTGGTGGTATTGAAACAAATGAAATGTCGTATAAGAGAGAAATATGTTATTCAATTGTGTGATGTTGATAATAGTTATAAGTGTAAATTTGAAGTACTAGGTCAAAATTGTGTCTGTTCTGAGGTAAAACAAATCCCATCTGGTCGGTGGTTAAAAGAGTTTGAAATGTACGGTATTAAACTCACGGATTTGGAAAACAGCACTCTAAAAGTAGATAAGGAAATTAAATGGGTGCTGATGTTGGGGGAAAATTGTTTGCGGGAAAAATTATACCTCTTAAGTCAAACCTGACTGCAGTACATACACGCTTAGGCTGGACAGTTATGGGAAAACTTTTTGGAAGTGAGCCAAGTGTTGAAAGTAAACATTCTCTGCTCATTTCTTCGCTTTTAACTCAAACTCAGTGCATCAGTGACCTTTGGAATTTAGATGTACTGGGGATTACGGGGACGGCATATCGCCAAACTGCAAAAAAATTAGAGGTGGAGACTGTGAAATATTTTAATGAAACTATTTGTATAAATTCAGAAGGCAGATATGAAGTAGCATTGCCATGGGTAGCAGATAATTTTACCTTGCCTGAAAATAGAAAATTGTCCGAAAAGGGTTTAATGAGTACAAAAAGGAAATTAATGGCATCGGGAAAATTAGAGGCTTACGGGGAAGTTTTTGATAACTGGTCAAATCTTGGTATTATCGAGAAAATACCACAGGGAGAAATAGGTGGATCACACTATTTACCGCATAGGTCAGTGATAAAATCAGGCAGCACTACGAGCATAAGGCCTGTGTTTAATGCAAGTTCACATGTATTAGGGTTTCCATCATTAAATGATTGTTTATCCACTGGACTTAATTTGATAGAAGTCATCCCAACGGTTCTAAATCGATTTCGTAGGAACTACATTGGTGTTACGTCAAATATAGAAAAGGCTTTCTCCTACAAATATCGATTGGGGAAAAGGATCGTGATTATTTACGTTTCTTATGGTTGGGGAAAGATGACTTGGAGGGCGTTCAAGAGTATAGGCATCGAAGAGTGGTTTTTGGGTTAACATGTAGTCCTTATTTATTTAAATGCTACACTACAATATCATTTAACTAAGATAGAAGAAAATTTGAGTTGCACATCTGAAATTCTTAAGACTGCATTTTATATCGATAACTGTGTAACTAGTTTGGATTCTGAATTAGAAATGCGAAAGTTTACATTAGAATCACAAATAATCATGTCTTCTGGCAATTTCAATTTAAGAGGTTGGAAGTCAAATTTACATAGTGTAGATCTCATTCAGGATACATCCATAGGTTAAAGTGTTTCAGTCTTAGGCCTTGTGTGGCATACAGACAGTGATATGTTATCTTGCAAAATAGAAATAACTAATATTTCAGAAAAACCTATTACGAAAAGGTTAGTTTTAGCTCTAGCTCATCAGGTTTTTGATCCTATAGGTTTTACGGCACCTGTTACGTTGATCCCAAAACCGACAGACAAGTTCAAGGAAATCCAACCTATTGGATTTATTTTGTGCTCAACAACCTGAAACTGTCCATCAGTCCATGGGTGGATAACAGCATCAGCTGGAATGCAAGACTGTTGAATGAGGGTGATGTCAGCACATGGATCATACAGGGCTTGAATTTCGATGCTATTTTTTATCACAACAGGTATCAATGCACGCTTATTGGTTTGAGTTTCAATACAATTCACAGAATTACTTGGATTTGTTGTTGCATATCTTCCAGATGTAGAGTTGCGATTACTATTGCTGTTGCGTCGGGAATCTGAGGAGTTCAAATTAGTGGTGCCACGTTGTGTATTATTTCCATGATTTATTGAGCCGCTGGAAGATAGGAGAGGAACATTCGCTTGACTGCTGGGTTCTTGAAATTGACTTGGTACCACTTGGAGGAGGTGGCAAATGACACATGAAGGAGGCATGACCTTTGCGTCCACATCGCCAGCAATTAATATCTTGAATATTGTCAGTTGTGGGATTGTACTTATGAAGGTGTACATCATGTGTGCTAAAAGATCTCAATTGAGGTCTCGAGGATTGCTTTTTATTCTCTTGTTTAACACTTCGAATAGCATCAAGTGATGTTGCTCTGTCAATTAATTCTTCGACTGTGTCAGAATTTTGGGTAGCTAGTGCATTTGCCATTTTTCTTCAGTAACATCACCTATTATCATTGAAATGCGGTCTTGTTGTGGAATTGTAAAAGGAGCTTTTTCCAGAAGGGCATCTTTTGCGTAAATATAATCAACTAAAGTTTCACTGTGCTTCATTTTTCGTTCACTTTGGTATGCTAAAAAATTCTTGCATTGTGATGCGTTTTTTAAATCTTGAAGCGAAAGCAGTTTTCTAAACAGTCCAATCATTGAAATTCTTTCCCGTAGTTAATTGCTAATTTTTTACAGATCCAGAAAGGTGATAAATAGCATTTGTTAATTTTAGTTCATTAGACCAGTGAGCTAATGTTGAAATTCTTTCAACTTCCTTTATCCATTCTAAGGCATTGTCAATTATATTTCCTTTAAAAATTTGAATCGAATTAGCAATGTCATTGGTGGATGTGATTTGGATCACATTTTGATTTGTTTGTCTATCCAGCAATTGTTTTTGTGTTTCAATTAATGTAGAGAGAACAGCAGCAATACTTGGGTCTATTTGAGGAAGAGGTGGTCGAGGAGGTCGATTACTTAAAAGTTCTACTTGTTAGAGAGATTAGTCTTAGAGATTAGATTTCTTTTAATAATTCTATTTTATCAGAAAATATTCCATCATCATTCTTTTGTGACTTCATGCGAGAAGAATATTTAAGTCATTTAAAAAGTTCCTTCGTTATTTCTTTCATTATTGTCCTCCCCAATGTGCGAAATTAATTCAGTTTTATTTCCATTTGTTGAAAGCTTTCTCAAATGCAATTCATTCTTTAGGTCGGTGATTGTTAGATTATGAAGCCAATGTGGTTCCAAAGAGTTCAAAATATCAGCGGCTGTTGACACTTTTTTATTGTTTTAGTTAACGAAATGAGCTTGGCACTGTCTTTAATATTGGCGAGGCCTTTTTGGCAGGGCTGGCGAGAAACGAGGAATGACTTCAGTTGTAGAGCGAGGCGATGTTGTTTTCGGCGAGCTTGGCGAAAAGGAAGATTTTTGTTGTATTTTCAGATCTTGACGATACTGGCGAGAAACAAGGAGTAATAGCGGCAAAGGTTCTTGGCGAAATCGTTGTGACGGGCTCACGCGTCTTTTCTTTAACATGTCCTTTGGGTTCATTGGGCCAGAATTAATGGCAACTCTTTTCCAACCAAATCCATGAAGTCAAGTGTGAATGAAAGAGGCAAATGAACAAGCTTTTTAATATCGGAACTTAGAGTAAACAGACTGGCAATGCAAGGCAATACGAGGATCGAGAAATAGTGATAATGTGGAAGGACGAAGTTAGAATGAGCGTAGGATGTCTAATGTTGGTAATAATCGAGGAAATTGGAGAAATTCTGAAGTGGTGCATAGACCGAGTAATGGTAGAAATGATTATAGGGGTAACTACGAGAATAGCCGTCAAGGAAATCAGTGGTTCGAGAGGAGGAATAGGTTTCAAAATGATGATCGAAGATTTAACGATCGGGGCTATCAATTTAGAAATCGAGGTTAAAATGACGATTTTAGTAGAGGGGACCACAGAAATAGGGGTTCGAGTGAAAATTTTAGTCGAGGCAGTAGAAAGCAAATGGGACGATTGAATGTTTTGAAAGTGAGTGATGTTAAAAGTGATCAGACGCAGTCGATAAAGGAGGTACCGATTAAACTTTCGGCAATATGCATGTCTCCAGTGGAACTTCCCTACGTTCCTATTTTATTAAACGAGACTTTTACGAAAGCATTACGGGACACTGGAGCGGAGCAATCATTTATATCGGAGGAGACATACCTAAAATATTTTTTTTTGTAAACCAGTAAAGAAATCGCGTACTCAGGTGATCACGGCACAGGGAGCTAAATGTCAAAATATTGGAGTTGTGGAATTGACTATTCGAATAAGGGAGTTTGAAAAACCTGGGTTGTTCCATGTGTTGGCAGATTTGGAATACCCATGTATTCTTGGGATATATTTCATAGGTGGATCAAAGATTATTTTGGACTTTGATCGGAAATCTTTGGCGATTCCGGATTCGCAGATCGATAAGGGGGTTAAAAAGGTCGAAATAGAGAAGGTAGAAATAGATCTTTCTAAGACAAAATTAGAAGAAAAACAGAAACGGGAATTACAAGATTTGTTTGATAGTTTTCAAGGATTATTTTAAGATAAACCGGGGCTTACGCATGTTTTATATCATGAGATTGACACGGGAGATAACCCACCGGTTGCTCCCCGAAATAATAGGTTACCACCGGATAATCCGGAAGCGTATAGATTTGCTGTTGATTATCGAAAACTTAATGCTATTACAAAGTATCCTAGGTACCCTTTACCGTTAATAGACGATTAAATAATGAACATCCCACACACAGAGGTAATGTCCCCCCTCGACCTTAGGTCAGGATATTTTCAGAAGGCTGTGAATCCTAGTGATATAGTTAAGACTGCGTTTGTCACGAAAAATGGTACTTACGCTTTCCATCGAATGCCATTTGGCTTGTCAGGGGCGGCTCCCAATTTTCAGAAGGCAATAGATATAAGATATAATTCTCTAACCCGTGATAGGGAAGTTCGTGAAAGTTTATATGGACAGTGATTATATCATCTCCATCATTCACTCAACATAGTGAGCATTTGTAAGAAGTTTTTCGATTATTACATGAGGCGGGGTTAACGTTGAACAAGGATAAATGCAAGTTTGGTTGTGATGAGTTAAAATATTTGGGTTTAATTATGAATAAGGAAGGAATTAAAACTGAAGAATCAAAAGTTCAAGCTATAGTTGAAATGAAACTACCGCGTAATTCAAAAGAGGTGTCGAAATTTTTAGGAATGTCCCAATGGTACGCAAAATTTATTAAAAATTATGCCGATCTTTGCGAACTTCTTTATAATCTCAAACGAAAATTTAAAAAAAATTCTTTAGTCAATTGAGGCGCAAAAAGCATTCGACGCGGTTAAGGCGGCCATAACAAGAGATCCAGTTTTAAAATTCCAGACTTCAAAACACCTTTCGAGTTATTTATGGATGCAAGCTCAATAGGGGTAGGAGCAGTTCTAAACTAAGAGCAGAGACCAGTAGTATTTGCTTCTCGTACGCTTAGAGCTGCGGAGAGGAATTACACGGTAACAGAGAGGAAATGTTTAGCAGTGGTTTTGGCTCTGAATAAATTCAGAACGTATTTAGGTTCTTTGCCGATTAAGGTTATTACGGATCACGCTGCGTTTATACGTTTAATACATGGTAAAAATTTGTCAAATAGAATGATCAGATGGGCATTAAAATTAGCAGAATTTAATATAGAATGGAAACATCATACCGGAACTCAAAATGCGGAAGCTGACGTTTTGTTGAGAAACCCAGTTGAAAGTATAATAGGAGAGAAAGTTCATTGTGCAATAATCAGGGATTTGGTACTTTCGTCACGAGATCAGTTAAGAGGGCACAGGGGTGTTAATCTTGGATTTTTTCGAATTTTCGAAAAAAATATTTGTTGTTCCTCATTTTCTTTTGAACATTTTGATACCAACCACGTGATAGTACTACAAAAACTTCGAAAGTTATTCGAAAAATTCCAAACAGCAATTTAGTAATAACAATGCTTAAATGGCCACATGCCACACCCACTTATTCTTGATTTCCGCATACGTTTTATTTTTCTGTTTTTAAAAAGCCTCATGAAATATTTTAAACCCTTGGTTAAATGAGAAGGAAGCTTGCAACTCAACACACACTTTTTAATGTGTTTTGATTCTGTTTTGGTAATGCTAGCACGTTGTTTTAAATAACTTATCGAAATTCAAAACAGCATTGTTTAAAACCGTTTATCAAAATTGAAAACAAAATTCTCTGGATTGAAATGGAAAATACTCATCGTAGACCTTCAGGTAAACGTCCTAAGAAAAGAAGAGATTTAGAGAGAACCAATTCATGAAGGTATGTCCTCATACATATGTTGCAGAAAGGAGAGATACAAGTAAGTGTGCTTCCAGTAATAAAATCTCAGGAATTCAGACTTCATTAAAGTCAAATCTTGTTAAGGTAAGTGAAAACTCTCAAAGGATATCGTATTTTTGATTTTATTTCAACTTTTAGCTCTATTTTATCAGTATCATGTTGTTTAAAATGTCATAAACCATTAACAATTAATGAAAAGTCCACTCGTGGTTTAAGTTCGAATTTTGAAATACGTTGTAAAAACTGTGGGAGTGTTTGTACTTTTTCAAGCTATGAAAACACTGGGAATAAAAATAATGCTCCAGAAATTAACAGATCTATTTTAGCAATGAGATGCATAGGCCAAGGTTTAGAGTAATTAAAAACCTTTTATACTGTAATGAGTCTTCCTAATCCTGTTGAACAAAAATCATATGATGTTATTAATAATAAACTTTCCCGTGTTATGAAGGAAGTCGCTGAAGACAGCATGAAAAGAGCAGCTGTCGAAGAAAATTCTTCGTCACCTGATAACCTTTTAACGGTAAGTGGTGATGGTACCTGGAAGACGAGAGGACATTCATCGTTGATTGGAGTATGTACTGTAATAGGGGCCGAAACAGGTAAGGTTTTGGATAGGGAAGTGTTGTCCTCATTTTGCAAAGGATGCGACAGTTATAAAGGGGTAAAGTTTGGTATCAAGTACAATAAATGGCAAAGAGCGCATAAAATTTCATGTAGAAAAAATTATTCTGGCTCTGCTGGTAAGATGGAGGTTGACGGGATGTTGAGGATTTTTAATCGATCAGAAAAGCTTCACAACCTGAAATATTCGAGCTGCATAGGAGATGGCGACACAAACACATTCAATGTCCTTTCTGAAAACAAGCCATACGGCGATGACCATCTTATTCAGAAAATAGAATGTGTAGGTCATGTGCAAAAGAGAATGGGTACAAGACTTAGGAAGCTTAAATTAGCATATAGTAAAAAGAAATTATCTGATGGTAAAACTATTGGCAGTAAAGGTAGGTTAACACTGATAGTTTATAATTGATAAACTTGCGCATTACTATGGTAATGCTATTCGATGCAATTCTACTAGTGTAAAGGAAATGCGGAAAGCTATTGGGCTGTGTTTGGGGTCATTCTTGCAGCACTGATGATGAATCGATGCACTGGTTTTGTCCTACAAATCCAAATACATGGTGTATAATGCCGCAATTAATAATAATTTACAAAATTATAAACACAAACCCTCAGTTGCTAAAGCTGTTCGAGATGTAATTAAGCCTGCATTTGCAGACTTATCTCATCCGGAACTCCTGAAAAAATGTTTAGGAGGTAAGATACAGAATTCTAATGAAAGTTTAAATTCATTAATTTGGAAGTTTTGTCCTAAGACGATTGATTCTAGTCTTCATATTACAGAGATTGCTGCAAATCTAGCAACCAGTGTTTTTAATGATGGAAATCAAATACTTATTACTATTTTAGAGAAATTTGGCTTAAAAATTAACAGAAATGTTTGTGTGTCCCTGGCTGAACGTGACAATCGTCGAAGCTTTACGTCAAGACAGAGGCGCTTAGAATCATCTTTTGAAGCTCGCAGAGCCAAGAAAATTAAAAAGAGTAAAGAAATTGAGCTGTTTCAGGAACAGTAAGGTATATCTTATGATCCTGGAGCATTTTAGCATGTAATTTTTAAGATTTATTTTCTCAAATTCAATTTTAAAACTTTAAAGCCCTTTTTCTCAGTTCGTGTTTTTTTTTCAATTACGCGCATTGCGTTTCAAAAACTCTCATACTTTGATGTATAAAACTTTACAGAATTATAAATTCTATCATAATCTTCAAATCTTAGCTATTTATAGTATTATAAATTTTTAATTTTTTGAAATATTTCAACAAAAATTGAATTTTTTTAAAAAATTTTTTAAAAATGTACTTTTTTATTTTTAAAAATACTATTTTTTATTCTATTTATATAAGATAGGCCAGCATGTAATAAGGATATATTTGACTCTATAAATCAACTTATTGCTAGTAATTAGAATTATTATTGCAGAAAATATCATGCGCGTCGTAAAACTTACTATTTGTTTCTTACAAAAAATTTTCTTATTTTTATGTGCTTATTATTTTTAAAATTATGATTATATTTTAGATATTTTATACTTTTTTGAAACTTTATTTCTTTATAAGAAATGTGTAAAAGAATCAAATTATTTCATTTTAATCTCAAAGAATTATTTCTAGTCGAAAATTGTTTGTATTTTGTGCTCTCGAAACATTTTTAACACCCCTGTGACCTCTTAATAGAAGAGCAAAGAACGGACCCAGAATTAAGCCATATCTATAGATATCTGGAAAACTCAGAAGATAGATCAGTTAATGCAACAATATGTGAGAATTGGTCCCGAGATTTTCGTTTAATAGAAGGCTTGTTATTTTATGCGAAACATGCAACGTCATTAGGAGAAATGCGAGTATACACTCCAAAATCTTTAAGGAATGAAATAATGAGACAATTTCACCACAAGCCATTAGCAGGTCATTTTGGACGCTTTAAAACTTATCATAAAATAAGGGATGTTTGTTATTTCCCGTATATGAGAAAATTTATTGATCAATATGTCTCTACATGCCCCATGTGCCAAATTAATAATTATAAAAACGCGTTACCAGCTGGTCGATTAATTCCGATTGTATCAAATTATCCAAATGAAATAGTTACGTTAGATTTGTTAGGTCCGTATCCTGTGTCGGGAGTAAGAAGTAACCGATATGTATTAGTAATTACGGATCATTTCAGCAAGTGGGCTGAAATCATACCCCTTAAAAAAGCCTCTGCTCGAGTTATAGCAGATAAATTTTTTGATAATTATATATCACGTTTTGGAGCTCCAATAAAATTAATTAGTGATAATGGTCCCCAATTTATCTCCGATATTTTTGAGAATTTAAGTGAAAGATTAGGCATAAGGCATGTGAAGACTGTTGTTTATAGACCTCAAGCAAATAGAACAGAACGCGTAAATCGCGATCTGGTGCAAATGATTGCAAATTATGTCAATGAACAACATGACACATGGGACCAATTCTTACGTGAGTTTGCTTATGCTATTCGTACAGCAGTGAATGAAACGACGGGTAAAACACCTGCAGAATTTTTTTAGGTCGAAAGTTGATTACACATTTTCAGAAATTAGTAATGGTATCAGACGGAACTGAATTTGCAGTAGGAGATATTGAGCGATTGTTTGAGGAAGCTAGAGGAAACACAAAAGCTAAGCATGAAAAATGGGAGAAATATTATAATAGACGCAGGCGTGATGTGCAAATTAAGGTGAATGATTGGGTTTTGATAGCAACACATCCTTTAAATTCGGTAACAAAAAAGTGGTAGGTAAATTTAAGCCAAACTTTGAAGGTCCGTATAGAGTATTAGATGTAAAGAATAACAACGTATAGTGATATGGAAGGCGGGGAAAAGGTTAACAGTTAATGTGGATCAGGTTAGAATATATCGTCATAAGAAATGTGACGAGAGGGAAGTAAGAACTGGTAGTTCGGATAACGGTAGTTTACACGATGAATTGAGTGGTTTTGACAGAATACAATGAAGATCAAATGAGTCGCAAGATGGTAAAAAGAAAGGGTCAGATGTACAGCGTGAGTTTGTGACGTCTTACGCGTCTTTTCTTTAACAAGTCCTTTGGGTTCTTTGGGCCAGAATTAATGGCAAGTCTTTTCCAACCAAATCCAAGAAACGAGACGTGAAGAAGAGATGCAAATAAACGGACTTTAACTATAGAATCTTAGAGTAAGCGGGATGGCAATGTAAAGGAATGTTAGACAATTGATGTGCGTTGTGGCAGTTGATGATTATTGCAGTTCGTGGTTCAAGACTGATTAAGTTCTACGTGTCGTGGATAAACATATTGGTGTTCGACTAGAAGTTAGCCGTCAAGCTGCATCCCATTGCAGATAAAGACAAGTAGCATTACGAAATAATATAAGGTAGGATTGATTACTTATTATTAGAATTGAGGATTAGGGGGTTCGCTTATTGAGATTTATCTGAATTAGATTAGATCATATTATAAATATATATATATTGTGTGTTGCGTATTGAGTCATCGTAGATTCTCTCATATCAATTATTATAATTATATTTGTTAAAAGTTTAAGTTTAATATCTTAATAAAGCCATATTAAGATAATGTTTGATCCTAGCTCTTTCGCTAACCCTTCACCTCTAGCTCATGCTGATACTTCGAGGGATGTACTTCCAAAGGGAGGAACATCACATTACTTGAGATACCCTGTGATTTATCGTGTACTTATTTGAAAGGTCATCTCCTAGGTAGAGCCCTGTATTGGTACCAAATATTCGGATCGGCGTTAGTGCAAACTACCGCCACGGACTTCGCACAGCTGAAAGCAGGATTGTCGAAAGCATTCCCTGCCATCCAAAATTGGAAAGATTTAGAAACACGGTTTTACGCGTCTCAGCAAAGACAGAACCAGGAGCCGACAGATTTTGTTTACGATTTGCTGAAGTTGCACAAAAAACTTGAACTGGGGATGTCTGAGAAAACCCTTGTAGATCATATTTTCGTTAGACTTGAGCCGCAAGTCCAGGACTATGGGGAAGTGCGTAATCCACAAACCGCGATTCAATTATTAGAAGTCTTAGCAAAGTTTGAGGAAAGATATTTGTGCAAGGCAACACTGGGTTCGAGAAATAGTAATAATGTGGAAGGACGAGGTTGGAATGAGCGTAGGATGTCTAATGTTGGTAGTAATCGAGGAAATTGGAGAAATTCTGAAGTGGTGCTTAGACTGAATAATGGTAGAAATGATTATAAGGGTAACTATCAGAACAACCGTCAAGGAAATCAGTGGATCGAGAGCAGGAATTGGTTTCAAAACAATGATCGAAGATTTAATGATACGGGATATCAATTTAGAAATCGAGGTCAAAATGACGATTTTAATAGAGGGGCCCAAAGAAATAGGTGTTCGAGTGAAAATTTTAGTCGAGGCAGTAGAAAGCAAATGGGACGATTAAATGTTTTGAAAGTGAGTGATATTAAAGGTGATCAGACGCAGTCAATAAATCAGTCACCGATTAAACTTTCAGCAATATGTATGTCTCCGGTAGAACTTCCGTATGTTCCTATTTTATTAGACGAGACTTTTACAAAAGCATTATGGGACACTGGAGCGGAGAAATCCTTTATATCGGAGGAGACATACCTAAAATATTTTTTTTATAAACCAGTAAAGAAATCGCGTACTCAGGTGATCACGGCACAGGAAGCTAAATGTCAGAATATTGGAGTTGGGGAATTGACTATTCGAATAAGGGAGTTTGAAAAACCTGGGTTGTTCCATGTGTTGGCAGATTTGGAATACCCATGTATTCTTGGGATAAACTTCATAGGTGGATCAAAGATTATTTTAGACTTTGATTGAAAATCTTTAGCGCTTTCAGATTCGCAGATTAATAAGGTGGTTAAAAAGGTTGAAATAGAAAAAGGAGAAATAGATCTTTCTAAGACAAAATTAGAAGAAAAACAGAAACGGGAATTACAAGATTTGTTTGATAGTTTTCAAGAATTGTTTTCAGATATACCGGGGCTTACGCATGTTTTATATCATGAGATTGACACGGGAGATAACCATCAAGGTGAGAGACACACAAATAAGACCAATAAGCGCGGACCACTTATCAGATCAATACCTCGTTCTTGGTCTGAGAAAAGTAGAAGGATTAAAAGACGCAAAAATGAAATTATTGAATATATATAAGCAATCACGTGAATCAGGGTCGAGTGGAGCAGAAAAGAAAATTAGGAAGTTTCGGAAAAATTCAGATTATAGAGTACCTAAAAGAGCATTGTCATCAAATGATTCTAATGTTTTACTTTAAAGAAGGTACAAGGAAACGCCCGAAGCAAGATAAAGTAGCGGTAAGCACACAAACCAGTATAATCTTAGGCCAAGAGGTGGAAGAGAAGTGGAGCCCCGACCAGCCATAGAGAGGAGTACACAACGGGGAGGACCAGTTCGATTCAGAAATGGCAGAGGAAGGAATGACAACCCCTATATCGAAGAGCAACAGGAATGCCAGGCGAGGAGGTGATCAACAACGGCAGGACCAGGAAAGGTAGGAGCGTGTACGAGAAAGTCACTATCCTTAGAGGTCTTGGTAGGAAACGCCAACTACAAGTCATAAGAACCATGTTGTATAGTTTTTTTTTATATTCTTTCGAACAAGTGGTCGGAAGAATTATTGCAATGAAGCAAGTTACGGTCGGATATTTAAAATTTAAGAAGTCAAACAAAAGTGGACACTACAATGAGTGTGTTTTTCTAGAAGAGAAAAATAAGCTTTTGTCTTGTAAATTTTTTTTACATAAGTATGGAGAAAACAATTGTAAAAATGCATTTGCTTACTTCTATGTATGACTTCTCTAAGATGCGACAATTCCTTTGGTAATTTGTTTTAATGGTTTATTAAAAAATGTTTGTAATTGTATAGTGTATGTGTATGTATTGTTACATTGTTTCATATTAATGCAAAACCGGTTTTGGGTAACGCGGCGTAGACAGCATACTAACATAACATTAACCAGCGCTGCGCAATATGAGGGGATGTTTTTGAAAAAGCCAGATGAGATATATGTATAGTAATTAGTTGAAATTTAAAAGTGATACATAATGTATAAAAATTGTGAAATGTAATCATAATGTGTGAAACTTTGTTTTCGCCAAATGACTTAAGAAATGTTTGTTTCAGGGTGACAGATCCTGAAATCTATGTAGAAATTTTTGATGTAGCTAAAAACTTAAAGCTAATCCTTATCAATACGAAGACAAGAAGATTGTGGAAAAGCTGAAAAATTGTAAGAATATATATATATATATATATATATATATATATATATATATATATATATATATATATATATATATTTCTTTGTACAAAAGACAAGTGTACCATGAAAAGGCAGAAGAATTGTAATACTTAAAGTAGAATTAAGTTAGTTAAGGGACATGTGGACCTCGTTTTTTTACCACTGAAGTCAAATATGGTTTTTCCTCGGTCCCGTCACCCAGATGGGACATGTCCATTTATTTTGTACATGTGAGAATCTACCGTGATTAAAATGCATAACTGTGAATGTTAGTCAAGTTACTTGAGTAAAATTTATTGTGGCTTTTAAAAATTCAAATTAAGGAGAAATATTAAAAATTAAACTTAAGATGAATAGTGAAAATTAAAATGTAAGTGGAAAAATTGGAAATTAATGGTTAGAAGGAATATTCGAAGTTAAAATTTAAAGCTTGGAAAGTTAGAAGTAGAAGAATAAAATTTAGGCACGTAATTTCTTAAAGGCCATTATGACCCTCGAATAAATCACGTTTTGCTTCTTGGAGGGGATTGTGACGGGCTCACGCGTCTTTTCTTTAACATGTCCTTTGTGTTCTTTGGGCCAGAATTAATGGCAACTCTTTTCAAACCAAATCCGAGATGTGAAGTGTGAATGAAAGATGCAAATGAACAAGCTTTTAATTATTGGAACTTAGAGTAAATAGATTAGCAATGTATGGCAATTTGTGATAGTGGATGGAAATTGGCAGGTAGTTGATGTTCAATAGAGGAATCGTGGTTCAAGTCTGAATGAGCTTTACGTGACTGTGATTAGAAGCTATAAGTGATAGAATATATTTAATTCAAGTTGCACACCAGTGCATACAAGAAAGACAAGATTGAGCATAAGTCAATACAGAGTGATTCTCCAAGCTGTAATAAGGTAGGATTGACTACTTAATATTAGAATCAGTGATTAGGTGGTTCAGTTATTGATAGTGGTCTGAATTGGATTAAGTCTTATTAAGTAAATATATATATTGTGTGTTGCGTATTTTGCCATCGTAGATTCTCTCATATTAATTATTATAATTTAATTTGTTAAAGGTTTAAGTTGAATATCTTAATTAAGTCATATTAAGATAATATTTGATTCTAGTTCTTTCGTTAATTCTACGCCTCTAGCTCACGCCGATACTTCGAGAGATCTTCTCCCAAGGGGGGGACATCACATCGTGTTCCGTCAACTCGGCGATTTTTCGAATAATCCTTTAGACTTAGCGTGCACGGCGACGAATTCGGCTTAACTTCGCTGCATGTAAACAGTTCTATAGCTTGGAATATTTCACAGTTTTGCAGTTCTTTGGAAAACCGGCTGCGCCATGTAAGATAAAAAGATGTATGGTGTTAATAGTTTAGAAGAATTTTTAACTATTTAAAAAACAAATAACATTTAATAATAGCGGAAAATTATGTTGCGGTACAATACGGTCACTTCGGCATAGCGTGTGGGTATCTGGTGTTGCCGTATTACCTTACATAAAATACCATAAATATGGTTGTTACTAATTCTAACAAATTGGGAACCTTACATTCAAACAGATAAATTAAGGTTATGACAATCCCCCATGTCGTGTATTCATTGTGTTGAAATGAAGAAGACTTTTCATTACTGGAACAAATACTATTTAATGTTCTTACGTTCCACAACACAAGGGGTCACTTAAATAAAACAACAAAACAACACACATCCATTATCGTTACAGAAGATGGCTTAAGGACTAAAAGGAGGGAAACAGGCTTTCCCTGACTCCACGTGTACACATCTTTCCCCGGTAGCGATCCAGGGCAGAAGAACGAGGGGAACGAGTTCCCACTTCTCAAAAGAACAGGTGGTGCCCCCTGGCTGCACTAATCATCAAGGGAAGGCAGGGTTTAAATGTAGTTGTTACATTCTCCCCCTACACCACCGAAGACTGTCTCGGCGAGGGGGTGTACTAGCAGACATTATGGCATTCTCTCCGGCAGTCCCTCTAGGAACCAATGGCTGTTTGCGTGGCCTTCCTCTTTTCTTGAGAGGTACTACAGGAGACTGGGTCTCTGTGCCATTCAGAAAGGGTGTTAAAGCTGATGTATGGTAGACACCTAAAGGTTCGTCAGGTTTATCACAACTGGCTACTACAAAGGTAGTGGGAGATCTCTGGGATAGCACAATGTACGGCCCGTCTCTCCTAGGCATGAGTTTTTCACTCCTGTTCTGACTCGCTTTACTTAATGGGTGAAGTTTTACCCATACCAGATCATTAACTTTATACTTAGGACTTGGTCTGCGTGATTTATCTGCATATGTTTTTTGACGATCTTGACTCATCTCAATGTTTTCTTTAATTTGTGACATGTATCCTTCAAAACGTTTTAAATAGGGTGTAAATTCAGGCACAAAATTATCGTTATGGATGACGGACCGTAGATCAGTATTTACTTGGTCCAAAGTTCGTAGTTCTCTGGCGAAGGTTAGGTATGTTGCCGTGTGATCTGTTGACTCGCATTTTGAAGTATTCAGTGCAAACCTAATAGCTGGTAGCTTTTCAGTCCATAATGTATGGTTGTTACCTACCATCATTGCCAAACGAGGTTTCAAATCCCTATTTTTCCTTTCGACTGGATTTGCCTGTGGGTGATATACGGGAATGAGACTTTGATTGATATCCAAGACAAAACATAACTGTTGCATCAGCGCACTCACAAATTGAGTCCCATTGTCACTTATTAGTCTACGGGGCACTCCGTATCTTAGGATGACTTCATTTAGAAGTATCATGGCACATTCTTTAGCAGTAGCTTGCTTTAATGGGAATAACTCTACCCATTTTGTTGTGTAATCCTCCACTATGAAAATCAACTTCATACCTTCGGTCGTTTCCGGTAAGGGACCAAAAAGATCAATAGCTATGCTCTCAAATCGTTGAGCTGGAACAGGGGTCTGCAGAAGACTTGCAGGTTTCTGATTAGTGGCTTTGTATCTAACGCATTCTGAACAGCTCTTCACATAATCAGCAATAAATTTCCTCATACCAGTCCAGTAATATTTCGAGGAAATTCTGGAAAAGGTACCATCAGCACCGTAATGTGCAGCGGTGGGAGCATCATGGTGCAATTTTAATATCCTCTCTCTCTCTCTCATGAGTAGGGACAACCAGTTGAGCTTCTTCAACTTCAGCATGAGGTGAGTACCGGTACAGTACTCCCTGATTCATCACGTACCCTCTCCCAGTCCAATTGGCAAAGTCAACTCCCTTGTTGGGATTTTCAAAACAATCAATTATCTTTTTTAACTCAAGGTCCTTCAATTGTTCTGTTCTTATCTCATTAGCAGTTCTCGTCGGGAAATCAATAATTATAGTTTTTAATTCGCAAATTTCTTCATCAACAGTGTGGCTATGTAATGGAATTTCACTGGGAATCAAATTGGTGGGACAAGAACTACTATTTATTTCGACAGGACTGTCGTCTACAGGCAAAGGAACATTTTTTGAAAAAGGTATCCTGAAGCTTGGTTTGTCACCAAAATACCAAAAATTGTTACGCATGTCTATTACGATTCCTGATGTCTTTAAAAAGTCAACACGTAGAAGAGTGCGGTTACCTTTTGCATGTGGCAAAAAAATTAAATCGATTTGGAAAATTCGTCCACCTACGGTGATTGGTACTGTAGCTTTTTGAACAAGGGATGTGGATTGTTGACCATCAGATAGGCACATAGCAAGATGAAATTCTGAGAATTTTGGTCCACGATTTCTCATGAATTTAAACATTAATTCTTTCCCGAGTGACTGGCTGGCTCCTGTATCAGCACAAACTGTGCCTGTAGCCTCATAGACTTCAATGTCAAGTAGAGCTACTGGGGAGGTAAGACAAGTAAACATGTGTATGGCGTTGACAGAGGCACTCTCTTTTTTTGTGAGCATTTTGGACATTTCGATTTTATAAATCCAGGGTTGCCACAACCATAGCAAGAAATAGGTGGATGAAAACCGGTGTTGGTATTCCGAGCTGGCATGTAGCTAGGGTTAGCAAAAGCACTATTGTGGTTACCCGAAACATTCTTTTCAACTTTGAATGAGTGAGACTTCCTAAACTCCGGATTGCCTGTGTTCCTAGAAAAACGAGAGTTGCTTAGTTTTGTTAATTTTTGCGAACAGGGTTTAACATTTTCGTATGAGTCCAGCTTTTCAGCTAACACAACAGGATCATTCAGTATTTCCCAAGTGTCTAGGAAATGATTCTTTTAATCTGGTGGACACCTTTTTTTTATTTGATCTGCTATGATAAGATCTTTCAATGTTTCAAATGAATCTATTTCTAATTCTTTTAGCCAACCTTCGAAAAGGTTCTTTGCTCAAAAAGAAATCTTTCCACGTGGAATGATCCTGTTTCTGGTGTCGGCAAAAAAGAACTCTGAAACGGTCAGCTGTCAGTTTGAACCTTTGCAATAAAATATTGTGAATGTGAGCATAATTCCTAAACATCTCTTCCGGTTCTCTTGCAATTAACCTGCCGATATCACTTGGCAGGACTCCAATTAAGTGTGATACCCAAAAATCGGCAGGTACATTTAGGAGCTTCATTTGTCTTTTGAACATTGTTAAAAACAATGATATGTCATCTTTATCAGGGGATGAATGAGGGCAAGACTGTTTTTAAATCCAGCCTCATGGGGTTAGAATCCATTTGAGAAGAATTACCAACGGAAGCTGGAGGATTTTGCGCTTGTAATTTAAGCTTTTCAAGCTCAAATGCTCTCTGATCAGCAAGGAACTTATCCTCCCGTTCTATTTTCTTTAAGGCTTCGATTTCAAGCGATTTACGTTCATCAACAATGTTATCGAGCATCTCTTTCACAAACTGCTCATTATTCTGAAAGAATGTACATGAAGTGATTTTTTCGCGTAAGTCAATTATTTTATCCTCTAAAGTCACAGAGACTCGTAGCTCACTTGCTAAATTATAGAGGTCTATTTTCTTGCCTTTTGAGAGAAAAGCCATATTTGTCTTTTAAACTAAAACTAGATTCAGGTTTTAAAGTATACAGAAAGTTATAAATTAAACTGGTTTTCCTAATATCAATGGATACGTATTAACTAATAATTAAACAACCACCTTCCCTGCAAAGAAAACATATAAAGAGAAAAATTCAATATAAAGGGAATAAACAAAACATTTTTTACAAAGATATTCAGAAAATCTAAATAAAATACCATAAATTCAACTGTATATGAAATATAAAATTAATCATGAGTCACAATAGCATATTGAAAAAACGTGATTACATGTTATGTTATGAAATATATATATATATATACTTAGTAAGTACAAAACATTTAAAGCTAAATGTATCACACTGTGACTCAATTAGGAATATAAGATTATTTAATATTCATTTTTTTAAAAGAAATATTTCTTGTGAAATACTTATATATTTTATGAAACCTTCCTTACGTAATTCTAAAAACCACACCGGAAATGTAATGAATAAAATACACAAAGTAAACAATTACTCCTCTATCACAGGATGTGACTCATGCAAATTAAACAACAAATCTATTCTCAAGAAACACAAAATTTAAAATCACCAAATAGAACTTTTTGAAAGCTATAAATATATCAATGCATGAAATATAAACAGTAAAAATATCTAAATCTGAAAACATTACATATATGAAAGTTTGATAATTAAATGAGGTTTCTCCCCTTCTGCTTGATAGCAGAAATTACCTTTTATTTCAATATTTAACTTTAGGGGAAAATATGTTCAACAGCTCCTTATAATAATAATAACCTAGAATTTCACCATTTACTCAATATAGCAATTATTTACAGCAAATTATTATAAAGAAATTATTTTAAAATGCACCAATACATATTTATCAACAATGTTATATCAGTTACTTCCTGAAAGCAGAAATGATGTTTCACTATTTGAATTTCACAATTATTTTCAACAGTAGATTGAAATAATTATAATTAAAAAAAATTACATTATAGAAGCAAAATATACAAATACTAATATCTCAAAAAAGATAAATGATCATATTCCTCAATATTATTGTACAAAAGATTTGTTACATCTACTCACAGATTTAATTTCCGTTTTCTTGTTCAAGTACAGGTGAAGATTTCAGTAATCTCGGGAAGAGATTGTTTTTCTTCAAAGTAGCAGATATATTGTAAGTACACCACTTTCTTGATCACGATGGTATTTTTAACACATAAAGCAACACAATTTCACTTCGGATTATTTCCTCACTTTTCGAGCACTTTCACCTTAGTATCCGGATGATACTGAACCGATTATTTTCCAACTAAAAGACGAGCACTTTCACCTTAGTATCGGGATGATACTAAAACTGACAATTTTCTAAAAGACGAGCACTTTCACGTTAGTATCAAGGTGATACTAAAACAGATAATTTTCTAAAAGATGAACACTTTCACGTTAGTATCAGGATGTTACTAAAACCGATGATTTCCACATACAATCAAGCATTTTAACTTTGACTGTCGGGGCGACACACACTAAAATTTCCATACACGTGGTCAGTTGGTCGGAGAAAAACAAAATGTACGCTCAAGGAAGCGTTGATCAGCATCTCGGTTTCCTGGTCCGGTTAGAACGTTGGGCGCCACTATGACAATCCCCCATGTCGTGTATTCATTGTGTTGAAATGAAGAAGACTTTTCATTACTGGAACAAATACTATTTAATGTTCTTACGTTCCACAACACAAGGGGTCACTTAAATAAAACAACACACATCCATTATCGTTACAGAAGATGGCTTAAGGACTAAAAGGAGGGAAACAGGCTTTCCCTGACTCCACGTGTACACATATTTCCCCGGTAGCGATCCAGGGCAGAAGAACGAGGGGAACGAGTTCCCGCTTCTCAAAAGAACAGGTGGTGCCCCCTGGCTGCCACTAATCATCAAGGGAAGGCAGGGTTTAAATGTAGTTGTTACAAGGTCTGATTTTGATGAAACTACCATAAGCAGCTCAGAAGAAAAAAATCAAGAAAATTTATATGTAAATAGAAATTCTAACTTAAATCACACACACCATTGACAATCTGTTAATTCTAATTAGTTTGAATTGAGTGTCATTTTCTTTCAGTTTTATTTTTCTACTTTTCTGTTAGAATTAAAAAGCATGGAATTTGCCAATAAAGGAAGAAGATACTTACGTATTGGCATCACTGCAGCAAAATTTGCACCACAATATCAAAACAGATTCTTATGAGTTTTATATGAGAAAAAAACAGTCAGATTTGGTGAAAAAAGTGCCACTTTGGCTGCGGTTAATATGTAAGTATCAGTAAAAGCAGTATCCTTTTTCTTTTTCGATGGGTAAAAATGTTACTTACATTTTATCGCACCAATGCCAACGTTCAAAATTTTGCATGTGTTGTATGTGCTAAATTGTAGCAACCATGCGCTTCGTTTCATGTAATGTCGACAATAGGTTGGAATAATATGTAAGAACCGAAATGTCATAGGAAGATTTGGTACTTATGTATAGTTGCCAACTCTATTAATAACTCGCCAAGTTGGCAACTGCCATTTCCTATGTGTCGTCCACGCTGAATTCGCAACAGTGTGCTTCGTTTCAGAAAATACCGCCAATAGGCTGCAATAATACATAAGAACTTATTTTTTGAACAAATGGTCATGCTATGCAGTTGGAAGTAGGCAAGAAGTACTGCTGAAATGTACCAATATATTCAGGTGATAACTTTGTTTTACGCTATATTTATTAATGAGCTGGGTACAGATGGATTGTAGCCTAAGTACGCTATTACATAAGTACCGCATAATCTAAGCTTCTGTTTCCAAAAAGCTTCACAAATCATTTTTTAGCTTATTGGCACATCACGAATCGCGTCATTTTCCAACAAAATCTGACCGATTTTATATAAAACTAGCTGTACCCTGCCACGCGTTGCTGTGGCTCAGTCTTGTTTAACAGAAAGGACATATTTTCAGTATGTTAAATAATTTGCATTGCACGTATGATCTTTTATAAAAAAATGTATAAATATATATACGAAAAACTTTTTCCTAAACTGATATTTATAATTTGTTAATCAAATGCTTGAAGTTATTACAGCTTATGTCATGTTATGAACCTAAATTTATTTACATTGTCTTTAAAGTGGCAACCTCAAGTTTGAAGATAAATTTTAAATGGCTCCACTCTGGATTCATTGAGGGAATTGGGTTAGTTTTACAATGCTTATGGATATTTTTTATTAAATCAGAGGTGTGTTCACAAATGCACATTTATCCAAACAATGTCACTTGGAAACATGAATTGTATTTCCTGATGTCATATAGAAAATGTTTTGATTTCGCAGTATATCTAGCAAGCAAAATTTGTAATGGCTCTGTTCTCTGAGTTGAGGCAGTTTAATTTTTTCAGTGGTACAAAACATTTTTTTGGTTTCTCCCTTAAATTCCAGAACATTGCAATAAGGATACACTTCCATCATTGTGTATATGATAACATGCTGCCTGAACCTAGAATCTTCCACTGGGTTGTACCGGAATGCAAGTTGACTGTTATTGTGTGATTGCTCACCACAAAGTCATGTTTGACGCATATGTGCTGTTTTTGGTTAACATCTTTCTGATGTTGTAAAACACGAATGATGTGCTCGCAAATGTGCTTCCTCAAGTCTGGCTGCATGTTGCTTTGCTGCGCCCTCAGCCTGTGTTTGTGACATTCTTTGTCTGCTTTTCTCGTATGCTGATATCCATTCTTTCTCAGTTTGATGAGCAACTACACACATTGTAGTACTTTTGCCTTGCAAGTATGACAACCTAAGTTTGATTTCCCGCAAGGCATTTTTATCTAGTGAAGCCAATTGACTGCACTTAAAAAGAAAAAAAATTCAAACAAAGCATATAAAATTTCTTAAAAACTTAAAACTACACTTAAAAAGAAAAGAAAATTAAAACAAAAACATATAAAATTTCAAAACATGAAAAAAAAAAAAAAAAAAAATCAGAAACAAAAAGAAAAGGAAAAAATAAAAAATGCTAATGAAATATTTAACTTTAAACGTGCATCAATTGACACAGCTGAAATTCCACGCAATGAGAGGCTGAAGGTATTTTTAATCGAATACGCCAGGAAAATTCCAATATAAACACGGATTTTGCAGCAGAAAACTACGACAAAATGTTAATAATAATGGGAGTATTTTTGCAATTCACAATTCGATTAGTATTAGCAATTGTTATCAACAAAGTTAAGGGCCTATCTTAAAAACAGAGTGGCTTATATCTAGACACAGACAGCTTTTCACATGGACAATTATTTGTTATCGGTGTACTTAAATATTAGCATCACCACAGCCAAATTACCACCATGCAAATCGCAATATTTTCCCTCCATTTCTTTTTTCATAAAAAAAATGTTAGAATATTGTTTAGATATTAAGGTACACAATATACATGGCCCCAATTTTGTTACAGTGATGCTAATACATAATTACTGATGTGTGTTACAGAGCAGCAGTTACCAATTGGTGATGCATGAAAAATTTTGGATGGTATGCAGAAAAATTGGGAAATTATTTATACTTTTATGAAGATTCAGTTTATATAAGAAAAGATGAACAACAAATAACAACATATTATGGAACACGAATTATTCTTTACTAAAAGCTTTTAGTTACTGAAATAACTAAACAAAAAAACATAATTTTTGAGGTTAGCGATTTTTGGTAACCTCAACCATTTTTTGGAAAATTGTAGGCAAAACACTTCAGTTTGTTGATTGTTGCTTTTCATGTAGCTTATTTGGTTCACTCCTCGAAGAGCCCACACCCTTGGCGCGAATTACTTTGGTTGGCGATAATTGCGCCATCTTGGTAACCCTACTTTTTTTTAAACACTACATACGACAACACTAACTATTTCTAGCATTTTCGTATTTTGTGGGCGCGCATTTCGAATTTTATTTTGTTGTTGGTCTCCGGGCTGGTTGCGTGTGTGAGGGAATCTACGTTAGAATTTTTTACTTTGTTGAATGCGAAAGGTAAGAAAGAATTGATTGAATGGTGTATGAAGGAAGGTTTGATTGCTTCGAGTTATGAATGTCCTAAATGTAATAATCAGCATGATGTAACATGGTCGGTAATAAAACGCTTTCTTCGAAATCGTGCCAGCCACGCCGAATGTATGTTCGACCATTACCTCGCAGAATAAATATGGCGGCGTTCACACGATCATTCGCTTAGCGATGAGACCTTTACGACTTTTTATTAAAAATCTGTTGTTACGCTGTCACCTCCACTCGGAAAAGATCAACAGTAAGAAAGTAAGTGCTGTTTTTATATTTTTTATCTCAAATGTTTAATTTATGTATTGCTTACATATATTTTCATTATGCATCCACCTTATCCCGCTATATTTCCTTGCCACCATTGTCGCTTTCGCTTGGCACCATCTTGTTCTGGCTTGGCGCCTTTTTTGGTTTGTCGCCAATAGTGTGGGCTCTCCTAGGATTTTACCGCTTATTTTCAGGGCATAGAAGATTAAATAAAGACGTAAATATAGCTATAGTGCTCCACCACATAGATGTCAATCCTATTAGTGAAACGCTAATTATAAAGTTATACATTAAGTGGTTCATGAAGTGTTGAAAAAAATGGCAACTACTGCTCTAAAGCAGGCACAGCAGACAATTTCTGTATATATACAGACAATGAAGCAACACAAAATGTCTACTCATAAGCATTGTAAAATTAACCCTTTCACCTCAAGAGAAGAGTCATTTAATTTGTTTTCAAACTTGGCACCTCTTCTATGGAGACAATGCAAATAATTTTAGATTCATACCACGACAAAAAAACCCATAATAACTTGGGAGTATTCTGTTAACAAATTACAAATGAAATAAATCTGTTTAGAAAAGTTTTGTTAATGTATATTTCCACATTTTTTTATTAAAATAAATCATACCTCAAGTGCAAGCAGTTAAAGATATTAGAAATGTGTGCTTTCTCTTTTCTTTCTTTTTAACCAGACTGAGATACAGGAAAACATGATTGGGTACAGCTAGCTAGCTATAACAAACTTAAATGATAAAAAGCTATCAAAAACTAATTATTAACAACAAATTATCATTTTGATAAAATCACCAAAAAAAGTTGCAAACAAAGGTTCTTGGGTACTGTTGCAAATATATCAACCCCGATTTTGTTCGCATCATACACGGTGAATTGGCAATTAAGTGCTAATGTTGCCAATATGGTTACGATAATACATAAATATCAAAACAAACACAAACTATACATCAGAAAATCTTAATTTTTCCATTTATATTTCACAGTAACACCAAATAAAATTTTGAAATTACACAAAATAGATATTTCGTGTGAGTCTAATGTTATTGCCCCAACTATTAAAAACTACAATAACTATTTCGTGGAAAAATTCACTACCAAGTGCAAAAAAGTATTATTATTGTGCACAAACAGGCATAGAATGTTCTTCCCTTATTGAATGCATATTGCAGTATTTGACGATGTCTTTTGATTTTAGGTAAATGGCCGACTAAAGAAAAAATATAAGTACCATAAAAAATTATATATAAATTTAATTTAGATTCATTGGAGAAAGATAAAATACCGTGCTATATAATGTGCACTCCTTTTTTACGAAGAAACCTGAAATGTACAAATGCAATGCTGTTATGTTTAGAAGCGATTTATTCAAGGTGTTTATCTAAGCAATTGCAAAAATAGTACACTTTTAGAACTACCACCTTTTAAGTTCAATAAGAATGTCATGTCTTTTAAATAAATAGTATTTCAAAATATTTAGAAGTTTAACTTTTTTATGCTCATTTATTTTTTAATTTTTAAAGCCCTCATTTTTTTACCCAGCGTATAACTCACACCTGTAAATTTCGATCTACTTTTGTGTTCAAAGTGTGCGTTATAAGCCGGATTTTACGGTAGGTGGAAGATTTTAATCGGTATACTACTCGCTAAACACATACATAGTGTACAGAATTAAATTTAGTATTTTATATACAAAAATTATCCAAAGTAAATAGTCTGTGCTTAAAAATAAATTGAACTACCTTTATCAACGCGAAAGTAAAATTTGAAAAAATAATTACGATCTTATGACATCCTGCTTCCTCAACATGTATTTGAGCCCTCTGTCTGTTTTGCTCATTCACTGATGCTTACTCTAATTTGATCAGCATTTATCCCTCGCACTACGTTTGCTTGGCCAGTATGATGACCTAAGTTCGAGTTTCTGCAATATAATTTTATGTACTTAAGCCGATTGACTGCAGTTAAAGTGAAGGTTTAAAGAAAAACATATGAAATTACAAAATAGCTCTGAGTGGGCCTTGTATCCGAACTCCCTTTTTCAGATATGAGCACCATGTAAGTGGAATTGTAATAACATTCGTTGGTGCTCCTGCATCATTGATACAGCGGTAGCTCTACGTCCCTGACAAAAACAAACTATAGTAACTTCCAGTATTTTTTTTAACAAATTACTAATGGAATCTGTTTAAGATGGTAATAATCTTATAAAGCAATGAAAAACAAAATAAGGTGCAATATTTTGATGACTCAAAATCAGAAAATCTTAGTTTTAACATTTTTATTTCAATACTAACATCAAATGAAAGGTACTTACGTATTATTGCAACCTATTAGCGATATTGTATAAAACGAAGCACGATTGCCAATTCCGCGCGTACAACATCTGCGAAAATGGAATGGCCAACTTTGCGAGTTCTCATTAAAGTCGGCGATTGTTGCGATAACAGGTAAGAATCAAATGAAGTTTAAAAGTTGTCTAAAAAAGAAAAGAAAACATTCCTATTAAAAACTCCGTCGATTCATTTCGTCACATTAAAATATCTCCAAGTGGGAAAAAAATATTGTTTCCAAACGTTGAATGTTATATCGCGGCATTTGGCTACGTCTGTTTATTTCAGGTAAATGGTTGACGGAAACTATTTGGTAGAAAAATAAGTAGCGTACAGAAGTCAATTATGTTAGTTTCATTTTCGCTTCATAAAGAGAAATAAATTTAGCTTAAAATTACAGAAAAAACACGATGTAGAATTTAATCAAAGTCGTAAGCATACCGCGATAATGCTATCCAACTGTTGCCAAACCTACAAAATAAAATTTGAGTTTTTGAAAGAATAATTTTTAAAAAAAGATTTATTCGAAAAATAATCCCAATTACGTATCAAAGGACAATCAATAGATAAATATGACAACGCATAAACATAACCATAGAAGAGTTATACAATAATTTCGAAAATTCTAAGCGTAAAGTTTAAATTTTCGCATTCAGAGCGAATCGTGACGTCGTATGACGTCATAACACCAAAAAATCACTTAAAAATTAAATTTAAAAAAATTTAGAGAGAATTTCGAAATAAAAAGTACATAAGATCCTGACCAGAGACAAATGCAATGTTGTGTCAATATTTCAGATTAATCCATGCAGAACTTTTTGAGTTATGCGCGCATACACAAACCAACACAACATTTTTATATATATAGATATGTTATATTCTTTGTTGTTTGGTATCAAGGTGTTATTCGCGTGAGACCAATTTTGCTGTGGTGATACTAAAACATAAGTACCTCATTATCCAAGCTTTTGTTTACAAAAAGCTTCACAAATAATTTTTTGACGAAAAAACTGACTTTTGAGTCAGTTCAGTTCAGTACAGTGATACCACTGTAACAGTGGAGACTTGGCCAACGCCTTATGCTCCGATAAAATTTTGATTAGGTTTTAAATTAAGTTGTAAAGTACAGCCAGTGATTGCACTGTCCATCAGTAGTTTTATTTATCGCCTTGTGCTTCAACTGAAATTGATGAAAGTAGAGTATTGAAAAACTATTAGCTGGAATTTTAGAATCTATTGGTTGATGTCAAAAATTCTTCAACTTTTTGAACATGCTCTATTGTTTTACATTTTGCTATTGAGGGATAAGACCATTCTCCGTGGTTGGAGATAAAATTTTTCAAAATTTCACGGTGCGATTTGTATTTGGTACAGTTTAATATAAAATGTTCACTAGTTTCTGGTACTTTTAAAAGATGATCAGATCTTGTTCCTATTTTCGGAGAAGATAAGACTTTAATGGCATTTATATATTTGAATCCTTTCTGACGTAGGTAGTTAATATGATTTTTTCAGGTAATATTGGGGTCGAAGATGATACCAAAGATTTTAACTCTTCACTTCGGGAATAGGTTTGTCGCATATTTTAAGTAATGGAGGTATTGTGCTTCTTTTTCTGGAAAAGTTGATTAAACTGCATTTTTCTGGAGAGGTGGACAATTCTCATTTTTTACACAAGACTGAAATTTTATTTAAAGATTCTTGTATTTCGCCTATTGTTTTATTCCAATTTGTACCGCTAATGTATAAGAATATGTCGTCAGCATAAACCAGAAGATGGCTGTCGTGTTGAATTTCAAAAATATCTGACATATAAATCATAAAAAGGAAAGGGCTTAAGATACAACCCTGGGGTACAACATAATTATTTTTAACGATTTTTGAAAAATTGTTCCTCCATTTAATTTGAATTGTTCTCTGATGTAAGAAAGTTTGTATCCATCGTAGCAATCTACCAGAGTATCCAACTTTGTTTAATTTAGAACAAGGCCACTTGGCCACACTGAGTCATATGCTGCTTTAATATCTAACTCTACCAAAATAAAATATTCTTTGCATTCTCTAGCCAGTATAATGTCATGTTGTAATTGAAGTTATGTATTAATGCTGCTTCTGTGAGAGTAAAAACCATGATGATTAACATGAAAAATTTTGTTTTGAAAACTGAAATCTCTATATATAACATTCTATGCGGAATCATTCTTTCTAATAATTTCGCAATTACTGAAGTAAGAGATATAGGACGGTATGACGAAACTTCCTTGGGATTTTTGTGAGGTTTTATGAAAGGTAGAATAATTGCGTGAGTCCAATCTTTTGGAATTTGACTTGAAGACCAACTGTCATTAAAGGATTTCAGGAGGAGATTTATTGCTTTGATTGGGAGATGGTTTATTGTTTGGAGAGACATTTTATCATGTCCTGGACTGCTGTTCTTTTGATGAGATATTGCTATTTCTAATTCTTTTAAAGAAAAAAGTTTATTAGTATCTTGTGGCTATTGTCCGGAATAGAAATATTTGGAATACTATTGTTGTTTTGTTTTGCATAACATTGTAAAAAACAGTCTGCTTGGGATTGTTCGTTTGTTAATATGGTTCCAATATTCTCAGCAATATTAAATGAAGAATAGTTAGGATTTGTTCTATTTTGAGTCACGGGATCACATAATTATAAGCAAGAAAATTACAGTTCAGAAAATAAACAAACATAAAACTGTGTGACACTAAAATAGAAATTATTGCATTAATTTATATTAAAAGGTTATCTAAAAAAGAAAAATTAAGCACGAATTTTGAAGGAAAATTTTAAATATAAAAAAATTCAAACATGGATGAAATAAACAAATAAATATGAAGTAACCTTGAATATAGTAGAAATTATAACATTAATTAAATTACTTTGTAATACACGGTTTAATTCTAAGGCCGAAATGTAGATGGCGGTACTTGTAACGTAAGTGTTACCGAACGAAGCACTGTATTACCGTCAGAGAGAGAGAGAGTTTGGAATTGAATGAGTTAGCTTTGCCCGTTTCGCTGTCCAATCCTGGACTATGTAACTTCCCTAATTTTCACTTATTTCCTCTAAATGTTTACCCTGTATTGTGTTTAAGTGTCTGTCCATTGTAACTGTGTTATGTCATTAAAATATTTTAATTACCCCGAGATCTTGTCCGCGCGTTATTTTGGTTACCCAGTAATGACGTAAGAGACCGTTACAACTATGGCCCCCAAAAACGTCGGGCCGACCTACAGTTCCCAACTCTCTTTCGCTTTTTCCACTTAGTATTAGGTTTTGAAGTGTTGTCACTCGACAACAGGATTTGCTCCATGCGAATAAATAATATTTTCATCTAGAAAACCTGTTAACAGATAAGTGTTGTTTATTCTAAATAATCTTGCTCTGTTATTCTGTATAAGAACAGTGATTATTATTGCTCTTAGTATCTATTGTGTGTTACAGTATAGCAACTGAATTTTAAGTGATATTTTCACTTTTTGATACTTTCACTTATTCATTTGTCAGTATTCTTAATCTTAATACTTTTTGAAAACGAAACTTGCATTCTATTGTTTATACTGATTAAAGCTAATTGAAGGTTATTTATGAATGTATTTTTTTCTTACTGATTAAGAATTTTATTCCATTAACATATATATACTTTGGTTTCAAAAATTATTGCGATTGGTATTTATTGAAATAATTTTACTTTGATTCTTGTTTGATTACAAAAATTTTAATTAAGTTTTAAGTTGAATGCAATTTTTATGATAATAATTTTTTTTCTTTTTATGCTTAACATAAAAATAATTCTTTTGTGAAGTACACATGACTGATTGTGACGTATCACTAAAACATTTGAAACCTTGTATGTTATTGTTAAAGTATTAACATTTCTGCTTTTTATCTAAAATTTTTTGGAAAATAATTTCAAATACTTTTAAGTGTAAACAAGTTTGTAATATTGATAATTTCAGAGTGAATGACACAATTTATGAATGGTATTTCTATTTAAACGTATATGAATTGTTTTTGATTAAAAACAATTTAAATGATTTAATTTAACGATAACGAAATTTTTCTTTGATTTAATTTAAACGATTTCATGTTAATTGATGATACTCTTTTGATTAATAATGAATATTATTTAAATATTTTTTATTATTTTGATTTTGATGTACACAAAATTTGCATTATAGTATAGAGTATTTTTTGTATGCATCGGAAACTCTCTGTAAGTGCCTAAGTATTGTTTGGCTATAGTGTTTTCAGATCACAGAATTAATAGTTTTGATTGAACTTTAATTCAATAACTTTAATTGAACTTTACTAAATTAACTTTGAAATAAACTAAAAGCGACGAAAAAATGGCTTTTTGGGGAAGGTCCAGAAAAGATGATTTAAGGATGTTGGCCACAGAACTGGTTCTGACTCCGTCGGACAATCTCAAAATTATTGAACTAAAAGATCTCATAACCAACAGTGACAGGTATGATGAGGAATTCGACAAAGATGTGCTCAGCGTCATTGTGGAAGAACGTACAGCAACAGAAAAACAAAGAGCCGCGGAATTGGAGGAGAAACAGAAAGCTGTGGTTGTGGCTCAGCAACTAGAAAGAGAATTCGAACTGGAAAAAATGAAAATTCAACTTGAAATGCAGAAGCAGTCACAAGCACCTGTTACAAGCCAACAGCTAGAAAACCCAAAGCTTGAGTTAATTAGAATTATTCCGAGATTCAACTCGAAGGAAGATGAAAAGGGCCTATACTTAACATTTTTCGAACGTCAAGCGAAGTTCTTGAACATCCCTGAAAAAACTTGGACAGCATACCTGATTGGCTCACTGCCACTTGATATAGCTCAGCTCATCACAAGAGAGGATGAACATGATGCTCAAAACTATGAAAAGGTAAAAAAGAAATGCTTCTCAAAAGATTTCGAGTTACAGGGGATAGGTTTAGGCTGTACTTTTCCCAACAGAAGAAAAACGCGGATTCAACATGGTGATACTTTTATTTCGAATTGAGTTCTTATTTTGAAGGTTGGATCAAAGAATTGAAGATCACCACGTTTGATCAACTCAAAAATCTAATAATTGCTGATCAGATAAAAAGAAAATCTCCAGCAAATATCAAAGAACACTTTCTGGATATTTCGGCGAATTTGAATGATCCTTTGGAATTGACTGAGAAGTTGGACGCATATGACAGCCTAAGACCTGAAATGAAAAGTAATCCAAATCAGACTTTCAAGAAGAAAGAAGAATTCTGGAAACCCTTTCTAATAAAGAAAAGACAACCTGTTAGAGTATCCCGTGACAACCACTCACCTGGACCCTCTAGAACTGAACCTGGATTCCCAAGTTACAAAACTAAAGAAAGAAACCCCATACAGTGTTACGGATGTGGGAATCAAGGGGTCGTCAAGTCAAAGTGTCCTACCTGCACGATAGCTAATGAAATGGAAAACAGGAGGGAACTGTATGACGTTATTCAACTTGAATTTAAACTTGTACCCCACAAGTGTGATTGTTCTCAAAATTTTTGGTGAAAAGATTGCTTTATGTGCTGATACCGGTGCTTCCCATACCATTGTAGGTGAAAAGATGTTTAAATTCCTACAAGAGCATGATGTCACCTTTACGAACAAAAGGATTTCATTTATGATGGCTGATGGAATTCGACAGACCATTATGGTTCTAAGTACTGTCGTCGACCTGTACATTGAAGGCAAAGTTATTCCAACAGAATTTCTAGTATTGCCTGAAGCTAAAGGAAATAAGACTTTGTTAGGACTGGATTTCCTCAATGCAGCTGGTATCGTCGACGTCCAGGGTGTAAATGGCATTTTTCCGGAAATCCTTGGAAACAGTACAAGTTCTTCAAGAAGACATTAGAAAATATAACACTCAACGCATTTGAACTTTGAGAGGATGAGGGTAAAAATCTATCTCAATAACAGGCAAGAAAACTCAACATACACCTGGACAGAAATGAGGCGTGTTTCCAACCAGGGGGAGAGCCCACGCCTTTTATTGAACACCGTATTGACACTGGTGATCACCCCCCCAATAGCAACGGCTCCCTACAGGATAAATCCCGTAGAAAAACAGGGTTGTCAGTAGGAAAACTTCGATCGACGAAACGAAAATATTACAAACCTGGTGACAAAGTTTGGGTGACCATTCATCCCATAAGTCGTAACAACAGGAGCAGGAAATTCATTTCCAAGAGAGAAAAGGTCCTTTCCTCATACTCACCTTGAGATCACCAGTAACATATGAGATTGCCGACCCGGCCAACCCAGACCAAACCCTTGGAACTTACCATGTTTCTGTCTTAAAGACTTTCAAGAACCTGAAACAGAAAGAAACACAGGATTTGTTGCTCCTCTAAGGAAAAGCGGACGCCCAAAAAAGAAATCACCTCCTGGTTCCGAGCCAAGACGTCAACGGAACCAGAGGGGAAGTCTGTAACACACCGTTTGATTCTAAGACCGAAATGTAGGTGACGGTACTTGTAACGGAAGTGTTACCGAACGAAGCGCTGTATTACCGTCAGAGAGAGAGAGAGAGAGTTTGGAATTGAATGAGTTAGCGTTACCCGTTTCGCTGTCCAATCCTGGACTATGTAACTTCCCTAATTTTCACTTATTTCCTCTAAATGTTTACCCTGTATTGTGTCTAAGTGTCTGTCCATTGTAACTGTGTTATTTTATGTCATTAAAATATTTTAGTTACCCCGAGATTTTGTCCATTATTTTGGTTTACCCAGTAATGACGTAAGAGACCGTTACAACATCCCTTTTTTTTGGAAATTACGTAAAAGGATAAAATGCGTTGAATGTAAAAATGGTTCGAAATTATCAAATGGATAAGCAAAAAAATGAGACTGTTGCCAAAACAACTAATTCAAAACCCAGTTGTTGAAAAAAAATGGAAAAATCACTTAAAAATTTTAATTTAAAAAATCTTAAGGGAATTTCGAAAAAAAAACTCTTCATAGTGCCCATCATCAGGACGAAGAATAATTATGTGCCAAGTTTTATATTTCTGGGTTGCTTAGTTTGGGTGGTAGAAGTGAAACACACACGCTTATTTTCTCTTTTATTAATATAGATTAAATAATTATAAAAAAAACTGTATGATGAAAATATCCATCCTTGTGCAAATTTACATGTTAAGTTCAGCACAACAGAAACAGAAAATACAAACTTTTTTCTACTCATTATCGATTTTATTAGCAAAAAAATCTCTGTTTAGTTATAAGAAATCACACGTTTCTTCCAAATACAACAAACAGTGGAATGACAAGTTCAAACCCGCTATAATGATTCTGGCATCTGAATTTTTGTTCGGAAGCTGCGTTCCTTATTTCACAATAGTTGAGAAACAATTTGTCAGCAACAACCATTTTACAGTACATCTTTTTTGAGTACAAATTTTTGTCCACACATTGTTAAGATGGAAATTTTCATCATCATGCAAAGAAGTGTTATATGTATATACAGTGAAAATCACTTAACACGAAAGAGAAGAGTCTGAGATATTTTTCCCATGCTAAAAGAATTTCATATTAAAGGATATCACCGAAAAATACCATATATCTACAAAATTTAAGTTTTTTTTATTTACATAGATATGCATATATTTAATAAAAATCAATGAAACAAAAACATTCAACAGAAATTTAAAAAATTTAATACAAAATTTTGAAATTTTTGGGAAAAAAAGTTATTAGAAGATAATATGATATTTTTCTTTGCATTACTTCTTTTATTGTTAAATTGTTCGATATAGTTAATTTTGTTATTCTTTTAACCTTTGGAATATGCACCTAAATGACTGTGCATACTTTTCATGATGTTCCTTATTTTGTATGATGTGGGAGCTGCATTTTTCATTTCATTTTTATCATCCTAATCTGGATGAATGATGTTGAGCTTTGAACAAACTCTAAAATGTCTTTGTCATATTTGGGGCTGTACACACATTTTCATTTACTTCAATGAATTCTTTCGATAATACAATAGGTCAGTCAAATCTGGCTGGTGTTTTCCGCATTTTGTTCATTCTCCCAAGGAAAATCTTTTCGTGTTAAGAAATTTTCTTTTCCCGCTAAGAGAAAAAAATGCATGACAATACATAATAGTTTGTCGGGACTGTTGTATTATTTCGTGTTAAACGATATTTCTTGAGAATTTTCGCGTTAAACCTATTTCAAACTGCTACTGTATATAGTCTCATGGTAACTCTAGGATATCAGGCAGTTTTTACAGAACCTCCTTTTTGGATGTGAATTTAAATCCCTGCTCACACCATGTTGCTTAAATATGCGATACTCGACGATGTTCTTGGCCGATTGCGATCGCTTTCTTCTTCAAATCTTGACTCCTCTATGAATATAACGTTGGACACAGGCCCATTCCCTTACATCGCACCAGTATGGTTTGGACAAAAATAGTAAAACTAATCTAGCTGTACTGTTTAGTCAGTCTCGTGTACACTTCCACAAACAGATCTCTCTTTATGAATTATGAGATGATGCAGATAGGGTGATCGCTATTCGATTCGGCTTGGAAAAAACAATCCTTCGCAAGGCTCGTAAACATTGGGCGACTGTGTTTCCATGATCGTGAAGTAAAGCAATGAACACCAAAAAAAGAGCAACATCTGAGAGCGATTGTCCAGATTTAAGAAATCCAATAGAATGTAATGCTCACTATGTGTCATCCGACTTCTAAAACGTTTGATAGAAAGGTAATATGATATTGAAATAAGAGCCAAAAAGAAGTTTAATATTTTGATCAATATTTTGCTTTAGTTTTACAGTGCGTGAATTCTTTGAGAACTCCAATGTGTTATATTCTTTGAATTCTGCGACATCTCTCACCAGTACGTCAAATTATTTTAACTTTCAGTCAATGGTTGATACACGTTAATAGGGCAATTTATTTCTTGGTAACATTTTTACCTTTGTTTTCGTGTATTTTTTTAATTCCTACTATTAGTGCGAGGAAGGCCGTCCACGTTTAAAAACGAACTGAAGTGAACGGACTGTTTATGAGCCTGCCACATCATCAATCTAAAAATGGGTTTGTAATTGATTGTATCACATGAGCACTGTGAACGAGCTGTGTGTTTTTATGAGTGCGAATTAATTTAAAAATATGTTGTGTCCAAATTGAAATAAACGCTTTAAAATACAAGTGACTGTATTGCTGCTGGATTCTATCAATCATCTTTTGAGTAATTCACTGGATTAACAAAGAAATCTGGTAGATTTAAAGGTCCTGATATATTGGAACTCTTCTGTGTGAAGTGATCTTAGATCTAACATTGTGGCGTCCGAGACAGGATACTTTAATCTGGTGAGTGATTTATAGAATATTATTATTTGCATTTGAAATCATGGATGCTCTTAAAGTAAAGCGAAAGGCGTTAAGAGCTTCATTTAAACAATACAGAGAAAAGTGGCGCAACTCTTGGCGATATTTGAAACTGACGCCAAGGATATTGATAAACTTTACGTATTAGATTCACAACTAGAGGATCAGTTTTTTCGTTTGAATGAGTTTCAAAACGAAATATCCTCATTATTTTTAGAAGAAAACAGCCGAATACGCGAAACAGCTGAAAAGTACCGAGGTAGATATCTCGAACTGAAGTCGAAAGCGTGTGTGGCAACATTCTTGAATAAAAATTCCGGATGTGCTTCAGAATGTCCTTCAAAAAACAATGCTGCGAAACTGAAACTACCGAAATTTGAATTAGAGAAATTTGCCGATGATCCGAAAAAATTCCTCAAATTTTGGAGTATTTTTTCTAAAATTCATGAATTGGATGAATTATCGGAAATCGATAAATTCCAGTATTTATATCAAGCGATGGTGCCTGAATCCAAAGCTGCAGGATTGGTTTCCAGTTTTCCAATAACATCTGAAAATTATTCTAAAGTGGTTCAACAGCTGAAAATGAGATTTGGTAGGAAGGATCTTTTAGTACAGATCTATGTGCGAGATCTATTTCTTGTTATGAAGAATGCTACTGCCGGAAGGAATTCTGATTTAGCGAGCTTGTACGACATGTTGGAAACGAAACTAATAGCTTTGGAAAGCTTGGGACGCACGAAAGAAAAATTTGAAGATTTTCTGGAGCCTCTTGTCGAATCATATTTACCTGAAAATGTTCTGCGTGCCTGGGAACGGAGCCGAGTTTCAGAAGATAGTGATGACTCTACAAGTTAAAGATCTCTTGAAAAACTGTGTTTTGTGCGTCATGAAGTCGAATCAGAGGAGATGATAAGTTTAGCTCGTGAGGGTTTTGGTAAAATTAATGGAGTAAAACGAAATAATAATAAAATTATAATTGCAGATGTCCCCGATGCAGCTACGACAGCTATGCTAGTGAGTACAAATGCTTCTCATGACCAGAGGTATGCCAAATCGTGTAGTTTGTGAGAAATCTCATTGGAGTTCTGATTGCTTTTGGCTCAAAAAATGTCTTATAATGAAAAGAAGCAAGTATGGTTTAAAAAGGGATTTGTTTTAGATGTTTGAATTATGGCCATAAAAAATATAAAAAATGCAGAGTTAAATTAAAATGTAATAAGCAAGATGTAAGTTTAATGTGCTCTGATAAAAAAAGAGACTTATTCATTTAAAGCTAAAGAAAGTAGTGAAGTTGCAAATAATCGGTCGAATAATAATTATAATGATAAAGTGTACTTGCAGACTATCTGTGTAGAAATTGTAAGTCAGGGAAATAAAATCCGAGTTCGGGGACTCTTTTAGTGCGTCTTACTGTTCATGCATTAATGATAAAGTTTGCGACGGGCTCACGCGTCTTCTCATTAAAATATCCTTTTGGGTTCTTTGGTGCCAGAATTAATGGCAACTCTATTCCAACCAAACCAAGAAGTGAAGCGTGAAGGAAAGAAGCAAATTAGGAAGCTTTTAAATATCAGAAGTTAGAGTAAGCCGTTGGGCATTTGGGGAATGATATGATATTCCGTGATTCAAGTGTGAAGAGGTTTTGAGAGGTTAAGTGACAAACAACAGAAAATATCCGTGACAGAAAGCCCTAAGGTCAAGGTGCATACCATTGCACGCCAGTGAACCACAACTTCAAATAGGATTAATTAGATTGATACTTCGTGGCACGATAAAGGTAGGAGTGACTAAATATTCGGATCTGTGATCGCATTGGAATCAAGCTTAGGCGAGTTAGTTATTGATAGTGGTCTGGGTTACGTTATTTCGGTATTATATATATTGTGTGTTTAGCCACCGTAGATTCTCTCACATATCATATTATTATCTAATATATTGGAGGTTTAAGTAAAGATCTTAATAAAGTCATATAAAGATCATGGCAGCTTCTAGTTCTTCATTTATTCCTACACTTGTAGCTCATGCTGATAATGAAGGAGATGGGCACGTCCTTACAAGTTATTAAATACCTGGATCTAAAACCTCTCAGACGGGAAAAGATAATTCATTGCCTATTCAGAGGAAAAAAAACCGCTCTATTAAAACATGGTGTATAAGCGGTAGAGATTAATGATTTAAGTGACTCATTTAAATTGTGCAGTGAAGTTTCTTCTGAACGTAAGATTTGTAGTTTTGTACCAAAATAGAAAACCAGCACATATTAGAGAATTTTAGAATAAATAAAATCGAATTATCTGATGCTTTTTGTAACGAAGATGAAATTGACCATTTATTAGGAGTGGATCTAATTGGGAAATTATTTACAGGAAAGTGTGTTCAATTAAATTTTGGCTTGGCTGCAATTCATACAATATTAGGATGGACTGTTATTGGCAAAGAAACTGGACTCGGTTCCAGTAATGATGAAATAGCTGTAGGTTTTTCTGTGCAAACATTTCTGTCTTTATATGGTAATGATATTTCCTTAAAATAGTTGTGGGAAATTAATTCTTTAGGTATTCGTGATACATTTAACCCTCCAAGTGGTTAGCACAGAAAATTCCGTTATTGTAAAGGTGCTTCGAAAATGCACTGCACGGGGTTTTTTTACTTCAAGTAACATTTTCAAAAGCGGTTGAGCCATACTTTTCTGAAATCCTTTCCCCCTTTTAAAGGTTTAACATCTTGAAAGATAATTAGGGACGGTGGAAGCAACACAGCAGGACACTGATAGAAAGTTTTATGGCTCGCAGGGAACCCCGTGTTTTGACCCTGGAGCAATCGTAAAAAATCGGGGAAGAATTTCTTTAGACCCCAGGAAGTGTTTGTTTGCTAGCTTGTATTTTAAAAGTTTTGAAAAGTCCCAACGTATAAGTAAAATATGTTACAATTCCCTTTTGGTTTCATATTAATTTGAAACTGTAACAAGTTGGGGCGTGTCAGGGCAATCTGCTATTTTATATAGTTAGACAAATTATCTTTTTTTGAGTATATTCTTTCGCTTCATTTTTCTTATCTTAATCAATGCTTTCAGTTTTTGAAGCATGATTATTTCATTATAAGATGCCAAAAAAAATTAATAAAACACCAAACACTTTAAAATTTGAAACCTTTTAAACTTTCCAACCACTAAAAATGAATAAATTTAAACTTCATCAAATAATTTGAAACATTTTCTTACACTTTGATAAAAATAATAACGAAAAAAAAACTAATTAAGATCTATTAGTTTTTTTTTTTTTAGATTTCAAAGCCCAAGTGTTCAGGGAAGTTCACGTACAGTGCCTAGTTATATATATATATTGTTAAAATACATCGAGTTATATTTTAATTTTAAGTGCTGGAATTTCAGTTTACATCAAAGACAACATGAATGAAGATTTTCCCACATTTTTTTATAACTTGAATGTTTGAATAAATGGTAATCAAAAATGTACGGAAACATTTACAGTAGACATTTATGCATATAAATAAACATAAAAATCAATTTTAAATTCGAGCTATTCAAAAACATTCAAATTATTATTCAAAAATATCTATTTATGCAAAATACCTCAACATTTATCTTTTTTAAAGGCTAACTGAATAAGTAATTAAAATCTGGATATTTTTTGAATTTTCGACCGTATAAAGCTAGAAATTTTATGTTAGAAATTCCATTTGAAATTTCGGGAAAAAAAATGTATCGCCAAGTTAAAAATTATTTACCATAAGTTCTAGCAACTCTTTGAGTATAATATAAATTTCAAATTTTATTATATAGCTTCTTTGGTATTTTTTAATATATTTTGAAGATTTCATACAATATTCGGTTGAAAAATGCATGCTAAGAGCAAAAAATATACTAAAAAAACCGAGGAATATACAATAAAGTTTTCCATAGAAGCAAAACTGAGAAGCTAAAGGGTAGGAATGAAAAATTTTGAGTATATCTGAAGTAGTTTTCGAAATATTTATTTTAAAGTTCAGAAAATTTGTCTGCGTTATGTTATACTTAATATTAATTAAATGGTTAAAATAATATGTTAATAACAGTCATGTAATCGTCCGATGACACATTCATATACTAATAAAAATTATAATGGTCATTGATGCGAATGTCAAGAATTTTATGTAATTTTAAATTCAGACATTAAGATATTGATGTAGAAAATATAAAATGACCATCTAAAATACATGAAAAATGCAGTCTGCTATAAAATGACCTTGACAAACAAAATCCGGCATTTTCACTTACTATGGCAGAGCCGGCTTAGTCAGGGGCGATCTGCAAAAACAGAGAGAGAACCGCGGTTTTGATGGATGCCGCTCTAGCTTTTAAAGTTCCCAGGAAAAATTATATATATATATATAAATTACAAATGCAAAAATAAATCTTGTAATGTTCCATACATTTTTATAACAACGAATTGTGGAATTGGCTTCCAATACATTGTTGTTTTTGACAATATGTAAGGTAACCAACCCTACTTTAGATAGATTTGTACTACTTTTTCGTAACCGTATTCCTTTTAAAATTAATTCGTGCAGCCGAAATACACCTTTTGCACCCTTAAAAATTTATGTAAACTATAACGATTAATTTAAATTTATGCAACTTGTGAAATGTTCATAATTAACCATTTCCGTCTAAACAGTTTACATGAAAAAAAAGTTTGGACTCCCTCATTCATTAGGGATTTATATAAGATTCTAAGATTAAATTTTATTTTTCACCGAATAGGATCGAGTGGTAGTGTCTAGTGCTTCCACGCCACAGGTCTGGGGTTCTATTAACGGGCTGCGCAAGGTCGACTCTGCCTTTCATCCCCGCTACATTGGGTCGATAAATGAGTACCAAGCTTGCTTCGGGTCTTAAACACTGAAGGTCTTTCTTCAGACAGACCACCAAATCGGGACATCTGTTCATGCACCTCAGCGTCCAATGGTCACGTGTATTATGATGGGCACAGTAGTTCCTGGCCCTCATGGATTGTTGTGGCTCTGAGTTTGAGTTTTAAGTTTGAGGATTACCTCACTTTGGGGATACCCCTTAGATAAACATGTATTTCCACTCATTTGCAATTAAACATTTTTCTTTCAATTACGTTTATTTCAGAAGGAAGTTTGATTTTCAAATGTATTTGCTTAATAACATGTATATTTGTGTATTATATTAAAATTTGATCAATCCAAAATTACATGTTTTTAGCTCCTCTAAAAGCTTTTAGGATTTTACAACTGATCTTACAATCCATATACGTTTTATAGTAGTATATTTAAAAATGATAAAGACATTTTTACGAGTGTGTGCGCTGTTATGCCTCGTTTATAAATATAAAAAATTGCATTCAGCTACAGTTTTTAAAATGTACAGAAATATAAGTGGAGAAATAGGATACTTACATATTATGAATATTTTTGACTGTAGTAAGATATATTTATATTTCAGTTTCTTTACAATTTGAATCGAAGTTGTAAGCCATTTTGCGAATAGTTTGATATTGAGTATAATTCCATAGGCTGTTTAATATTGTAAAGTGTTTTACTTTGATACCAGCACACATTAATATAAGGCTCATTTGCAGTTATATGATCAGCTTCAGTGATATTTAAATTTTCAAAAATAGTCTACACGCGTACGAAAACATTCTTTCACAACCGCACACCACATCTCTCTCTCATACTATATCTTCCCTACAGCAGGAAATATTTGTGTATACTGAAAAATTTAATACTGGATACATTTCCAAGAGTTAAATTTGTTTTTTTTTTAAATTTGGTATGAATACATTGTGGAACTATCGGTTAACTTCACTGAACAAAATTGTTTTAAGTGTACTGTTTTGAAAGACAAAATTAATTAGGGAGAACTTTTCTCACAATAGAATTTGTAATGACTGAATTGTGTGAAAATGTAGTTATCGATGTGTGACATTTTTCCTTGTAATAAAAGAAACATAAAGATAAGAAATTTAACTTGAGTAGAAAATGGTTAGAAGTACTGTCATGCGCATTTGAAGAAGTATATCCCCCATTAAAATTAAAAATTATTGACTGAATGTGTGTTATGTCCATCACAAATGCCGATGTAGAAAAGAAATTTTTATTTAATACAAGAAGTTCGAAAAGGAGAACACTAGGAATGAAAATCTAGATTTTTTCCGAAAAATATTCAGTTAACATAAAAATATCATTTAGATGATTTAAATTTAAATAAATTAAAGTATTGAAATCATTTTTTATGTTATTCTAAATTAAAAATATAATTGAATAGAGAAAGATCTGTTTTATTTCATAAATATGCACCATTTATGTCTTATTGTTTTAAAAAAAAGATAGGGCCTTTACTCTTTTTACCTCATCACTTTTTTTAAAAACAGGAAAGTGAGCGCGTTTTCTTACTCTCATATTCAAAAATGAATACAGGATGCTTTTTCTGGTTCAAATCGCAATACCAAAATATTTTTTTTAATTTTTAAAAAATGACAGAAAAATAAATTTTGTTTGAAGAAAATATAACTATTTTTCAACTTTTAACACGCCATTTATTTCATGTTTTTTTACCCTGCAATTTGTTTTAATTTTACTGTGACTGAATCTATGGGGAAAACGACAGAGTAGAAAGAACTACGGTTTTCATACAAGATTGCCCAAGGCAACTTAACAGCTAGCTGTAAACGATTGCTATCCTGGTTCTCAATGATCAAATATGCCGAACCAAGTCATAAAATTATCCCCTTTCGACCTCCCAAGTTTTAAAAGGGGGAAAGAATTGAAGTCTGTTGCATTTTTGAAGGGAATAGCAAAATAAGAGTAAAACGCTTTCGGAATAACTTTTCAGGAGGAAGGTATCCACTTAGAGGGTTAAGTAATTTATTTAAGAATTCTCAGGGGTGTTAAATTTCTCTAGGGGTCTGAAAATATAAACGATTTTCAAACGGGTATAATTCTTTTAAATTTAAATTAAATGATTCGAATCTTTTACCTATTATTTAAAATAGAATGGGACTTCAGAAAAGTATAAAATGTTTAAAATATAATAATAATTTTAAAAGTTATAAGCATATGAAAGTTTTCTACAATAAATATTAAGTATTTTTTGCTTTGTGTATGCTATTTACTAAAATATTAGCCTCTGATGTATAAAACTTTATAGAATTATACACACACAATGCATCATACTCTTTAAACCCTACCTAATTTTAGTATATATTTTTTGCATTTCAAAATATTTGTAAAATATTGCAGTTTTTTATATATTTTTTAAAAGTGTATTTTTTTTATTTATTAAAATATGTAAGTTATTATTATATTTATATAAAAGTAGCTACAAAGTATTAAGAATACATTTGTCTTTATAAATCAAATTATATATAGCTAGTAATTAAACCTACTCTTTTAGAAAATAGCATGCGCGACGTAAAAAACTTAATAAATATTTCTTATAGAAAAGTTTCTTATTTTCATATGCTTATAATTTTTAAAATTATGATCATATTTTAAACATTTTATACTTTTCTGAAACCCCATTCCTTTATAAGTAATGTGTAAAAGATTTGAATTATTTAATTTAAATTTAAAGAAATTATACATGTTTGAAAAATGTTTATATTTTCAGACCTCTAGAGAAATTTAACACCCCTGTGACCCCTTAATTGTACTCTAAGTTTTGCATAATCTTTAATAAATTTTTGGTAAACATTGATGGAACCAAGAAATCTTTGGAGTTCTTTCACATCTTTAGGTGGTGCTAATTTTCTTATTGTTTCAATATTTGGATTACTTGGGGAATAATGACCTTGTGTTATTTCATATCCTAAAAATTTTATTTTTTCCTGTGCAAACTGACATTTTGATTTTTTAAGTTTAATGTTTTATTTTTTACAAATTTGAAATATTGTATCTAAATGAGTTAAATGTTCTTCCCAAGATTGTGAGAAAATTATTATATCATCAAAATAGTTTAAAGCAAAAGTTAACTGATATTTTTGTAAAATTTGTCTTATAGTTCTTTGGAAAACAACTGGGGAATTTTTCCAGCCAAATGGAAGTCTAAACCATTCATAGAGTCCAAAATTAGTTGTGAAAGCCAGTTTCTCTGCGTCTTTTTCATGAATTTTAATGTGCCAATAACCACTTGTTAAATCGAGCGTAGAGAAAAATTTAGCATGAGTTAAATTATCAATTACAAAGTCTATAAGAGGTACAGGGGTGGAATCTTTTCGTGTGATTTCATTTAGTTTTCTATAATCGATACATAATCTTGATCTTTTCCCTTCATCCTTTTTGTATGCTAAAGTTACAGGGGCAGCATATGGGCTATGGGAGGGTCTAATAAAACCTGCTTTTAACAATTCTTCTATCTGTGTTTGTATTTCTTTAGATTCTTGTTGACTTATTCTATAAGAGCGTAAACTTATAGGAAGGTCTAAGATTAAATGAATTCTTTGTGGCTCTCTAAATTGATACAACCTACATCATACTTATTTTGTGAAAATATGGTTTGAAATTTGTCAAGAAGTTGTGTTAAATCTTCCCATTGCTCACTAGTTTGTTTTGGTACTGTGTCCTCAACAACCATGGCTGGGTTAAACAATCTTTTCAGATCAGCTTCAGGGCTGTCTGGTACTTGATCTAAACCTTTATTATTCTTAACGTTAATATTATCTTCATTATTTGCATTATAGTAGTTCATATTTTGATCATTATTAAGAGTTTTGCAATATGTCCCATGATATGTTCTCAACTCACCAACACACTTATTTACAAGTTTAATATTACTTAAATTTTTACCACATTGAAAAATACACATGTTACGAATACTAATGTCAAGCTTAAATAAATGTAAATATTCAAGTCCTAAAATAATATAAGGCAATTTAGTATCAATTACAAACAAATCTATTTGCTTAGATATACATCCAATATTCATATAAACTTTAATTATACCTTTGGGATGAATAGTCCCACAAGTTTGATTTATTTTTACATTACTATTTTTTAAAATTTTAATGTTTTTTAATTGTTTAGATAAATTTATTGGAATTATAATGACACATTGCTTCCTGTGTCAATTAGAGTATAAAAGTGCTTGGAACATACCATTGACTCAATAATTAGTTGTCATCCTTGCCTCTGGTTATTTTCGTTTCTAGGCGAGTGAAAATTAAGTCGATTCTGTTGTACAAACTGCCTAGGTTGACTGTTGAACTGTTGCCTTCCACTGAATCTCACCATGTGAGATTGATATGGCTGTCCATGATTTCCTCTTGATTGGAATCGGTTCCGTGGATCAGTTCCTCTGTGTACACTACCGTCGGCTTGGTTATACCATCGGGTATAACTTCCAGTCTCCACCGGTTTTCGGTCTGCGCTGTCCGGTGTTACTGCGATTAATTGTCGCATGGTTGATATCCATTCGCAGGGTGTCGAAATCTTCTTAATAACTAAGAACTTTTGATATTGAATAGGACTGGATAATGTCATATGTTCCACAATGGAACTGTCATCATAATTTAGTTTCTTCCCCAACGAAAGTTTTTCCGTAAAAAAGGAAATTAATTCTTTAGTGTCGTTTAATTTTAGGTTGTGAAATTTTCGAATATCCTCTTGTTTCGTCGCATCGAACACCGTCATTAATAATTCTTTGCTTTCTTGGTAAGACTTTTCAAATTGTTGGTTTTCGTACCAAAATTTTAAATAGACTCCCGTGAGATATCTAGGAATATTTTGCTTCTTCCATTGTTCGTCTTTTTGATATTCCAAACATTGTTGATCAAAACAGTCAAGAAAACTTTTAAAAAACTGCTAAACTTATTAGTGTCAAATTCAGGAAAAAAGAATTGTTTCAAAGTGTTGACTGGTGACTCCTGCCGGAAAGAGTCGTCCTCCATGGTAGTATCGTTTCCAATGCAGTCGCTCGTTTGAAAGAAAAAAAAATCCTTTGGAGTTTATTCCATTGGTTTCGTGGCATATTTTGCAGTTCCTTAAGTAATCCTGCCGGCTCTTGTCAGGCCCCAGGCCTGCTGGTAAAATGAGGGGGGCATCATCTTCAAAATACTTCTTTATTTCGCTTCCATCACATAAAATCTAACATGGCGGCCCTTTGCCGCGCAACCGGGTGGTACAAAAGACAACATCTCAGCGAGGAGACACCAGCCAAGCCTTTTCTAGTATGCGTTCGCCTTCGTCAGCGCTCGTTGCACCTTTAAATAGGCTTATTTACCCACAAATCCTTACGCGATGGTAAAGAGTTCGCTCTATTTTCATTTATTACTTCCTTAATTTTGAATCTAAACTTTTCAAACCTGACATATATATATTTATATATGTATATCTTGTTCAAATTTTCAATCGTTAATAAAATACTTTTCAATATTATCCACTAAAGTTCAAATACATTTTTTAAGCTTGTAGTGGATGACACTTGTTGTTTATGCAGTTTTTTCAAATATTGATTAATTAATGAAATTTAATTAACTAAAAACTTTTCTTTGTTGACCAAAGTAGGAATTGATATTAATGTGTTGAGGATTAACGTCAACATTTTAAAAAAAATGGTTAGGAGTAGTAACATTGTTATTAGAAAGAATTTTGAGGGCCCAAAATTTGTAAGGGAAGTTTAGCCAAATAATCTAGCTTCTCAAAATTATACACCTTAATGCACTGTTCCCAGCAATGACATGATATGTCACCGCTTCCCAATAATAAATATGTGAGTTTTTGTAAGGTAATCAAAATGGTGGCTTAAAAGATTAATATCTCTATAAAGAGCTATACGGCTATGTGACGTCATTATCGTTCAACAAAAAGATGAATCTATGCTCTACGTATGCTATGTCGGTACCACTTCACGATGCGTTTAGTAGATAGCAAAATTCAGTATTCTTAGGGATCAACAAACGGCTCTATCGCGTTTTTTTAGTGGCCACATCAAATCCCTTACTTTTCAACAGGGCCGGAAAGCTTTAGAGCAGAGGTGCTCAACCTTTTTTTCTGTTGGGCCGCATACATATGTCAGCTATTTCACGCGGGCCGCAACGTGAAGATAAATGGAAGAGGGAAGAAAGGCTTAAGACCAAGATAACAATGGAAATTTAAAATGTGGAAAATTGATCGAAATATTATAATTCCTCTGTGTGTTTTGCTTCTTTTTTTTTTGTCGCTAACGCTAAATTAGAAGCATTTAAGAAACACTCCTTCACAATTTCTGCATCACAATAAACGGTTTCATATGATTACCAATAGTATAACAAACTTCATAGAATGTCTTTGTTACCGCTGTGATATTACCACTGATACTTCAATGCACAAATTGTAAGAAAATATCGTTTGAGCAAATGCAAATGTGCAAAATATGATTGTTCGTCAGGAATCGAAAAGTATGTAAAAATATGCAATTTTCAAACCTCAAGAGGCTCCTTTTAAAGAAATGGGCTTGAGAATCTGCTACAATTCCTGATGAGAATTTATTGTCGTGATTGAATCTCAGCTTAATTGACTTTAATAATTAATTGACTTGCTTGATGTAACGTAATGCAAGACATAAAAATCTATTTAAAAACAAGTAATAAGTCAATTCCTGCTTAGATCAACAAAGACAATTTTTATTTTAGCTACTTTTTATTAAATAGTTACAATTACTATAAATGTGTATATACATAGGACAGAATCACAACATTAAGTGGTAATTAATTCTTATTAATTATCTTTAAAGTATCGTATTGTCATCCAAAACAATCGTGCATATAAATTTCAGTTCAACTGAATACTTTAACGCGTGAGAAAAAAAACCTTTTCAAGTTTTGACACAAGTCGCCAAAAATGATGCCAACGTGGTTGCATTTGTAATTCCTTAAATAATTAGTTTTAATCAATCAATTATCATTATATTATTGTATTGTCATCCAAAATAACCCTGTATATAAAATTTCAGCTCAACTGAGCGCTTTAAAATGTATTTTATTAATGATTGAAAATTCCACCAAGATAAATAAATATATAGAGATTGTGAGCTAATAGTAGGATTTGAATTAAACAAACTTGAAGACATGAATAGAAATTTAGTTTGCTTCTATGCTTTTCTATAATCAAAGATTTGTGATTACAGTATTACCCAGAACTTAATGCGATAGGTGGAATTGAGTGACAACCGCGGGGCTGCGCTAGCCCAGTGGTCAGGGTATCGGATCATGGCAGGCATGTCATGAGTTAGAGCCCAGTACCACTAAAGACCCGCCGTGTAGGGCAGCGATGCACGCTAAATATGTCGAGAGCTGAAACATCCCCCTTGGTGTGGTGTGGTAGTTAGAAGAGGGGTGCCAGTTCAGGTGTCGTCCACGTTACAAAATGTCGGGGTCCATCGCCAAAGGCCCTCGTGTAGTTGAACAGTATGCTACGTTAATATTCCCTCACTCACTGAGTGACAACGGCGTAGATCGAATATTCACGTAAGTTGGGATATAATTTCACTTATAAATACAAATAAATTATTTCTAGTTGGGGGCGGAGACGAAAGAAATTAATAATTTAGAAAAAAAATGTGTAGTAATATCTTATGTAACACAAATACAAAATCGACAGCCAATGTTATTTTGATGAAGAAAGTTTCATAAAATTGGACTGCCTTATGTCCAAAAGGACGTTGGCGAGCGTAATTTAAAAAAAAAAATCTAACAAAGTAGTCTCTGCCGGCTCAAAGATTTTTTTTTTCTCCAACAAAATTTCCTCGTAGTATGTTAATAATTTTTTATACCTTGTTTTGTTGGAAAAATATTCTCTCTCTTCGTTGAAGTCCATATTTTCTAAAAAATTTATAACCCTTTTCAATTAAACCGAGGCCTTCTGTCAAATTCACAGCCGTCATTCAATCTTTTGACGTAAAAAACTTTTCTTCAATTTCTTGCTCTTCTCTGTGAACGCACCAAGCGTCAGCTTCTGATTTTGGGAATCCAGCAGTTCTTGAACATCGCGCTTCTGATTTTTAGTTCCCTCTCAATGTCTTCCACATTAAAATATGGCTTCTTTTCTTTCTACACAGGCTTGAAATTTTTAGAATTATCTATACTAAATGCTACAAAAAAAAAACATTTATATATTTTTTAAAGTGTAAATCTAGCAATTTTGGAACATTTGTTTATTTATTTGCTTAATTTCACATCCTTCTCACTAATTATTTTTATTGCATTTGTTATCAAATAAGAGAGAGAGGGTTGGGGTTTTTTTTTTCTTTTGCAACAATTTTTTAAAAATATTTTGTGTAGTTACGAAATCTGACGTGAACGAATCATTCATGAGAAAATGTGAATGTTTAATGGAAATTTCTCCACCGACTTAAAAAGCTGCTACAAAAAGTGAGGTAAGCCAAAGGGATTTATTGATGTTTTATTTAATGCGGCTCAAACTCTTTGGATTTGTTCCCATGCAGCGTATTTTACTTTGCTTTAAGCCCGGCAGATGTGAAGATGCGTCTCAAATTTTCAGTATTTGCGACCCAATATTCAATCATAATTTTCATCGCCCTTCCCTACAATTACAAAGTATTGAATTCAATAATACTATACTTTGACGCTAAAGCTACTATACGATTTTAACTTAAGTGCCTCCGGAGTATATTAATGTCTCACTCAGTCTAAGCTTTAATTTCCCCGGACGCGCGTATATATACACGTCTTTCCAAAGTTCGATCTTTTCTGTGCACTGCCATTCATAAAATTATTCCGAATGCAACAAAAAGGCATTGACAGTGTTTGCAAAGGATTTACTTACTTCAGAGGATTTGCTTATTTTTATTCCTTTCCTCCTCTCTCCCTCCAATACATCACATACACACACCTGCGTGGAAAACGGTAGTGTTGGGGAGGGAATCACGTATCTTTTAATTAGCAGTAATTGGATTAATAATAAACCATTCAAATTATCAAGAGAAGCGTTAATTTTTGTATATAATTTTGTACATGAGGTCTATGGGGATTAATGTGAGAACTCATTCTTAACTTAGTATTCCTAAATTAATTGTAAAATATAGTGTGCAGTACTCATACATTTATAAGTGTAAATGTATATTTATTTCTTATTATTCCAGAATGCATTTTGTTTGTTTATATATATACTTTCAGTAAATTCATAATTTTTGTAAATAATCTTTTGCTTACGACTTTTCAATATGCTCGCGCCTCCTCGTAGGATTACCACGCCCCCCCCGGGGGGCGCGCCCCACAGTTTGAGAAACGCTGGCTTACCAAAAAAATTTCTTCGATGTCGTGTTTCAATGTCCTATCAAACAAATAGACAAGGAACTAGAGTATTTCCAAGACTATTTACATGAAATTAGCAAATGTGAACGACATATCTTGAAGTGTAAATTGTGCTATTTAAAATCCGATTTCAAGAATAATTGCAAAGCTGCTCACAAGAAAAAAATCGCCTTTGAAATCAAGAATAAAACCATTGGTCATAAAGTACTATTGCTTTGCCCAATTGTGATACTACCTTTATCGCGAACTGATGATCGACTACTAAAATCCTTCTTGCAATCTAGAGACTACACCAAAAAGATTTCAGCGCGATTGATTGAATATTAAAGTCGCACAGTTCAGCTACACGAGAGCTTTTGGCGGACCACGTAATTTTGAACCATGGTCAAGTGACGTGGACGGCACCTGAGCTGGCACCCCCTCTCTTAACTACCACACCACACCAACGGGAGGACGTTTCAGCTCTCGACAGATTTAGCGTGCATCACTGCACTACACGGCGGGTCTTTAGTGGTACTGGGCTCGAACTCGTGACAAGGCAAGCCACGGTCCGATACCTATACCACTCGGCTACCGCGGCCACATTTCAGCGCGAGAACAAATAGGTTCAGAAAGATTAACGGTTTAAATGTAGTATAAGGGGCGGGGGCACTTGGCGCAGTCCTTTTGTTTTGGGCGACTAAAAGCGGTCGTTATCTCACCATGACATCTAGATAAAAATCGCCAAATCCAAAGTGTCTTTCCTATACTACACTTGAGCCAGATTAACATTTGCAACACAAGAGACTTTAAGAACCGCGGGTTATGTAGAAGATTCCAGTATTTTAAAGGAAATAACGAAATAACCAATAAGGGCGAAAAATTTCAGAAATCTTACTGGAGAACATCGCATAAAGCAGCTTATACCTATATATATGCTTTATCTATGTTTGATTTTACAAGACAATTTAATGTGAGAAAAACGGACAAAAAGCGCTTTCTGTATATTCTGAGCTACAGAAAAACTTACCCGCAACCTGAAGCTTTTTGCGTACTATCCCCCACTTCCATCTTGCAGTCTTATTGATGTAAGACTGCAAGATATTCTGGACCATAGGGGCTCTTGTTTCTGCAAGTATCTAGATGCACTTTTTCGAAGGTTATAACAAAATAAGCTGAAACAGAAGTTTAAAATGCATCTGACTTGGATGCGATTATTATTTTTTTATATATACAAGGAACATAAACAAATTTTTAGGCTCCCCCCCCCATAGTTCTTTTTTTATAGTTACATATATTTAATCGAAAACCAAACATCCAGATAAAAGCAGTCGTTTCATAAATACGGTAGACATTTTTTGATTCATTATTTAACGAAAATTGATATATATTAATACGTCTTTTTAAGAATTAAAGTTTTTTTATTGTGCTTTATTATTTATTACTAAATTATTTATTTCATAATACATTCGTTCATTGTGTTTTCTTGAGAACAAAACTGGATTAGCTTTGTAAATTTTTAATCGAAAATAGAAATTTGAAAAAAAAAAGAAAAGATCTTATCCCCTCGGGGGGATGGGTTTTATACTTGAGAAAAACCCATACAATGCTGGGCTGAACGGAGAGAAAAGAAATATGTCTGACCAAGAGAAGTGGAAGAAATTTCTGAAAAGGGGATTTAAATGACATAAATATAAAAATAACTCGCATCGCTCAAACACGTACAGACGTGCTGGCATCCAGAGAGAAAGGGAAAATTTCCATGGGGATAAAGTTGTACCCAAGAAAAATGCCCAAGCAACGCCGAGCTAAGTGGTGAGAAAACAGACCCACCCTTACGGGTCAAAGACGTGGTAGACGTGTAATATAAAAATCACGCACACTAGGAAGTGCTGACACTGAGAGAAGGGGAATCTTCCATAAAGCTGTACACTTGATGTAGCCTGTGCAACGCCGGGCTATCCCCGGCTAGTATATTATATATATATATACATATATATATCTTGTTCAAATTTTTTATCATTAATAAAATACTTTCTATTCATGCATTCAAAATTGGAATTGACTTAAAAAAAATTTTTATGTTACTTTTGTTAAGGATTGTTTTTTGACATAAAATTCTCTTCTGTTTTTCTCTTTAAACTAATAGTATAAAGTTGATAAACTCCGATCTGCATAACAATATGCTTATTTTTTAGTACCACAAACACTGTACATAATCTGATTCTCCTTCAAGAAGGTATACATATTTACTCAGGATATTCCTTCATTTTTCTACATATTGCTTATGTTAACCAGATTGTCATTATAAAGAAGTACATTCAGTGGCGTAGCGTGGGCTTTTGCCGCTTGGGGTCGACCGGAAATTTATCGCTTGTCCATTTTAATTATTAGTCAAGAAAATTAGCATAAGTAAAAAAAAGCAGCTTTAAATTTTTTATTGATTAAAAATGCACTTTTCATGTTTTTTGTTTTTCATTTCAAAATCTTTAATACAATAGTCAAAATATCAATATGTATGCCATGTTCAATTGCCAGAATAGCTAAATTTGTTTGTCTTAACGTGGACCTAGTCGATCTGAGATAATTTTTGATTAATTTTAGCTTAGAAAAGCTTCTCTCGCAACCGGCATTACTGATGGCAGATGTTAAAAAAATTCTCAACATTATGACAATGTTTGGTAAGCCATTTTCAAAGTTTGGACCCAATGATATATTTTAACAACCCCAGAGAGACTGACCTAATGAATTCTTTTTTTACAGCCTAGGTCTGTTGCAGCTATGAAGCTTGTAGACGTACATGCTCAAGTTGGGGGTCTTTATTAATAACTTGAGGAGCTTGATTTAAGTTAAGTTCGTCCATGCTCAATATCACTTCAGGATTTTAAAAAAGCATATTTTTGTGCTAGATTCTGCAACTGTTGGAATCTTTCTGGAATTTCAGCAGTTACTATGTCTATTGAAGAAAACATTGTTCACCTTGCACTTAGGGGTTTTTTTATACATAAAAAGGTTAAAATTTAACTAAAATTCAAAAATTACAACCATAAGTAGGAAGTCTAAAAATCTCTACAAAAAGAAATAACAAATATACTTTAGATTTGTAAATTAAAGCTTTGGCATGCATGAGGGAGAAGAAATGGCTCTAGTAATATTGAAATTTCTCGAACATATTCTAGAAATAACTATTGTATAATATATACCAATTGGGGCATTATATCCTCCAAGTTTTGACACTCTGAATCTTCAGTTTTTTCTTTATTTTCTACCTTAAAGCATAAAGAAATCCTTTAGCAGTAAAGATACATGCCAAGTTCTGACCCTAGCACCATAAGTACATATATAAGCTAACCATCACACTAGTAGTATAGTGTATATATAATAGCAAATAAAGTTTAAAATATTAAATATATAACTTTAAATGGAACTTTCTATAAAATATCTAAAAAGTGATATTTAATGTATTACAATATTTCTGGTACATCACCAATGTCCAAATTTTAAAAAAAAAACCTGACAAACCTGGTTATGAGCAAGAATAAATATTTTACCATTTCTTAAGATTTTCATTTCAGAAAAATAAAATGTATAACTTGCAAGTCAGGACCAGTGCAGTTAAAATCTTGGAAAAAAATGCAACTCTTTATTTAAAAAAAAATTCACAAAAACTCAAAATTGTGAACTTTTCATAAAACATTTTTATTAGAAGAGATCCATATTTATAATCACAAACATAAATATATTGAAATGCACATACATTTCAGCTTTGGCATTTTTCTCAGCAATTTCTCTCAGGAAATATTTAACTAAGATAAATTGACATGTATGTATAGAAATGAAAATTTTATCATGTAAGGCACATGCACATTTAAATATATAATTTCATAACTCAGAATCAACTAGAACATTCAAATCCTCTCTAGTCATACTCAATTCACATCAAGCAATCTCTAAAATTTTATTACACATTTTAACATATTATAACATGAATAAATGACTTTTTTGATTGTTTTGAATGACAAACATATTTACACAAAATGATATTTACATACAATGATGTAAGGAAGTTATTTTAATGCCACTTTGAACATGAGAAACAATGGATATTTAAATGAGTGAAAAATAGTAGCGAATGAACAAGAATTATAAAAAAAAGATCAAAGAGATTTCTTTCTTGTAAATTATATTTTAGCACAAGTATGATTTTCATTGCGATAATTTGAAAAAATGCACACGATTGAAAAAGTTGTATACATATAATAGAAATGAACTATTCATTAAATAAAGAAAAATGTAATACAATAAGCAAATAATTAAAAACATCCTAAAATATATATCAGTGCTAATCCTTTTTTGTCTAATATAGAAGAGATATTCATAAACTGTATAAAAAAGTTGTGCGTAAGTAGTATTTTAAGGGACTTCAATAAAAAATAAGATTCTTTACCTTCAAATACTCTCATGTATATTTCGGTTTCTCTCATGGTCCTATATCTAACAGACAATTCAGCTCCTAAATTCCCTTGGAAAAATATTTGAAAATGTATCCAATACATGGAACAATGAAATAAGCTTATCAAATTACAGTTTTAAAGAGAATAATCGACTTCAAGCTCAAGTACATCCTAAACGATGGAATTAAAAATGTTAGGATGACCACTTAAGTAGATTCAGATCTCGGATACAAGGGAATCACAAATTTTGAACCAAATGGTGAAGAGTAGGTACATTTTGCACTCAAAAAGATGCCTTTGGGAATGCCAATATCACATATATGAATACTGCACTTGTCACTTCTGAAAGAGAAAGGTAAGGCTGGTGACAGTATGAAGTTGTGCTCAGTGGATGTGCAGTTTGGAGGAGGATCCAAACAAAGAACAGGTGCTTTAGCATGACTGGCCCATTGCCTTGCGCTTGACATCCATGCTTTGTCTTCGAGTTTAGCCTCTTCGTGTGACTCCAGTGCATCAACAATGAGATCAATAGATGTTGGTAGAGCTGAAATTGAAAATTTGAAGTAATGTTACCTGTTTTCATGCTATCAAAATTTTAATTTCTAGGGTTGACATATAATTTTTATAATTTAAACTAAATTTACCATGCACATTTCAATTATATAATGGAATACATCTAACACAAATACGCTTCAAACAAAATATGGGCTAATACAGAAAATAGTACAACGATCCCAACAAACTACTATGTATTTTCACACATTTTTTTCTCTTAATGTAAAAAAAAATAGCTTAACACGAAAAAAATATCCCTCCCGGGAATGAAAGTTTCTGTATTATTGGAGTGTCCTACTGCATCATCAGAAGAATTCTTTGTAGTAGATCAGTGATCCGCAACCCCCGGTCCGCGGATCAAATGGTACCGGGCCACCTACAGAACATTAAACTATTGCCATTTTATTTAAAGTGGTGCATTTCTCTCAGATTTGTGCAACTTTCCACGGAAATCACTTTATATTCCGCATTAAATCACTTTTATTCATTTTTGGTGTAACTATATTTTATTCTGAAAGCATGTTTAAATGTAACTAAATTAAAATTGTTAAATCAAAGCAGTCTAAAATATAAATAGTCAACATGTCCCACCCTCAGTGGGCTGCGGTAAAATTATCAAACGTTGACCGGTTCGCAGCAATAAAAAGGTTGCAGAGCACTGTAGTAGATGATAATGCGTGTACAGCCCCAACTATGGCTGACAAAGACATTTTAGAGTTAGTTAAAAAAATATATCATTGCAGGAAATTAAACAAATAAAGTAGCTCCTGTTTCCATGCTATCTGAAATGAATTTTTTTTTTTGTTGAATATATGTTTTTCCCCCCATATCTTTAACATGAAAAAATATTTCAGTCTCTTCACTTTTATGTTAAGTGATTTCCACTGTAATTGTATATTATATAAGGTGTAAAGATTTTTAAAAACAGTGTAAAAATTTCCTAGAAACTTAACTTAAAACAATGCCTTCTTGAATACATTGATAAAAAAAATTCCACAAAATAACCTTTTTCTCATTGCATAAAATGTACATTTGAAAAAGCTTTCTTGCATGTTAGAAACAGTCAAAGAATTTTAGAAATAGTAGCCATCTTCATTTTACTAAGCAATTAAAATTTTAATTTATAGGTACTGTTCAATAACATTTGAAAATTATTTAACTAAATAAATACACATTGTATACAGAATTGGGAAAATTTTACCTGCAATAGGAGAAAGAAATCAATATTTTTGTACAATGAACATTTACATGAACACAAGTACTAACAAATGCTAAAATCATAATAAATTTTATAATCCCAGACTGAGGTTGTGTAGAGTAAGAATTTAAAAGCTGGAATTACATTTTATAAAGAAATATATATTTGAAGTAATATTTCCCAAGTAGATGCACACATATTTAGTCTCAAAAGCCAATTTTATCAATTCTCATTTCCTAAATAGGTATGATTGATAAGATTCCAGTCTTTGAGAACAAAGCAAAAGGTATGATGCTTGTAGAAAACATCATACAGAATGCATTGGACAAACTGTACACCATCTCAAAAGGCATTCATATACCGCCTACAATAGTCACAGAATCATTGAAAGTATGTGGTACTCTAAAAGATTACTTTAAAAGAGATTAGTGCAAGATTATTGTACCTAAATATGAGCATGTTTTATGAGTAATGCTTAGATGTTTCTAAATACACCTTGTATTTTAATATCAATATACATAATTTAAATAATCTAAAAGCATTTAAATTAAAAACTATGTTTGGTATATCACTTGAAAATTTTTCCAATATTGGCATTCATTGAATTTGAAGTATACATAAATAACACAATCATACAAACTGTTGACAGACTCGTGATTCAATAGCTTGAAATAAGCATACATTTCTCACATAATCTGCATAAGAAATAAGAAGCTTAAAAGTGAACTAATCTTTTCTCTATACAAGACTCTTGGATTCTTCAGACTTAAATTCAAGATCTTTATTATTCATTAAAGTTAATTTAAATATGAAGCCCAGCGGCTGAGTGGTATAATTTAATGCTTCCATGCTACCACTCTGGGGTTCAAATCCAGGGCCGGGCAAGGTCGACAACCTTTCCTCCCTTCAGTGGGTCAATAAATGAGTACTAGGCTTGCTTTGGAACTAAACAAAGGGGGTTTTCATGTCTGACTCGAGCATCTGCTCACACACCTCAGAGCCCAAGGTCACGTATACCAATAAGGGCACAATAGGCCTTGGCTCTCATGGGCTGTTGCACATCACTGTGTGTGTGAGTTTAGTTTAATTTAAATATGACAAACATTTTTAATCCTTAAAAAAGTACCGTAATATTGAATAATCCTTACCTGAAATTGAACTGACTGTCTTGCCACTACTCATGTTGAACAATTTTAGTTCACTAGATATAATGGAGTGGGATTCTCTGGCTTGTGGAGGACACAGAACCGTCGTTATTGTACAATGATTGGCTAACTGACGACCACAGTTCACTCCTTGAGCACCTTGGATATGAGAACCAACCAAAATCACAACAGAAGGCCTCTGATGAGTATTTTGAGGATTTAACCTATGTCAAATAAGAAAATTTCATGCCAAAAGTAGTTCTATTTAATTTCTTTATCTCATTTTTTAAAATTAAAAGTATAAACTGTAAATTAAATAGTGGAATACACTAACCTGTGACTTCCACCTAATAAATGCAGAGCCATTTCACATGCACCTCTACCTATCATCTCAACCCGAACTTTTGGCATCAGTCCAGATTCTTCACATTTTTCATAAAGTAGTTTCTTGAATTCCACAGTAACACTTGGCACAACTAAACCTGTATCTAAAAACATAATTCATTTAACTTATTATAAGGTACAACTTAAAAAGATAGATAAAATTTTAAAATTACAGAAAGTAAATTTAAATTTAACAGGGTTAAAGCATTTTGTTAACAGTCAATTTTAGCCTGAAAACTTAAAAAAAACATTAACATTGCTTCAAAAAGTTAAAAACATTCCTTAAATTTCTTTTAATATTTTACATATTTAAATTTAAAAATTTATAATCAATGAAATAATATTCTTTTAGCATCTTTTATTTGAAGAAAGACTTAAATTATAGACATTATTGATAAAATAACGGAGAAAATTTTTAACTGCTTTAAAGCCATTAATCCATTTTTAGCTACTATGTTTAAAAAGATTAAAGAAATACATTTTTGAATATAATAAAATTAATAGCATTTCTGCAATATTGAATTACAATTTACAATACCATTTTGAGAGGTTTGTTTCAGATAGATAATTTCAAGATAAGCAACTTTTACTGTTGAAATTCTTATTTTAAAATAACCTTAATATATAAAACCACTAATAAGATTTACCAAGGAAAAAAATATATATTTGCCGCAACAAAATAACAAAAGGGATTATATAAAAAATCATTAAGTAAAAATTTAAAACTTATTTGGGCACTTATATATTATACCATCAACCAATTACTCAAATGAAAAAATATAGCTAAATGCTGCAATCTGCAGCCAATAGTAGAAAACTGTTCCTACGCTTGTGCCAACACAATAATCATGTTCACATATATGATTTGGCAATATCTTTTGGATTGGCAAAATTAGTTGATGGTATAACATGTAAATATCATTATTTGAAACAGTATACTTAAGAGAATTTGAATATCACTGTTTAGTGTGTTTAAATACCATTAGAATGCTTTGTACTGGAGAAATATTGGATTCGCTATTGTGTTTGACACATTTTCCTGCACATATTGAGCCCATGAGCACATGTACCTCATCTCCTTGAGTACATGCTGATTTACATATTTTATATTTAACATATTTTTATAATAATTGAAGATCAACTGATGCAAATTTTCTTTATCATAAATTAAAATAGACCTTGGAAGAATTTGTTGTTATTGGATTACTTTAGAAATATGTTAGAATAATTAAGAATAAGAAAAATTAAGTAATACATTATAAAAATGTAAATATCAATGAGTAAAAATTATTTTTCATAAAATGTTTCATATTATTGCGATTTATGAATAATGTTTATGGGCCATAAAGTTAACTAAATCAACATGCATACCAATTTTATGAAGTTGCCAATGAGTTCAAAGTTTCAATGAAGACCAGATATTCAAAGTAATAGTATATTTGTATGGTAAAGTTTATGAAATAATCTAAAATACTATGAGATGCTTGAGAAATAGTCTAAAACAATCACGAAATATTTTCCAATTGATATTAGTTCTCAAAATATGGCACAAAATTAACAATCTCCATAGATAAGAGAGTACATGCAGCTCACAGATTAACTTATTAGCTAATGAAATAATTATTTTGATTTTACTAGGTTCATTATTAGGAAGAAGAAAACATTCTAAAAATTTGTTTCATTAGAGGAAAAAAATCTTCAAAATACCAATTAGATTAAAAAGGATGCAATGAAAAATAAAAAAATAAAATAAAAAAATAGATAAAAAGCATTTATTGAGAAAGCAAATGAGATTTAAATTTAAATACAAATTCTCAGATACGAATACTAGGATATGTTATAAATGTGATATCAAATTCATGTGTAACAAATAAAACAGATTTAAAATTAGTATTTATTTGAATCATACAAGAGGTTTCATTTTGGTACAATATGTATATAATCTTGGTTTTATTTTATACATCAAGTACATTTAAAAAAAATTGCTTTTAATGGTTAAGGTTGTTGATCACAAAACTTTTCCAAATATAAAAATTATTCACTATAGCATGGAGAGCATTATATATTCTACAACACTATTTCAGCCTCACACAATGACCATTTCTTCTCATTACCATTTTCTTTTTCATACATTTTAAAGGATTATATTCTGTTTTAAATACACATGCTAAATAAAGAATTTGGTATATTTAATCAAATTTTCTAAAATTAAAAACATAGTATCATCAATGGAAAGTTGTGTTATAATCAGACAAATTAATAACATTTTTCCAGTTGAAAGTGCATTTTGGAAGTAAATCACATTTCAACTTTATGTAAAGAAAGTCTTGAAATTGCACATATAGGGAAGTCAAAGTTTTGTAAAAAATGCTAACCTTTTATTTATTCCAATGTAACCAAATTTTTAAATAAATCTATAAAAGTGAACTAAAGGTAAAACTTTTTAAAAATATGACTTAAGTTTACATACCTGTAACATACTCCATAGTGTGTTGACAAGGAACAGAAATTTGTCTTAAAATTGGAAGATCACTAGTAAGTACATTTTCATCATGACGGTATTTTGTAGGAGCTCTTTTGTTGCAGTCAACCAATCGAACATGATCACTTTTGGACAAAGCATCAATTTCATCAAATACTGCTCTTTTGTCAAAAAGTGCAAGATTTTTTTCAAAGTCAAAATCATTGTCCAACACTTCACTGTCTACAGGAGCACTGAAGCATGCTTCATCACGCTCTTTCAACCACTTTTTATTATCTGATCTTTTGGCATTTTTCTTCTTCCCCTCACCTGGAATATTGATATAATATTAAATTATAACATATTAGCCATGCAAACAAAGCAGCAATTAAAAAAATTCCTTAAAACCTTTTCCTCTTTTTTACAAAAAAATTGAAAAAATGAAATTTAATTATAAATATTTAAATGTAACAAAAAAATCAAATTTTTAAAAAAATATTTTCTTTAAACAACCCCAAACTTTTTATTTCGAGATAGTTAACAAAAGCATTACAATTACATCCCTCTTCTTTTTTCCATAGTTAAAATAAGCAAAATTTGTTAATATAATACTTTTTAAAGATGAGTTAGTAAAAAAAGAAAAAACTTTCCCCAATATTCAGAATCTCCTTGAAAATCAAGTTTATTACTCATCCAATCAAATTTTGTGCACAAAAAATGAATCTCTTACTGAATCACAAACATATTCGCAAATAAAACAAAAGTTTAAAAATCTTTTTTTAAATAACAAAATCAATAGTTAGAACTAAGGGCTTTTTCATGCAATTTATATCAAAAACTAAGGTTGACTGAAAAATATACTAATAAAACAAATAAAAAGAACAACTTTTCATACTATATCACATAAAGAGATTTTGCTTATTTAATATTTCATTTCACATAAAACCTTCAATCCTTGCATATTATACAGTTGACCAATTTAGCCAAATCACAACAAACATTGTCAAGTGCTATTGTATGCATGAACAAGATTATTGTGTTTGTACATGTGAAAAAACAGTTTTCCATTAATAGTGGCATCTGGTAACCTTCTATTTAAAGAACAGGTCAATGGTGTAATACACAAGAAGTTTTCTTACAAGCAAATTAGCTAAAATTTACCTAACAAAGAAAATGATATTCTAATTTCCAATTTAAATTAATTACCAATAATTTTTCACTTAGCTCTTATAAGACAAAAAAGAAATAATCCAACATATTTTGCCAAATAGCTTCACAGATACAGATTAATGTTTTGTTTAACAGGCAAGACAAATTAATATCAGTACCTTTTTAAGTCAGATATAGTGTCAATGAATATAGAAAAAAATCTTGTGAGATAATCAATTTCTTCCCCTTACTGTTAAGTATCTTGAAAATACAGAAAGAAAATATTTTTAATGAAAAATATTTAGTGAAAATTATATTTTCGTTCCAATTAATTTAACAGTTACAAAAATAATTTATGCTAATCTCACACTGATTTCAATACCAAAAAAAAAAAAAAAAAAAAAGAAACGAGCCTTACAGTAGTCGCATATGATGTGTAACATCTGACATGTTGCAATAGTAACTTATATCCTGAAAAAAACGAATCTCGTATGATTGGAAATAATTTTCTTTCCAATAACTACATCCTTAATGAAAATTTTATTTAATTAACACAAGGAGTAATGCAATTTTTTTTATCAAAAATAATTATTCTTGTTCAGTTTGGGGAAGAGCAGAGATAATAGACTTATGATAACTAAAATATGACACTTGATACTTGTGATTTCAAAGTATTTAAAAACCGTTGAAAAACAGCATCGATAACAGTACCACTGTTAGTTGTTGAAACATTTTGATTTGTGTTCATTTCGAGCTTGAGTTCATTATTCAAAAAAGCTATGAGCGGTTCAGCTTTTAGCAAACTGTTAAAATTAAAATCATCACTCAAAATCATGGGAAGCGAGTGATAGTTTTTTTTTTAAAGAGCAGAACCATCTTTGGTATACCCCTTTAAGATGCGAATTATTTTTATCTTTAAATATTAAATTCTTCTAGTTATTAATACTATATGAACCCCAATGACACACTGGGAAAAATACTAAAAAAATTCCCACTTCTCCCCGGGAACAGAGGGTACCCGCACGATCATGCGGGTTGGACGTTATCTGTGAAACAGGTCACCTATGTAATTTTATGAGTTATATATTTTTAGCTCCAAGTTGATAGAAAAAACAATCTTAATTCAACTAAACTTGTTACAAATAAAGAAATTATTGATGTATAATTAACTCTTTTACTAATTCATTATTTATTTACTGTAAAAATCTTTTGTTTTGTTTTTGGCAAGTATAAATGACCATTGCATTTTTCACAACATGTTTTCGGACTGCTTTCGTAGTTTTCATATCTGCACTTGCAAGGCTTTGAAATGTCATCAACACATCGAAAATGACTATACATGTGAAGCCTTTTATCCTGGAATGGCCAGGATAAAAGCCATGACATGTATAGCAGGTGGATTATAAAGCTTTGGTCTTTTTGCGAGTGGAATTACAACACTGTTGTCTTCATCATCAGTTAAAATACTTTTGTTAGTAAGTGGAGAGACTCATAAAACTTCAACTATCTCCAACTTAAATTTTAAGCCATCTATTTTGATTTTTTGAGGAATTTTATTTAATATTGCATTTTTTTGCACAGAAACCAAGAATTTGCAACAGCTAAATCAATGTCGTGAATGTGCTAATATAAAATAAAGTACAAAAAGAAAAAACAGGAAAGAACATATAAATTTAAATTTGATAAAAAATATTAATTATCCAAAGAAATTAAAGTGATTTAAAGTAAATTTGAAAGCAGCAAGCTCCCGGGAATAGAACCCAGGACAATTCATTTCAAGTCAGCTTCTATAACCACTAGGCGACGAGGGCTCGTGAAAAAATGTAAAGTAAGCTTTTAGCATGGGTAAGAATGCAAAGGTCGCAAAGAGACAACACTACGCGCTCTCATTGGTCAAATGAAATAATGCACTTACGTCCCTTCCTGTTACCCACATCTGTCCCTTTTTACAAAATCACTCTGGCAAATTTCTAGCAATTGAGAGGAAAAATGTTACACATAAAATTTTTTTTAAAAAAATCACATAAATGTAAATATAAACAGGGTTTGAATATATTGTTCAGATTTTGAAAAAAAATACAAAATCTGTATGACCGCATTTTCCTGTATATAATCCGCAGTGGCGTATTATCCGCAAAGCCTTTTTTTCCCGAGTAAAAAAAACATTGTATAATCCACGGCAGTTTTTAGGCCGAATAATCCAAATTATAAACTGCCGATAATGAGTGTCATATAAGACAAAAAATATACAATATAATTGAAAATAGAAGTAAGAAATTGTACCGAAAAAAAAATTATGAAACGTCTTTTTAAATATGCATGATAATATTTTTTACGATAATCTCAATAAAACAAAATTCTTTGCTACTGCCATCTATGTCTTGAGTTGTTAAACAAAACATTCCATGTGAAAAAAAAATCTTTCTTTTAATTTAGCTAGTTAACAGCAAAAAAATTAAGATCAAGACTGCTTTCCCACTGTCTATTTCTTTTAAAATCCTTTTATTTATTTCTTCCTCCAATTCTGGCCAGTGAGGTTTACCACAATGATCGGCACTTTAACGTCGATCCCAATTTTCGAAGTTGATCTTGTTTTTTCTCCCAAAACAAATATTCAATTCGTCAACGTTGAAAAACCTTGCAGCTTCCCGATTTTGGTAGCCTTCTCTATAACTTTTAACTTGAAGTTTGCAGTGTTACTTAACACTTTCGCTTCAACATGATGAAAACTTTCGAAGGATGTAATAGCTCTAGTCAAGAGAAAATTGGAAAGGGCTAACTATTTTTTCCTTTCGAGGAATCGAATTCGTTTTTGAATGTAATTGGACAAAAACTAATTAAAGCTGAAATACGTCATCCGAGTCATGAAAGCACCATCTATTATTTATTTTATAAAACATAAATGACATTTCTTTCAAAACTTTATTGTTCGCTTTTCTGATGGAGAATGTTTTCTCTGATAATCTGCGGCAGCATATAATACGAACAAAGAAATTTGAAACTTTTTTAACACATAATCTGCGGATTATATACAGGAAAATACGGTAATTTAAATATAACTCAAATCAATGTAAAAACCAACCTTTCTTTTTCTGAATATCTTCAATTATGGGTGAATTTGTTACTTTGTCCTTTTTGGAAGATATAGGAGCTGAGGCATTTACTGTATTGGAATAGTCATTTTTTGGATCCTTCTTTACAGTTGATTCCAGCAACTTCAAATTTTTTATATCTAAAGTACTTTAAGAAATAAAAAATGTCATACAAAATGCCCCAATCTAAATATATATGAAACTTTAAAAGATTGAAATAAATGCAAAACATATAAAAATCAAAAACTAATTTCTAAATAAAGAATTACAATTTTTAACACGCTGGGATTAATGGTTAAATCATTACAATAAATAAATAATAAATATTACCATTTGTTACATCCTCCCCCTCTGGTTCCGACGAGGAACCAGGAGTATGTGGGACCTTTGGTGGACGGCCATGTTTACAAAGAGGAATAAGAGGTTTTACTTTGTCATTATTACAAGGAGTTAAAGCAGAGGAGTGGTAAACACCAAGAGGTTCCCCCGGATTATCAAGACTAGCAATCTCGTAAGATGATGGTGATCTTTGTGTTAAAATCAAGTAGGGCCCGTCTGCGTGGCATTAGTTTCGCACTTCTTCCTTGCGCAGCGTTGCTCAGCGGATATGATGCTACAAAGACATGTTCTCCAGGTTGATATGTTGGAGCAGTTTCTCTTTTTATCTGCGTAAAACTTCCTACTATCCTGCTGCTCTTCAACCACATCTCTAATCTGAGTGGAAAACTTAGTGAATTTCTTGAGATAGGGAGTTATCTCTGGCAAAAAATTATCGTTCTGGATGACGACTCGGATATCATTAACAACTTCACTTGGAGTGCGTAACTCTCTACCAAAATTCAGAAAGGCTGCCGTCTGTCCTGTTGTTTCGCATTTGGCTGTGTTGAGAGCAAAGCGGATGAAGGGTAGCTTCTCTGACCAACAGTCATGCTTGTCTTGGACGAGAATTGCCAGCCATGGTTTCAGATCCCTATTCTTTCGTTCAACTGGGTTAGCTTGTGGATGGTATACAGGGATCAGGGATTGATGGATGTTTAATAGGTAGCATACTTGTTGTATCACTGCTGACACAAACTGGGTTCCATTGTCACTGATAAGGCGGCAAGGAATACCATACCTCAGTAGAACCTCTTCAATCAAGGTAATGGCACATTCTTTAGCTGTGGTATTGGGTAGTGCAAACAGTTCGACCCACTTGGTGGTACAATCCTCAATGATGATGATCCATCTTTTACCATCTTTACTCTCAGGTAGGGGCTCGAAGAGATCAATGGCCAAGGTTTCAAAACGTTGGGCTGGCACAGGTGTCTGTAATAGCCCGGAAGGCTTCTGATTTGAAGCTTTGTATTTAATGCAGTCAGGACAGTTCATTACAGGAGAGATTCTGTATGGGGGTACAGAGATAGGAGGACTATTTCCCATGTTAAGGTGGTGCTCCAAGATATTTGTTGCTTCTCCCCCTGGTTCGAAGACATTTTGGAAGGATTCCAACAGGAGGTTAAGTTTCTCCTTCTGAGCAGAGGTCAAACTTTCACCTTCCCCTTCTCTTAATTGGCAGGTGTTGCTGGACATTTTCTCAACTATGGACGGGGTGTCCAATTCTTCACCAAATGGGTACTTGTGGGTAGGATTGTCCCAAAAGTATAAACAAGTATTCTTCACATCTAGAACCAAACCAGCAGAACTAAGGAAATCTGTTCCTAGAAGTGTTCTATTTCCCTTTGCCTTTGAGAGAATTATGAATTTGGTCAAGACTGATCTCCCTTCAATTTCTACCATTATTTGGGTTGTGAGGGCCTCACCTGTGGTCTGTTGACCATCTGCTAAGCTCATTGCTAATGTGGTTTCCTGGAAAAGGAGTCCCTTATCCTTAAATATCTGGAACATCCTTTCCCCAGCAATAGAATGTGAAGATCCTTTGTCTGCACATACACGTTCTTTATTCCACAGAAAGTTATGTCAATTAGGGTCAATCGAGGGCTTCTGGTCTGAGCTGTGTAAGCATTGATGTGTTTGGTTGCTACGTCTGTTCTCTGTGAGGCATTGAGGTTGCAGGTGGGGCACCTAGATTTTATCACTCCTCGTTTCCCACAGCCATAGAATCTGAGAGGGGATCTCTCATTTGGTACCTGATGGGAATATTCTCTTTTGGGAGGGCGTTCAGGTTTCCTGAATGATACCTGTCCTTCATTTACGGTTTCACTTGCCTTCACATGTCTCCTAGGTCCACTGGGTAGGGAACGTCGGATGTTGTCAAAAGCTTCCAGCTTATCTGCTAACATTTCTGGGGAGATAAGTTTTTCCCAGATATCCAGGTGATGTTCCTTACACTCTGGAGAGCATCTCTTTTTCATTTAATCGGCAATCATCAAATTCTTCAATCTGTCAAATGAATCAATTTTAAGCTCATTGAGCCAACCTTCAAAATATGCTCGGATTTCAAAATAATAATCCTTCCACATCCCATTTGGGCTTTTTCTGTGACGTGAAAACAGCTCCCGGAATTTTTCTGCGGTTAATTTGAACCGTTGCAGAAGCATTCCTCGAATGTGAGAGTAATACCTGCATTTCTCCTCAGGCTCACGGCAATGAGGGAGGTTACATCACTAGGTAGGACACCAATGAGATAGGGTACACACAGATCTTCACCAAGATCTAATAGCTTCATTTGCCGTTCGAATAAGGTGAGGAACAGGTCCATGTTATCAACTTCAGGATTGAATGTTGGTAGCAATTTTTTTAATTCAATTTTTGTTTGGGGTAGGGTTTGTGGACCTACGACTCTTTGAGTCTCATTTTGCAGTCGTATTTTCTGCAGCTCAAATTCACGCAGTGTTTGCTCTTTTTGTTTGTTTTCCTCATCTATCCTATTTGATAAGATTCCCTCAAAGATACATTTCACAAATTCAGGGTCTTCCTTAAAAGCATAATTTGTTAAAATTTTTGTCCTTAATTCAATTATTTTTAGCTCTTCCCCATTCGACTCACATTCACCTAACTCAATAGCAAGCTTAATGAGATCAGCTTTTTTCCCTTTTCCCAGAAATGACATGACTGAGAAATTTAAGAGTTGCAAATAAATCGAATAAATAACTAATGTCCAGGCCTTATTGTCCACCAAAGCTCTTACAGATATGGGAATACACTTTATAATATGGCTAGCTTTAAAACCTTATAAATTATTATGCACTTCAAAAAACAATTAAAATGGGTAAATAAATTAATAACATATTCAAAATACCAACAAGGAACATTAATTCAAATAATAAAATATAAAGAAAATTTAGGAATCATCAGTTGTAATGATACACAAATTCAATTCAATGAAAATACTAAACAAAACTAAAATAATCAGGCATGAATAATGCTACCTAAATTCAACAAGAAATCAGTAAAATTTCAAGCAAAAATAGTAATTATTAATGTGCAATTCACAAAATATTAATCAGGAAACATTATCTCACAACAAATAAATTAATATGCAGCAAAATTAAGAATTATCATTGCATAAGAATACCAAAAAATCAATGAAATAAAATAAAATTATCCCTACCACTAACACACTGTAGCAGGATTGCTATCACTTGTATATGAAAAATGCACAAAACACTATTGCAAAAACTTTTAACAGGAAATAGATGTTCTTTTTTCTTTCTTCAGACAATTGAAGTCAGGATGATTCACTTTGTCTCTTGATTTCCAGGGATTTTCTCTTGCTTTAGAAGGATTGCGGCGCAATACCAGTAATTTTTTCCAGGACAGTAAGGTTTACAGAGCCGGTTAAATTTTCATTTTTCTGCGACGTTTCGTCACAGCAGCGGTTTCTGCTTCTACGGGGTCATAGTTCTTAGGCCAGTTTTAACACGAAAATAAAAAAATGTCAACAACTCTTGCCACATACGACTCAAGACTTTATTTTACAAACTGAATATTCCATCTCCTTATCTATTGCCATCGAAAGTTCCAGAACTTTCCATAATTAAAATTACAGTTAATTTTTATAAATAAAAGCACGCGTGCGAGCATTAATATAAAGCACGAGAAAAATAAAGAATTACAATTTTTAACACGCTGGGATGAATGGTTAAATCATTACAATAAATAAATAATAAATATTACCATTTGTTACAGCATCAAATATGTAGTTTTTGGTTATCAATCAAATTCATCAAAATATACATAATTTACTAATGAATAAGGCATTAAAGTTATCAATTGTAAATTGACAAATGACACATATAAATAAAATTTTACAAATTTAAATAAAAAGAAAAAGAATTTTGAAAATTTGAATATATTTGTCTTAGTACTTTTAAGAAAAATTTGTATGGTATTTATTTTTATGAATAGTTTTTCTGTAAACTACAGATTTTTCCTCGTGGTTTTTTCTATTGAAAAGAATGTTTTTCAGGAAATTCACAGCAACAAATTTTTAACCTACTAATAAATATTGATATACTTTTTCTGTGGTATTCAGGTTCAATAACAAAATTTTAACAGAAAAACGTAGTTTTTAATACATACTTTATATTATAGCTTTCTTTATATAATTTTATGCATGAAAAACCCTGAAAACGCATTCTTTTTATTACCTAAAACTTTAAAACTTTTTGGAAGAAAAAGAATATGCAGATCTTAAAGAGTAAAAAATCCAAAGATATAAATAGTATTCACATTTCTAAAAAGAATGAAAGATTTTTTATTTGTTTATTACCACTTTATTGGTATTTTCTGGCTGTTCACATCTTTGATTATGATTGCAACAATATTAGAATGATTTGCTGTATTTTTTCAGATTTAAGACATTTCTTTTCCAATATTAATGCTACAGGAGATAGGGTGTGGTTTAGAATCAAAAGCAGAAAGATTTGTTGGATGGGGGAATATGATACTGATGTTTAGAACAATCACAGGTTCATGTATGTATTTAATTACTGGTAAAATAAAGTAATTGCATTCATATTAGTTCTGGTTAATTTTTTTTTAAATTTCATAAAAATCAGATATCAATAAACCTTTTTACACACACACACCCCTATTTTTTTTATAAATATATTTTCCTAAAAATGTGTTGAGAAATTGGGATGTGGCTTAGATTCGAATAAATATGGCATGTTATATTTAAATGAACAGACAAGAAAACAGTACATATACAAAGCACTGACTATGTGCTAAAAACTTAACATAGTTACTTTTCCCCATTTTTTTTCCCTAAATTTTGAGTTTATTTTCTAATAAGAATGAATCAAGATAAATTTGTCAAGTTTTATTGGTTTGTAAATAAGAGCATTGAATTTCTAGCGAAATGTGATATTTTACACAGCACCACTTTGAAAGGGTGAACTTAATGAAAAATTATATTTCCTAATAGATGATTAGATTTTTGAGTACTTATCAATTACAGGTACAGATTGCAGATATTGATATTATCAACCTACAATTGTTTCTAGGCTAAAACCTATCTTCCATTGGCACCATGATACAGAAGTGTAAGTTCATTGATTGAACAGTAAATGAAATAAGATTTTGTAAACAGAATCCTAGATCCCCTGAAAATTTCATCACATGAAGGTCAACAGCACACTGACAGCTAATGATGTGTGTGACAACTTCAGCATTTTATCTACTTTCATCTCCATTATGTGACTATCTGATAAAAAAAAGGCCACCACAGTAAAATTCCCTTCACAGAAAAAGCTTATAGGATCCTGGGTACTTACATATTATCACAAGCATGCTAACTTTCAATATAACTCACCAAATTAGCAACCCTGATGTCACATGCGTTATAGGTGTTGAATTGATAACCCCATGTGCTTTGTTTCATATTTCTCCCCCAGCTACCATTCTAAACCTATCTTATTTGTTGATATGACAAGTGGGAATACTAAAATGTACAAATCTGGTATTACTCGAATTTTTATTATTGTTCCGTACTTGTAAACACTCCTTTGGCGACGGAGCACCTTTCTTGGCGCACTCTGTAACTTCGTCTACTTGGCAACCCTACTAATTTCAACGAGTCTTTGCATGTACTTTGATGATAATAAACGCATCTCTTTTTTGTCCACTTGCTCTAAAATTTCTTCTGCTATCTCCTCACATTTGGTCCTTAGCGACCCGGAGGTGTTCCTGAACCTATGGATTTAAGGATTTAAAATAATCGAAAATTCTTCAGAATTATTTCATTTGATTATGTCGGACATAACTACACTAAACCGCAAACGCAGCGGCATCAAAAGCCAGCAAACCAAACTTGATGTTCTCACAGAAGGACAAAGCAAAATGGACATTCCTGAGCTTCAAGCTCAATTGGACTCAGTGCTCAATATAAAACAAAAACATGAAGCGCTCAAAGAAGAGTATTACTGCATTTCCAAAGAAAAAGAATTCTAGAAAGTGGAAGCATCAATCTACGAAGTTGATGACGACATTCAAAAATTAGAGGCAAGTTTCAAAACCTCTATTTATAAATTAAAATCTATAAAAATACAGAATGAAACCGATAACTACATTAATAATGAACACTCGAAGAAACCGCTTATTAAACTTCCAAAAATTCCACTTCTGTATTTCAGTGGAAAAATTGATTGAGGGAGAAGCAAAAATCGTAGAAACCGCAGACGCGATACTTTTCATTCTCTCTTTAAAGCTTTAGAGCAACGGTACGAGAACAAAAGATAAATGGTGAACTGTCACATAAAGAACATTTTAAATATCCAGCCTCTAAAACATGAATCAGGCAAGGATCTACGCTACGTATTGGACACAATTTTAAAAAATATCAGGTCATTAAAAATATTAGAATTTCAAAGAGACAAATTGTCAGACGCATTGTTGTTAAATATCATTCTTGATAAATTAGATCGAGACAGCCGCAAACAATAGGAATTAACATTAAAAGACAACAATGTACCTGAATTGGACGATTTTCTTGAAATTTTAGAAAGAAGGTGCCAAATTTTAGACAACATTCAAGCTAACATTTCATCTAAATTTAATAATGAGAGATCAAAATCCTTTTTTGTACAAACAGATAAATTTTCAAAATTCTGTATTGCTTGTAGAACACACACAAATACACCCACTTTATCACTGTAACGCATTTAAGGAAATGAAATTATCGGAAAGGTTGGATTTAGTGCAAAGAAACAGGCTATGCAAAAACTGCTTATCTGACCTTCACCCCTTAACTAGATGTAACTCTAAAAGTTCGTGTTTCGTATGCAAGAAAAAAACTAGATCGTCATACATTGCTACACATATATTCCACGCCGACTAGTCATAATTCAGCAAATGAAGTAATGATCCAGACACCTACACACTTTCAGGAAAGAAATCCAACAGACTAATAATTTAAAATCTATCGAAACGCAGGCGCCAATTGCCTCAACTTCCGCGCCAACCCGTCTTTCTCTTTTTTTGTAACGGGAATAAAAGTATTCTAATAAACACAGCGATAGTTATTGTGAGAGACACTTATGGAGAATTTAAAGCATTGAGAGCTGTTCTGGATAGCACTAGCAAGTCATTTCTCTCTTCAGCTGCAGCACATATTTTGGGTTTAAAGAGAGAAAGAGTAAACATTCCAATTTGCGGTTTGAATGAATCGTCATTAAATGTAAAGAAAAAAGTGACAGCTGTTTTATCGGATAAAAATAACGATTCATTTTGGGAGATAGATTTATTAATTGTTCCGAATATTGCAAATCCTACACCTTCTAAGACTAAATATTTCGAACTTAAATATTCCCAGGCAAGTTAAATTAGCGGATCCATCTTTTCATATCCCCCAAAAGATAGACGTTCTGTTGGGTGCAGAACTATTCTTTTCATTTTTAAACAACAATAAAATAAAAATTACAGAAAATTTATTTTTGCAATCAAGTGTTTTCGGTTATCTTGTCTCAGGTGTTGTTTCAGATAATAATTTCTATAATACACCTAAAAATTGTTTTTTAACGAAGAACTTAGACATTCTTGATAAAACTCTTAAGCGCTTTTGGGAAATAGAAGTAGAGACAACCGAAGTTTACAGTGATGAACTAAAATATTGCAACGATCATTTTGAGAAAATGCATTTACAGAAACCGGATGGGAAATTCGTCGTTGAAATGCCATTCAAACCCGATTCTTCCAAGGAAATATTAGGAAATTCTAAGGCAATCGCTTCAAAAAGGTTAGATCAATTATGGACACGTTTAGAACATGACCCCGCCATGCAAACGCTTTATTCAGAATTCCTCAATGAATATGAATTATTACAACATATGGAAGTTAAGGAAGATTCAGATGTCGAAAACGAGTACTACTTACCACATCACGGGGTGTTACGTCTATCGAGCAAAATGACTCGTCTCAGAGTAGTCTTCAATGCTAGTGCAAAAACGTCTAGTGGACTTTCATTAAATGATTTACTGTGCAAGGGAGGAGTGATCCAGGAAGATCTATTTTCTATTTTAATTAGATTTAGAAAGTACGCATATGCATTCACAGCTGATATCAGACAGATGTTCCAGATGATTGAAGTTAATCCTTCGCAGACTAAGCTTCAAAAAATCCTATGGAAGAACAGTAAAACCGCACCAACTAAAGTTTATGAATTAAAAACAGTCACTTACGGAACCATGTCCACTCCATACCTAGCAACAAGGGTTTTGCAACAACTTGCTCTAGATGAGGAAAAGGACTTTCCTTTAGCTTCAGAGTTACTACTCCAGGATTTTTACATGGATGATTGCCTCTCTGGTGCTTCAGAACTTAGCGAGTTTGAAAAACTCAAATCAGAATTAACGCAGCTACTCCAACGAGGAGGCATGACGCTGCACAAATGGTGTTCCAACAAGGCTCCATCCACAGAACTTCGAGAATTTTCGCTTGACCGTAGTTCTGAAGAAGTAATGGTCAAAACTCTCGGTATGCTTTGGGACAGTTCAGGCGATTCCTTCACGTACAAAGTAACCACCAGTACAGACTGCAACTACACCAAACGAGACGTGCTTTCGCAAATAGCCCGAATTTACGATCCTCTCTGACTTCTAGGACCTGTCATTGCGAAAGCTAAAATATTTATGCAACAACTGTGGTTGTTGAAACTAGACTGGAATGAGACACTACCTCCAGATGTGTCCACACTATGGAGAAACTTTATGGTTAACTGGTAGTTCTCACAAAATTCGTAGTGTTAAACGGATTTGCTGACGCTTCTTCAAAGGCTTATGGAGCAGTCATTTATGTTCAAACTAATGAGACAACCAATCAATTACTCTGTAGTAAATCACGATTAGCACCGATCAAATCCATGACGATCCCCAGATTGGAGCTCTGCTCTTGTCTACTTCTCGCAAAACTTATTCACAAGGTGAAAGCTGCATTAAAAATGCAAATAAATTCTGTTAATCTATATTCAGACTCAACCATAGCACTTGCATGGATAAACTCTCCATCTAACCTGCTCAAGACATTTGTTAGCAACAGAGTTTCTCAAATTCAGCAGCTATCAAGGGACTTCCAATGGCAACATGTTCCTTCTGAGCTCAACCCCGCTGACCTAATTTCAAGAGAACTCGACGTCAAGACCCTTGCAACCAGTGAACTGTGGCTTAAAGGACCGGACTTCTCTAAATTAAGCTTACCTTCTCATCAGACTGAGCAAAATTCTAGTGACTTAACTGATCAATTTTATATTAATGAACTTAAGCCAGTTCCCAAATTAACTTTGTCTTTAAACAATGACTAAATTTTTAGATGAGTTACTTTCTATCGCTAATGATTTTTTTAAACTAATCAGAATTTTAGCCTTTATTTTCAGGTTTTTTAAAAATTTTAAATAAACCGTTAAGGAAACAGGATTCCTTAAACAAAGGGAATACGCAGATGTGGAAAAATCTCTATTAAAACTTGTACAAGTACTTTACAATGGAAATCGCTGCTATAAAAAGGGAAATGTCAGTTCCATCTACAAGTAAGTTGAGATTTCTTAATCCCTTCATAGATAAATCCGAAGGATTAATTAGGGTAGGTGGTAGACTAGCGCATTCTAATCTGAATTTTAATCAGAAATATCCAATTATTCTGCCAAATGGAAATAAATTAGTTAAACTAGTATTTCAGTATTATCATAAGCGAGATTTTCATGTAGGCCCCCCGTTTAAAATACTGGCCAATTGGTGGTAGAAATGTTGCACGCAAGGTAGTTGACGAATACGTAGAATGTTTCCGAAACAAGTCAGTTGCCGTAACGCATATTATGGGAGACCTTCCTGCAGAAAGAGTTACTTCTAGTTCAACATTTTTAAATGTAGGAATCAATTTATGTGGGCCATTTGAAATAAAATATATGGGGCAGAGAAAGGGCACATTTCAAAAAATATATGTTGCTTTGTTTGTATGTATGGCAACAAAGGCTGTGCACAGAGTTTGTCTCAGATTTAACTTCTGAAGCACTAATAGCAGCATTAAAAAGATTTTTTTGTGCGTCGTGGTAAAAGCTCCATCATTTTTAGCGACAATGCAACAAATCTTACTGAAGCTTCGGCAGAAATAAAACGTTTATACAAAGTAATGATAGGTAATGAAAACATTTCAAATATGCTTTCCTTCAAAGGTATCACTTGGAAATTCTCGTCCCTTAGGGGACCCAATTTTGGTGGCCTCTGGGAGTCGGGCGTGAAATCATTTAAGTATCATCTAAAGAGAGTAGCAGGTTCCGCAAGACTAACACTTGAAGATTTTTTTAACAGTAATAACTCGGATAGAAGGCATCCTCAATTCACAACCCCTCTCACCTTTACCTACTGACACTGACGATTTTCAAGTTTTGACATCAGGTCATTTTCTGATTGGAAAACCAATAAATTCCCTCCCAGAGCCTAACTTAATCGAAAGAAGGGGACAATCTACTCAATAGATAGCAGAGAGTTCAAAAAATGGTGCAGACCATATGGAAATTGTGGAAAAACAGCTATTTAAGCCACTTGCAACAGCGATCAAATTGGCTCCTTAAAAAACAAAACCTAAGTCCTGGTAAGTTAGTTTTAATAAAGGACATTCAACTTCCAACTTACCAGTGGCCCCTAGGAAAAATAATTAAGGTATATCCAGGTCCAGATGGTAATGTCCGAGTAGCGGATATCCAAACCACCCAGGGAATTTTCAAAAGGCCTATTTCTAAAATTTGTATTGTACCAATTGTAGATAATTTTGATTTAAATTGAAATGTATATTGTATCTGTTCAACTATTTTTATTAATTGTATTCATTATGTCAATTGTAACTATTGTGCTTCATTTTACATTTATATGTCGAAAGAATGTTGTAATTATATATATATATATATTTTGAAACATTGCACATTTCAACGCCGGGCGGGATGTTCCGTACTTGTAAACACGCCTTTGGCGACGGAACACTTTTCTTGGCACACTCTGTAATTTCGACTACTTGGCAACCCTACTAATTTCAACGAGTCTTCGCATGTACTTTGATGATAATAAACTTTTCTTTTTTGTCCACTCGCTCTAAAATTTCTTCCGCTATCTCCTCACAATTATTTAAAAATTAATAAAATAATTATATTTATATATAAAACAAAATTAAATAAAATAAAAATTAAATGTTCTTTCAATAATTATTTATTTATAATTACTTATTTTTCACAATATTTTTCAACTAGGTGCTCAACATCCTGTCGGCATATTCCGTTTTTAGAATTTGTGTGGTTTTATTCAATGTCAGCAATATGATTGCAATAGTACGCAAGTACCCATCTTTGTTTATAAGGAAAGTACAGATTTTCATCATTGTTGCAAAACAATATAAAATTCTAAGCCAGTATTGTTAACAGTATAACAAAAAAGGCACTAAATTCCAGCTATCCATTATAAACAGATTAATAATACTTTTAAAAAAGAATTCTCCATTTATATCACTAACTGGTACAAGTCAGAATTTAGCATTTTTTTTATATGTTGTTTTTCTGGGCTTCATAGTTCCAATAACGGAACTAGCTTGTTATCCGGGGTAATGGTGCCAAGCAGCGCTTCTTGTTGCTGGAATGGAATCCAATATGGCGGCCTAGCGGTAATTTAATGATACACAATTTAAAAGAATTACTTTAAAATACATTGAATGTATTTCAAATGAGGGATATAGGAAGAAATTAAGAATAACGTAGATAAATCAATACATATTGAATATCAATATAATAATAAAAAGTAACATGTACTAATAATGGTATTATAAGCAGCATATAATAATCTTATAATTTTATTGTAATTATATATAACATTCATATAATATGATTTAATAACAATTATTAGAAATAATAATCATGTAATATAATTTAATAGTAATTATAAAAAAAATAATCATCATATTGTAAAAAAATAAAAAGAATGCATAAAAATACTAATATAACATAATTATAAGTAACAGTATAACTATAAATAAATAACAAAATAGCTATAAATAAACAAAAATAGTTAAATAAATTACATAATAAATAAATATGTAATATTTATAAATAAATAGTAAAGAAACAATTATAAATAACGAATATTATATGATTATTACATATAGTAATAATTGCCTTTTTATATTACATTATTAATAAAATAATTGCATAACATATGTTAAAATTAATAATGAATATCAATTAAAAAGTCTGAAAGCTTGCAATATAAAACTTGCACTGCAAGTTCCTTCAACGAATTTCATCGAAAAAATAATGTAAAATAAAACATTTTTAAAATGTAAAATAAATGATTTACAGTGATAATGAAAAGCACAACACTTATTATTTTAAGAAAAAAATATCCTAGAACTCACTCATATTAGAAATATCCATCTTTGAAAATAGCACAAAATATTAGGGGGACCAGAAAATTATGTTTTTTTTTACAGTAAATTTGAATAAATAAATTTCTAACAAGTTTTTCTTTTTAGTCAATGATGTAATCACTCTCATTGGTAACAACCTTTTGCCATCTAATAGGCAAATTTTCAATGCCGGATCGATAAAAATCAATTGGTTTTTCAGTAAAATATCTGGAGATGGTATTTTTCATATCATCCAAATTTTGAATTTTTTTGTTTGTTAAGAAGTGTTGCATTGAACAGAATAAATGGAAACCCGTTGGCACAATGTCAGGTGAGTATGGTAGGTGAAGGCAATACCTCTTACCCCAATCCATTAATTTTTTCCAGCGTTTTTCTTGCACAGTAGGGACTTGCATTACCATGTTGCAAAATAACGCCTTTTCTATTGATAATCACTGGATACTTTTCAATTAATGATTTAGTCGATCTAATTGTTCACAATAAAGGTCTGCATTAACAGTTTCTCCAGGTTTAAGCACTTGAAAATGGACAATTCAATGAATACTGCACCAAACACACAAAAGCGCCTTTTTTGGGTGTAAACCTGGCTTAGAAGACCTTAGTGGTGGTTCTTTCGGAGAGAGCCACTGTCTTTTGCATTTTGGATTAACATACAGGACCCATTTTTCATCTGCAGTGATCAAGTGATCAAAAAAATGTTCTGTATTGTACCGTTGAAGCAATAAGTTGCAAGTCGTAGATCGGTTAGCTCTGTTTTCTTCTGACAGATTATGCGGAACCCAAACACCTGCTCTGTTTTACCAATCTGTTGCAAATGTTCTTGGATGATCGACCAAGGTTGGTTAAAAGATTTGACATTTCCTCGATTATCTGATACGGATTTGCTTCCACTTGGCCCTTAATAATGTCATTGTCTAAAGTTGTTGGTCTTCCTGATCGATGTGAGTTGGAAAGATCGAAATTACCGGATCTGAACTTTGAAAACCACCTTTGGCATTTACGAACATCTAAGGCACTTGGGCAAACATCGCAAATTTTTTTGGTAGAAATTGTTGCATTACTACCCTTGTGAAACTCCAAAAGCATGGAATGGCAGATATGAATCTCTTCTGGTATTTGGTTAGCCATTTCACTCAAAGTGGGGAAAGAAAATTTGAGGTTTAGGTTTTTACAACTAAACAATTCACTTTAACTTTGAAATATCTCTGGCACGACTTTCAACTACGCAATAAACTCATAAACGGTAAAGCAGCATTTACATGTGTAAAAACGACATTACTTTTCGGTCCCCCTAATAGAACAGAAAACTGTAACAATTGAACAATTACACTGAAAATGGTTAAATTTTTAAAGAAATTGTCTGAAATTAACAGGGTTACCGCGGGGGGAAAACCAATAAGTTATTTCTAATATACGTTATCCCCATGGCAACCACATCAACAGGATAAAAATATCAAGGTAACCATATTGTAATGTTATTGCCCATCTTGGCAAACAAATAACTTGGCGCTATTACCCCGGATATCAAACTGGCACCCCAATAACCAACGATTTGTGTTTACTTAAACAAAATTAAAATTTTTGGAAAACTTGTCTTAATATTTAATAAGAGAATGGTAGTTGGGAATCAAACAAATACATTCTGTCAATTCAAGAAGTTATTGATGAGTTGATGGCTTTTTGAAGGGATGCATGAATCAATAAGTTATCTCAGTATTTCAAGTAAATAAATATTCAATATACACAACCAGAATTTTAATCATATAATCAAAACAATTTTAACAAGGCAGTTTCAACTATATTAAAAAAAGTCTAACCTCAGTGTGACTTCAGGAACTTGACATTTCACAGAATTCCTGCTAACATTAATTAATGAGATTGTTTGGTTTTCTCCATCAACATTAGAGATTTCACCTTCAAAAACTCCAAGAACATCTCCGCAATCTACTGAAATAATACTTCCTATCCACATTCCAGACATAGTGACATCTAATAATTGAAAAGTAATAAATTGTGATTAATATTATAAACATGCTAGTCTATTAAAATCAGCAATCAACAGAGTTTAAAATGTCGAGTCATTAATAAAACTAATATTTGAGTAACTGTAACTACATGGAGTTCATAGATCAAATGATACTGAAACAGTATTATAATGATATCTATACATTATATAGAAAATGCAACCTTATCTGTCCATCCTATTTTTAAAATAGATGAATACGAAGAGAATACACCAACAATAACTTTGTGAATTCAACTTATTCACAAACAATTATTTCACGCTTTAAAGAAGTTGCAATAGTAGCTTTCTCATCATATCTTATACTTCAGTCTTTAATAAAAAAAGAATGCTACATCCTAACCTTTACAGCAAAAAAAGGTGTGGGCAAAAAAAGGGTGTCAAAGGCAAACTCGGGCCAAACAAACAAGGTTTAACTTTAAAACGTGGGCCACAAAAATAAATCAATATTCATAGAAATAGTTATTTCAAATAATACATAATATACATAAATAAAGAAACAACAAATTTAATGTTTACATTCTGACACTTGACATCTCTTCTCTGCTACTATCTTTCCTATTTTGGGAGAAGTTTTGATATTGTATTATATATTATAGAATCCTAAGGGGGCACATTTCATGGTGACAAAATTTTTACAATATGACAACCCTGCCCAATTGTCCTGTTTTAGGCTAAGTAAAATGGCAACCTTAAAATCAATCGAGCAGAAAATCACCCCATTTCGAACAGTGCCCATTTTCACCCCTAACCTTGTTTGCTAATGCACATGCAAAGACTACCATTTTCATTTCCTACTTTTTTGCTTGATTCTGCATCAGTTTTAAGAATGGCTGCTGAAAGAAAATTTAATGAAAGTGAGGAAACCACATTTTTCTTTTTTGAAGCTCAATGAACAGATATTTTTTTCCCTTTTGAACAAAAGAGGTAAAAAAGAAATTGCGGTAAACTTGAACCCTTGGCGGCAAAAGAGGGCGCCAAAAACAACGAAAATATAGCAGTATAAGATGGATGCATGAAAATATATGAAACAATGAAATTTAACATTTAAGATAAAAAATAACAACAGCACTTACTCTTAGTATTGGAGGGTGTTTAACAACTGCTTTTAAAAAATTCTGGAAAGTCTCGTCGCTGAGTGAGTGATCGCGAGAGCGCCGCCATAAATACTCAGCAAGGTAATGGTCAAACATGCCTTCTGCGTGGCTGAGAGAAACTTACTATTGGAAAACCACAGATCTCCATTCAAATCCATCCAAAAACAACACTCTTTCGTTCATTAAATTTTGCTCATTACATTTAGGACATTCATAACTTCAAGCAATTAATCCTTCTTTCTTGCCTCTAGCATTCAATAACGTAAAAATTCTAATGTGTATTCACTGCGCAGCCCAACCCGGTGCCCAACAACAAAATGCGCAAATGACGAAAAATTCTAGAAAAAGCTAGGGTTGCCATATGTTGTATTTAAAAGCAAGGTTACCATGGCCGCATTGCTCTGGTGTGAACCGAGAATGAGTGATTGAAAATATTTCAGTATTGATGTTCGAAATATGAAAATAATTTGTGTGTGAGAGGAATCGAGATTGTTATTTTATCAGTCTAAAGCAGCGATACTCAACCTGCGGCCCACTGAGCCATTTTAAGTGGCTCGATCATGGCCCATTGCTCTGAGAAATTTAGTTATTTAAGAACATTGTATTAAAAATTTGGTGAGAAATTCTTTGTAGAGGAAATCAAATATATCAATTTTGCTATTGGTGTTGTAACAGTAGGAATTAATATTCTTTTTCTTTTTGGAACGGTTACAGTTAGTGATAACAGAGGAGTGGCGACAATTTTGTCGATACTCAACCTTAATTTTTAACTATCTTGCAAGCAAAAAATTATCAAAGAAAATATATAGCTTCAAGACGATTGGGAAGTTGACTATTTTGTAATGAAAAACAAACATGGACCAGTGATTGTTTTATTTGTCATGAAAGTGCTGCACATTTAAAAAAATACTAATAAACAGGAATCGTTCAATGAAACTTGCCCTCTAAGATCTTTCAAGAGGTGATAAATAGGCTTTCTTGAATAATCTTTGCAACAGCAACAAAATGTTTTGTCAGTGGTAATATCACAGCGGTAACACAGACATCCTATTAAGTTTGTTATATTATTGATAATCATATGAAACCATTTACTGATACAAAAATTGTGAAGAAGTGTTTCTTAAATGCTTCTAATTTAGTGTTAGTGGCAAAAATAAAAAAAATAATCTAAAAAATAATTAACAAAGCAAAACTGGAGTTATAATACTTTGATCGATTTTCCACATTTTAAATTTCCAATGTTATCTTAGTCATTAAACATTTATCCTCATGTTGCGGCCTGCATGAAATAGTTGACATATGTATGCGGCCCAGTAGAAAAAAGATCGAGTACCCCTGGCCTAAAGCATTCATATCAGATTCCTCCCCCCACCACCACCACTGTTGCATTTTAGAAGTGACAATTTTTCAGTTTTTCTTGCGGAAGCAGTTTTAGAAACCTTGTTTTCTTCGTAAAAACAGGATGAATGGATTTTCTTCTGAATAAAAAGCAAGAATGTAATGATTGTGTTTTGTATTAATGAAGTATTGATAGAATTTTTTTATGGATGTCCGAAATTTGGAAAGAATTTTCATTTAATTTCTTATTTTTAATTTGATGTTTCCTATTGTTAAGTTTTCCAATCCAAAACAATTTATTCTTGCAAAACAGTCCTCCACAAATTGTAGAACAGTTCGAGAAAGTCACGTACAATCGATGAAAATACTGATAACACAGATGTAATACACTAACAAAAGCAATAGTAAACACTCAGCACAAAAATAATAACTCAATAAAAGCAATAACACGCGCACTATGCAATCGTCTCTCTCTCTCTCTCAAGCAGAGAGGGTATCACTTGCATGAAAGCTGAGATCTGACTAACTGACTAGCCGGCCGGGCCCTTTATACCTTTCGGTCAGAAACCTCTTGCACTTGCCAGAATAAAAATAGAAAGGTCTAGCAAAAAATCCGGAACGTACGAGAAAGCTCAATACAGTAATACATTCAATACAATAGTGTTACAATACGCGATAGGGTTGCCAGACAGGGTTATTAGGAGCAAGACTTGCCATGGTCGCCAAGCTTATCGCCCACATTTGGCGATATATCGCCAAATTTGGCGCCAAAAATTAAGTCGCCAAAAATTAAGTCGCCAAATCCGTCGCCAACTTGGCGCTAGCTGCAATATTTGGCGAGTTTACCATTTAAACCAATGTTAAAGCATGGGGGCCGTGCAATGCAGTGGAAATGATATTACAGGTAAACAGGGTTGAAATCACATTAGATACGACAAATTAAACTGTAGAAATGAACACAAATGAGTAGAAACAATTAGAATAAGACTAAATTCGTAACATTATGTTGTCCATTTTAGCAACCACATTTTTCGTCTCGACACCATTTCGAAAACCACATTTTTCTCTATTGTTTTAATCTTGCAGAACAAAAAGAAAAGAAAAATACGGTTTCTTCCTTTGCGCCATTTGGCGAAAGACTTTTGTCGCCAAATACAGCAGTTTGCTGTCGTAGGCCTTAACCATGTACCGATATACTGACTGGGCCGAGAGTTTGACACCCCTGCTTTATAGGATAGGCAATCCATTTTCAACCAAACAGTCTTGTAATGGTTGGATTTGATTCAAATACTACAAGGAGTTTCTTTCACTTTAATTGCTTTCTGAGTATCATAATACCCATAAACATCAATCATTTTTAAATAGGAGTATAAAATTTCCTTTCTACTTTCTAAACTGAAAAGATTCAAACCACCCAGTAAATGAATAATACATCCATTGCTATTGTTTGATGATACATGGTACTGTCATTTAAGCTCCAACTCGGTGGTACAACAGCCCATGAGGGCCAGAGCCTACTGTGCCCATACCAGCATACGTGACCATTGGGCACTGAGGTGCATGAGCAGATGTCTCAATCAGGTGGCAATCTGAAGCGAGACCCCCTGTGTTTATGTCCCCAAGCAAGCTTGGTACTCATTTATCGACCCACTGCAGTATGCATGAAAGGTTGAGTCGACCTTGCCCAGTGCGGGAATCGAACCCAAACCTGTAGTGTGGAAGCGCGATACGCTACCACTCGGCCTTGATATTATCATTTATTGACCAAAAAAAGGAAGGAAGCAGTACAGCTGAAAATCCTGTCCAGAAGAGTTTCTTCTTAAAATTAGCCATCTTCTAAATTTTAATACGATGGCAGTTACGGTTGCTCACAAAAAATTAAATAAAATGTTTTTACTTGTACATTAGTTGGTTAATTAATTTGGAAAAAAATATATAAAATTATCATGTTCCCTTGAGAATCAGGAATCTTAAATTTGTAAACAGCATGTAGGACTCAAAGTAAAAATAAACAAATAAATAATAAGTAAAATACTAAATGATCCTCACATAATAAATTATGAAAAAAAATAATGTGAAATTTATATCCCCCTCTTTCTGATACAGAACCGAAGTTTCTAGCAAAACTGTACTTAATATATTTTTGAGAAAATAACTATAGACACTTACATGTAAAGAAGGAAATTTTTTTTTCAAGTAGAGCCTGCAAGGGATATTTTATAACTGATATAACAAATATTTTTAGAATGTACGCATAATTTCAACTAATATATTTTTAAAAAGTAATATAAAAAAAATTGTTGTTTCTAAGGCAAGAAAGCGACTCTCCATTCTTAAAAGATTGACCGGAGTTAAATAGGGATGCAATAGGGATACCTTAAATACAACTTACAAGACATATATTCAACCAGTTCTAAATTATTGCAATGAAGTGCTGATCTCTGCCTCAGAGAACGTTAGAAAACTTCTTGACACTTTCCATAACCAAGCCCTTTGCATGATCACTGGCGGAGTTAAAACTACTCCAGTACTTGCCATGCAGTTACTTTGCGACCTTCAGCCATTCACTAATATAATTGAGAAGAATGCTGCTATTCTCTTCAATAGACTTATTAGACTCCAAAATAATTCATTCTGGCGGGACTATGATTCCGATGGAGGACGTAATCTTAAGACTCAAAAGGGCTTTATTCAATGTGTTCGTGAGAACATTCAATATAAAGTCATTAATGATGTGCCCTTTGAATTACTGTCTTTTGCTAACCCACTCGACCACACAATACTCGACATCAGATTGGACCTTGTTCTGAATATGAGAAAACGTGATCTAAGTCCAACTGCTCTTCACGCTATAGCTTTGGAAACTATCAATACCCGCTTCCCACCGGAGGAGTGGTTTCACATTTACACAGATGGCTCACTCTTGGACTTTGCCCAAGGCGCTGGCATTGGTGTTTTTAGTCACCTCTTCTTCTATTTACACGCCGGCCCTTTGACAACTCACTTTGATGGTGAGGTTGAAGCTATACATATAACTCTTCAGCAACTTGCTGTTCATCTTCCCCCCATTAAAAGAGCTGTAATTCTTTCAGATTCTACTTCTGCCCTTCAGGCTTTGTCCAACTATAATGAGAATAATTGTTTACGTGTGCAGAACTGTAGAGAACTCCTGGGAAAGATAAAAGGAAAGATCGTCTTTCAATGAGTACCATCCCACTGTGGTCTTTGGGGAAATGAGAGGGCAGACTTTTTGGCAAAAAAGGGAACGGGTATCCTTCAGAACTTTCGCAGAGACCTGACACTTCATTCTGCCAAACTGGAAATTAAAAGGATTTTTAGGGAATCATTTCGCCTTACAGCTTCTTGTGTTGCTCGTGATAAGCCTTGGAGTACACTATGTAAGAAATCCCACAGTATTCCAAGTTCTCCTCGTGCTGCTGCGGCTAAATTTAGACTTTTAACCGGACATGACTGCCTTTGTGCTCATCTGTTTCGTTTTAATTTAGTGACTTCACCTATCTGCGTTTGTGTGACACTGGACAATACATGACTGCCGCTCATTTGGATGAGTGCTCTGCACTGAATGATCTTAACTGTATTGTAAAAAGGTATTGGAGAGCCCATTGCCTAATGACCTGATGGTCAATGGCCTGGCATTTGTAAAATAAAAATTAAAAAAATTAAGTCAATTCCTACTTAGGTCAACAAAGAAATTTTTTATTTCAGTTAATTAAATTTAATTAATGAATTAATATTTGAAAAAACAGTATTAACATCATGTCATCAACTACAAGATTGAAAAATATATTTGAACTTGAGTGGTGCCATCTGTTGTAGTTAGTTGTAACTTCATCAGAAATAATGCAGAATAAATTTAAAATTAAAATTTAATAAAAGAATTAATATTTGATAAAACTGTATTATCAAGTGTCATCCACTACAAGTTTATAAAAATGTATTTGAACTTCAGTGTATGAATAAGTATTTTCATTAAAGATTGAAAATTCAAACAAGTATATATATATATATGGGGGGGGGAGTGCGAATTAATAGTAGGAATTGAAAAATAGGTATCAATGAGAATGTTTGAGAAAATATTTTAGACTCAAAAACATTTGTATTGTAATATCTTATAACAAACATTTAAAATTCTCCAGGGCTGTTCAAACATTATTTTTCCACCACCTCTTCAGCTAGCCTTTATTTATCTTGATTCGGTACTTTTTGACATGAAATATAATAATTACTATCAGTTAAATTGTTAAATATTACTATCAGTTTCAGATGAAACATCACCGACCTACAACTATTTTCTAACATTCTCTGCTCGGTGATTCAGTAAAATTAGTAACCACCAAGAGAAGTAACTTTTATGTGAGTATATTTTTTGTATCATGATTGCCATATGCCATTTGGCAAGGCTTCTATTCTGATTAATTGAAACATATCCTCCTCCCCCCCTATAGTTCAACAAAAACGGATTTTCCACAGCAGAATTTTATTTCTAGTAATTAAAAAAACTATTTAAAACACATGGTATACATTACTGCAACCTACTGTTGACTTTATGCAAAATGAAGCACATGTATGCTAATTCAGTGCATATGACCCATAGGAAATCGGAGTTGCCTTGGTGAGTTATTAATAGAGTTGGCAATTGTTACAATAATATGCAAGTACCTAACACAGCAAGCAGAATAAATATTTAAACCTATCTGCACTGATTGTAGCTCATAAAACCTTGCTTTAAATTAAATAACAATTTATATATTAACTGTTTATACAACTTTTTGTGCACTGATGAAAATACCTTCTGGAATAATGTTTCACATAACTTGACTAGGTTCCACAGAGGCATATAGATTATTGATTCAGGTAAGGAATGCTATGAAATATTCTAAAAGCCTAACCCTCCAAATAATTGACTGTACCATCAATCAATTAATAATCATATATTTCATGTTTTATCTTTACAAAGTTTATAATCAGTTTTAAAATAAACTTATTTCAAAATTTGTTACCAAGAAAATTAGGGTCACAAAACAATGTCAATTTATAAATAGTGCAAAAAGTACATCTAATATCCATGTTGGAGATGAGACATGAAAGGTAAGAATTTTTCCTTCTTCCTCTCCTATGCTGAAACTGCAATTAGAGCTAAAGAAGTGAAAAACAATTAAAATTATCTATTTTTATTAAAACAATTGAAAATGAAATTAAAATGCATATAAAGCAGAGAAATATAAATAAAATTAAAAACACAAAAACACCAATGGGACAAACATAAATCCTAATAAATAGAGAAAAAAATATAACTTACAAAGAATATTAAGAATTCAAAGATGATTTCTTTAACAAATTGTCATTAATCAGCTAACACAATAAATTTGATCAAAAATTTGTTCTTATCTTACATAAATTCTAAATTGATTGACCTAGGTTTCTATAAGAAATTTTAAAATGAGCTTCTCACTATGATATAAATCTGAACAATAACAAAGAACAGTTCCATCCAGACTTGATTTATAACACACAAAACTGTTCTAAAATATCCTTAACAATTAAAAACAATCAAAATCCTAAAATTCCTGCTGGAAATACTTACACTGAAAACAACTTTATAGAACAAAGTAAAAACACAAAAGAAAAATCTGTAGAAAAATCTTCTAGAATATTTTAAGTGAGTATTTTCTGAACAGAGAGAGAGAGGTTTTCATTGAACAGATCTCTAACATGTGAATAAAAGTACATAATTTGGCTCTAAATACCCAAAAATATCACCAGTCGATTGATTATTTATTAATATTGCACTTTCAGTAACACACGAGCTATTAACTGAGGACATTTATGATTTTGAACCACAATCAAGTGACAAAGACAGCACTTCACTCCCCAACTTCTACATTATGTCAACATGAGGACTTTAAGCCTTGACAGCTTACACATGCATCAGTGGCCCCTGTACATGGTGGGTCTTTAGTGGCACCAGGGTTCTAACTTACAACAAATAGGTCAGCCACAAGTTCACAAACGTAACTTTAAAAAAAATTTCAAATCGAAGTCTTTAAACTGAAGCACAGTTTAATTTGTCTTCAGTTCAAAAATACTTTATACGTCTGAAAATCATTTCTTCTTTGAATTGCAAAACTATTCAATATTGATTCAACTTTTTCACCCATATTTACATTTGTAAAACAATACTTCACAAATGTCCCCTTTTGAATTAATTTTAATTTAATAGGCAAATTAAAAAGTTTTTTTCTTTTCGTCAAATCTTACTTTACTAAGATTTCCTACATTCACTGTACACTAACTAACTTATTATGAAGTGAGACGCTTAAGAAATAGTATACGTTCCAATGTAAGGAATGTAAGAAACAGTTTTCACAACATATAGCAACGTTGAAGGGGATAAAAATCTATAAGAAAAAATTTCTAGAATATTCAATGACGAAATAACCCCAAATAACGCGAAAGAATTTTAATGACATTTAAGACACACTGACAACTTTTTATTATGAAAATGATAGCAAACTGTCTGCATAAATAAAGCTTGAAATAATTTAAATCATTAAGGAATGCCGCAAAAATTTTAGTTACTTACTTATGAATAATGAAGTTCTAAAAAGTTGAAACGAAAACAGAGCTGCCTGGTAGTTTACGCAGTTTGACGTAGGAATTTTTCTTTTCTCTTTTCTCCACTACATCGAAACAAAGCATAACAGTTAAAGTAGCAGTTGTGAACAAATGAAAAAGTGGGAATAAAATCTGGTAAAAAATTATTCCCTATTAAACGCATATAAAATGTATTTATATGTTCGAATAAGTTTTTATATTTATAATTAGCAGCCAAATGAAGTAAGAGAAGTCATGTCATCATGTCATGCAATACTGTGGGCTGTATCAGGAAAATTCAACTCAACATCATTTGTTTTTATTTTGCATTAGAATGATCGAGTACATTTGCCAGGATATTTTCATCCACTATATAGCTTGAATGTAAATTTTGTATAATGTGGGGGTGAAAAAAATTTTGTACCTGTCAAATACAACATATTATAAATGTTCACTTAAACGGATAGCATTTAAAAAACTCTTGAACGTACAAAAGTTGATTTTACTTTAATTTGCTACAATAATCTTTAAAAAATAAATCTTAATTGTAGGTAATATTTCAATATGCCTAAAAAATTCGGTGGTAACACAAAAGCGATTGAAGCTCGCGAAAGGAAAGAAGTGCAAAAAAATGCTGAAAAAGAAAAGAAAGAACGGGAATTAGAAGAAGCCTTATGGAAAGATGAGGATAAACATGTGCTACGAAAACAGCAAAGAAAGGTATTTATGAATGCATAAATTTGGGGGAATCCTTTGTCGAATTAACTTTAAAAATTTTTTTTTTAATATTTTCCAATGTGCCCTAACATTATTTGTAGTAGGGGGGGGTCATACTTTTCAGAATGTTTTTTTTATATGAATTTGTTTTTTAAGATTGTTATGAATTAAAATGACAAAGAATGCTTAATATCTTTAAAAAGCAATGAAAACATATTTTTTTAAAATATACTTCAGATTTAAATAGAATTAAATGTTGATATTCTTTTAAACATACATGTCTTTGTTGCTTTTCCCCTCTTTCTTGTATTTTTAATCAATTACAGTATATCTTAAAAGAAAATTTTTTATCTCCATCAAAGAACATAATCTTGTTTATTTAAGCTTCACTACTTTTAATGAAAGTAAATTTATTTATAACAAATGTATACTTTTTTTATTCCTTTAAGTTTAAACATAATTTTTTTAACAGTTAATATAGTATCTACAAACAAAAATGCAAATTAAATGTTCACTTTAAATCCAAATTTTGTAACAATGAAAATTATAGATTTTATTTATATAACTAAAAGAAATTTCACAAAGTGTTACTGCAGTTTATTCATGAACTAGATTTTAAATTCGATTAAGTTGAAGTTTAGAATATTCCTTGGTGATTTTTTTTAAGCTACCATGTAAACATCAAACACATTCTAACAATACAAAATATAAATATTAATGTTTTTAAAAGATAATTATATTGAATTCTAATTGACTAATACAAAAAAATTAATGTTTATGAAAGACATGTCATACTTAAGACTTAATTAAATTTTTACAATTAATAAATACTGTATAAATATACACATGGGTATATAAAGCTTAAGAACTCCATGTAATATGTCTGTTAATGTTTCAATCAAACAGCCTTGGATATCGTTTAAAACTTTGAAAAGTTGGTTAATTTTTATTTTTTTAATAAGGTTTTCTAGTTGGAAAAACTGAAAGTTTTCACTTTAGACACATCTTGTGTTTTGAAGTTTTTTGATTTAATGAATTTAAATTCTTCTTGGTAAAGATCTAAGCTTATAGTAAAAAGCGTATAATTTTAACTGAATTTCGGTTCTTTTCTGTCTTGGGAGGCTGTTGGTGACATTTTTTTTTTTCCCCCACCAAATTAGACACAAAATACGACAAAAGTGAGCAATGTGTTTCTCATTAGCAAAGAATAGGGTTGCCTGTGAACTCTTTGAAGTTCTTTCTGCACATGTGCCATAAGCAGACATAACTCTAATTGTGTGGTAAGTTTACCACAATTAATAAATTAGGTACTTGTGTATTATCGCAACCTATTGGTAACATTATATGAAATAAAGCACATGGATGCTGATTCAGCACGTGCAACACATAGGAAATTGGGGTTGCCAACTTGACGAGTTATTAATAGTTGTGATTGTTCATAAGTACCCTAAATTATTACTGGCATTTTCGCAAATATTTCTATTGCATTTTTATGGCCTCCTGAAACAGAAAAGTACCTTTATTCTTATATAATTTTCAAGAAACTGCATTTTAAAATTTCTCATTACAGGAATTGAAGGAAATGAATTTTTTCTATATTTAACCTTTTAGAAAGCACATTTTTACTATGGTAAATTTTTAAGGAAATAAAGCACAAAATCTACTATTATGACCATTTAGATTTGTTATACCAATTAAAAAATGAAGAGTTTCCTAAAGTTTCAGGAAGAGTTAATCCCACACTTTTCCAAAAGTGTTTACATCAATTTTTCAACAAATTCTCATAACTGTGTAGTACCTCTGCAAAAAAAATATTTCAATTTGTGTTAAAATTTTTGCATTTGCAAAGAAATTGGGTAGTTTTTTTTTTTTAAAAAAAAACATTGAAGTTGAATGGTTTTAAAACTCTGTACAGCAAGCCAGACAGAACCTTTAAAGAATTTCTATTAAAATGTTATATTTATAAAATGATTATGTACAACATGACTTGTGACTAATTTTTCCATTTGATACATTTATTTGAATTCTTGATTTAAAACATTAATTTAAATCTGTCTAGGAAGGGAAAGAAAAGAAAAAGCAAGAACAACAAGAAAAAAAACTTCTTACTAAAATGGCTTATGAAGAAGAAATGAATTCTATTAAACCTGCTAAGCCCACTCCTCCTACAAAAGTGACTAGAGCAGAAATTGCAAGTCGGGTGGAAAAATCTGCAGCAGGTTAGAAAACTTTTAAAGTTCTGGTACTTTTCAGTTGACTTGGCACATGCAATTAATAACAAAAATATGCTACTGGTTGTTCTAAAACAGTGGTTCCCAAAGTGTTCCCTACAGACCCTCAGGAGTCCCTGATAATTCAGGGGGTCTGTGAAAAATTCAAATTGATTTGGGGGTCCCTTAACAGCATCAGTGGGACTGCACAAGGTTTGGTATAAAATCATGATCTATTTTGATACTTATGGAAATTGAAATAATTAACAATAAATAAAATAGTAGTGATTTTTGTGTCATGAGTAAAATATAAATATATGCAGGTGCTTAAAGTACAGTATGTTACTTGAATACTGAACATTATGCAATAACTTTTGTGAATCAATATTGATACAACATTTTGTCACTTGTAGTAACAGTAGTGTATATAACGTGTTTTAATGTTATTATTAAAACTTGGTTATTGTTCAATTCACTTCAATAAATATAGAGAAATAATGGACTGCATGCTTCTTATAACATTTCTTTATTGATTGCAAAGTCCAGAAAGCCGTGCACTATTGGTGAAGAACTAATTTTACCAGCTGTAGGTGAAATAATACGCACAAACTAGCTTTCAACATAAAAAGAATTCCACTGAGTAATAATACAGCATAAAGAAAGATTGACCAAATGGCTCAGTGCATAGAAAATTCGGTAAAATCCTAGGAGGACCCACTGGTGTTTTTGGCGCCAAAATTTTTTCGCCAAATTGAGAAACACAAGTTTTTCAAAATGGCGTCAAAGACAAAAAACTTTTTGGAAACTGTATGTGTCAGAGGGGGGAGGGGGCGAAATGGGCAAAGAGCAACGGTTGGTTTCTGAAAGTGGGGGTAAGAAAAGTTCAAAAATCATCAAAAGAACGGAGTTTCTGGAATGGCTTCAGGGACGCTTGAAAACCGTTGGTAGTAAATGTTTTACATTAAAAAAGGACGAAATGTGCTTTTTGCAAAGATAAAATGGGAAAAATACGTGCAATTAATCATTTTAAAAAAGCACTCAAAAACCAGTACATGATTTATTTTTTAAAAAAAGGACGAAATGAGCATTTCGCAAAGATGAAATCGAAGAAATACATTAAATTAATCATTTTAAAAAGATAAAAACGGAGGAAGCAATGAAATTCATTTTAAAAAAGCATTCTAAAACCAGTGTGTAGTACATGATTTACATTTTAAAAAAAGGACGAAAGGAGCATTTCGCAAAGATGAAATCAAAGAAATACATGAAATTCATTTTAAATTTTTAAAAGGCACTTACCACGACAAAACATACCATTCCATGACAGTATTCTTATTGACTTTCAAGTCATTCACAACGAACACATTCATGCTCTTGCTGAACCAATATCTGGTCAAAAACTCGTATCTTTTCTACACTTCGGACATTCATATCGTGAAGCAATTAAATTAGCTTTCATGCACCATTCTAACGTATCTTTCTTCCCCCTTTGTGCCCAGGGGCACAAAGAAACCTGTTGTAGCCTCACTTTCAAGTAATTTCCTTTCACAAGTCATTCTTAACAAAAACCAGTGAAGAGGAAACCTTCTCAAGCGAAGTCAGGGGTAAAAAAGACCGTTTGTTTGGAAAAGGCGAAATACGTTTCACCCTTTTTAGGGTTGCCATTTTTTCCGGTGATTTGAAAATCCAAATTTTTGGGGGGAATTGGAAGGGTTACCATATTGTAACCTTTATCGCTCAAAATTTGGCGACCAAAAGTGGGTCCTCCTAGGACTCAACCGAAAATTCTTTATGTGAGTACTTAAAAACATTTGAATTTTCTAAATAGCTTGATTAGTCCACTTTACCTTAAAACGAAGTTTTACTTTTAGCTTATGTATGATTTGTAAAAGAAGAAAATTTTTGCCAAGAATTGTTACTTACTGAATTTAAAAGATTTTTTGATGTAAAAACTATACCTTGACTAATATAATTTCTGTTGCTACTGAGGGCGCTCCGACAATGGTAGGAAAATACTGAGGATTTCTGGCATACTTAAGACAAGCTGTACCGAATGTGTTTTCAGTGCATTGTGTCATTCATCAACATCATTTAATCGCAAAAAATCTTAGTGAAAGTTTGCAGGTATCACTAGGTCATGTCATTGGAGCAATTAATAAAATGAAAAGGAATGAATTCATTGAGAGATTATTTTCTGAACTTTAGAAAATGACGAAGACTATAATCATTTACTACTTTTCTCAGAAGTACATTGCTTATATAAAAGTGCATGTTTAAATTGATTTTATGCACTCTTTGATACAGTGTTGGAATTCCTGGAAAGCAAAGACAATGATTTGTGACACAATTTAATTAACTCAAATTATGACAGGCCTGTATGACTGATTTATTAGCCACAAATTTAATGAAACTAATTTGAAACTACTAGGTGACCAATTAAATTAAATCAAAACTAATAGCATAATATTTACATTTGTTGCAAAACTTTTTCTGTAGAAACGAAACTTGGAAAGAGGAGAATGTTTTCAATTTCCAAACTTTTTGAAATTGCAAAAGAGTGCATACTGCATATTGTTAACATCTAATGGCTCTTTATGCAGACCTGAACCAAAGATTTGAAGACATTCTTCACTTGATGTGACTGGATGTTGAACCCTTTTGTTGTTGTTGTATGACAAGTGCAGGAAAAAAAGTCAAATTGGGCCAAAGGCATGCAGCACAGTTCTGGCCATATCACCGACTTTTTCAGTATAAAGGGTGTCATGGCAGCAGTTGGGGTCTATGTTGAAGAGGGTCGAGGCAACAGAGATGCAATTGAAGAGATGCCCCGGATCCAGCTGAACTCTTGGATAGTGCCTGCATTCTGTGTAGGTTCTAGAGCCTTTGGGCATGATCTTCATACCTCTCGTGTGTCCCATCCGCATTCTGCTGATGGTAGTGGTGACAACGCGGTCAAGATTAAGCTCCGGGAGGCACCATTTCTTCCAAGATCCATCACAGAGCCGATGCTTTGCGACAGCATTTACATCAAGACAAGTGGTTTTAATGGGAGGGGGATCGATATTCCTAGCCTCCTTGGCGAGGGAGTCTGCATGTTCATTCCCCTCGATGTTGAGATGAGCGGGGACCCATTGGATGGTACAGGTTTTCTCCTTGGCAACTATGGTGGACAGAAGCTCATTGATGTCTTGGACAAGTCTCATTTTACCTCTTTTAATGGCCTCCAGGGAAAATTTACAGTCAAAGAAAATGATGAGACCATTTGTGGGAACTGACTGTGTGAGGTAAAGGGCTAGGGCGGCTTTTATAGCAATCAGTTCACTAGTGAAGAAGGGGCGATTTTTCCGGCTGTGACACGATATTTGATGTGGAAGGAGAAGGAAAATGCCAGAACCTCCCCTGCCACATTCTGAGTTGGAAGAGCCCTCAGTGTAAGCAGTGATAAAACCTGATTTATAAAGCTTGGCAATAGTATCAATGCCTTTCTCTTAAGGATTTCTTGTGGTTCTTTTTTCGAACATGGTTCCAGCAGGTCTGTATTGATCTTAACGTTAGACGGTGTTTTGACAGCAAAATATGGCTCTTCAATAATGTCAAGGCATGTGTGGTTTAGACGGGTGTTATTTCTGATATCTTTGTCGTACTGGAGTGTGGAGGATCGTTTTTTAACCTTCTCCTGTTGGTCCAGGCCCGAAAAGTGACATTTGAGATGTGTTCTTTGCTGTTGTTTCTAATGCCACCTGTCTGACGTAGTCAGATCGAGGCCCACGAAATTCATCGTAGCATGGGGCTAGAGGTTCACCTGTCGTTAGCCTTGAGCACCATACAGGTGACAGTACGATTTAGCTCGGCGAAATTCCCCGAAGGGGCGATAGATGGTGACACCACCTCTATCTCCACCTCCGCAATTTCTGCATGGAAACTGAAGGGGAGGTAAATATTCTCCAGTCCCTGCACTCATGACTAAGTCCACAAGACTGCGGACCCTCTGATTTAACGAGCATGTACTCCGTGTGTACTTGGAGGGTATTTGGTGGCATCAGGCATCGAACCCAGGCCTTCCGGTCTGGAGTCTGATGTTCTAACCATTAGGCTACCCACGGCTGCTCCTGATCTTATTAGTAAATTTAGCAGTGGCCAGTTTTTGCCTGTTCTCAAGTGGTGTGAGGCTGCATTTAATCTCAAAACTCAGGTTGTTAGTTGAGGAAACTGCACCGATGATGATTTTGGATGCTCTGTATCAGACAGTGTCAATCTTCTCTTTTGATGAGGAGGATGCTGGAGCCCATATTGGTGCTGCATATTCTAGAACTGGTCTAACAATTATAGTGTAAGTGTTGAGGAGAGTGGCTTAGAACCCCATGTTGAACCACAGAATTTTCTGAGAATATTGAGCTTTTTTAATGCTCTGAGTGAGGTAGCTTCAATGTGTTTGGTGAATCTTAGCTGGATGTCCAACATAAGACCAAGATATTTGGGGTTTGAAATTTGATTGATAGTCAAGTTGAAGATCTTGATGCCAGGACAGAACCCTTTTGAGCATGGACAACTTAGATCTGATCCCAAACACAGATAAATTCATGCTAATACAGGTGCAGCTTATAGAAATATCTACAAATGAGGAACTTTAACCACTATGTTTGAACAAGGATACCGCAAATTCTGATTACAGAAACAGATCCCAATTTTATATCCTGCATTATGGATTTTAATACAAAAGTTATTGACTCTCTCTCTCTGCTTCCCTTCTTTTTATTTGGTAGAATGTGGATTCAGTGCTGTTATAAACATCACAAAAAAAATCAACTAAAAAGTAGTGGGGATATTTGCAGTTTCGATTCACAAACATTGAGTGGGCATAAATTCTCGCATAACATCTCATCAATTCATTCAAGTCATTATTTGTTTTTAATTTTATTTTAAACAGAAGTCATAATTTCAATAAATACTTCTTCAACAAAATGTTTTTTTCAAATTTGTGATTTGTATATTATACATTTATGTAGCTTTTTCACTTTGATGTCCTTGGGCAAGTTTTGACTACAAAAAGGGGTCCATAGGTCACAAAAAGGTTTGGAAACCACTGTTCTAGAAGAAATTAGTGGTTTTTGTTTGCATGTTATCGCCGAAAATATACACTTGGTGAGATTTTGCCAATATAATTGAATAGTATCATTTTTCTGTCCTTTATTTTTATTCCTCATCCTTATTTAAATTAATTTATTAAAGTAATTAATATGTTAAAATATTAAATTTATTTCTTTATAAAGTATATGTATACATGAACAATACTTTTATCCATTATGGAAACAAGTGCATCAATTATCTGATTTTCTAAGTATGAAAGATACCTTTTCCTTGACTTACGATCTATGGGGCTTATTTAAAGGGAAAAAACCCAATTTCTTACATTGCATTACTTCAGGTTATAATTTGCTGTATGTGTACTATAAAATACATCTGAATTTTCATGTTTTATGTTAAACTTTTATAACCTGTTTATATAGGAAAATAGAGTTGAAAAATATGAATGACACATTTTTTTGCTTTGGTTTTGTAAGTCAAGAATGTATAAATAACTCCTCCCTTCCTTAGTGGCTCGACAGTTTAGGGTGGGCCTTGGCTTTCTCAAGAAGTCTTCTCCAGGCCCCAGCCTTCTTCCTGCTAGTGTTCTCCAATTCTTAGTTCTTAAAACTAGGAGATCTTTTTCTTGGCCATCAATCCATCTAAGATTTGTCCTGCCCTTTCTTTGTGTGCCAATTGGTTGGGCATTGAAGACATTCTGACAATGTGACCTGCCTAAGGATGTATCTACCGCCATATCAGCTGTATCAATGATAGGGAACACCCAAACTTTAGGGACCCTAAAATGTCCAAGCAAACAATCATAAAATGTTAAGGTGTCCCAAAGGAGGGCCCCAAGGAATTCAGATACAGGGGCCACTCAAGACTAGCTACACCATTGGATCTGCCCATTTAATTTGTTGTAATTTGAGGAAGTCTTTTTATGATTGATAGAGCTCAAAATTTGATCTTCTTTCCCACGTTTCATTTTCCTGAATTCCTCCAAAAATAAATCCTAAATTCTTCCTTTCATGGATATTTATCATGTTCTCATCTGTTTGAGACATGATCAAGTTTCACATGCATAAGTTAATACATAAATTACTAATTGCATATATTTAAGTAACAACTTATTTAGCTGATGTTAACTCTAGTTCAGTTCAATTTTTATTAAAATTTTAATTTAAAGATTGAGTAATTTACTATGTTAGTATGTACTATGTAAGTTGTGTTATAAATGTTAACCTATTAATACTTTTTCAAAGAAAAAGGTAAGTATTATCTGTATTCCCTGGTTTATAATTTTAAATTACATTGTAATTATTTTATAAGAGAATGTGTAGGATTTCAGTTTTTTGTAGATTGTGTGACAAAAATAATGAACAATTCAAAGTTACGAAAAGTTTACATGGGGATAGAAATTAAAGCAAAATAATGTTAAATTGAAAATTGACCAGAGACTCATTGTACTTAATGGGTTATTAGTTGCAAGAATTGTATGATAAATGTGTGATTAATAATACAAATTGTAGAAAGATGCATAAATATTTTATACAGTTTTTACTGTTATTGTTTAATTAAAAATCATTTTTAATTTTAAGAAAATATTTCTATTGAGATCATAATGGATTTTTATAACATAACAATACAATTATTGCTCTAACTTTTATTGTACTATCGATGTATGAAAAGCGGGAATCAATATTTTTATATCCTTACTAATATTATAAACACGAAAGTTTCTATGTGTGTATATTTGTTACTCTTTCACGTAAAAATAACTGAATTGATTTTAATGAAACTTTACAATAATATAGCTTATACATCAGAATAACACATAGCCTGTAATTTATAAAGATATTGTGTGAAGTGTCCAAAATATAACGATAATTGTCAAGTAAGTAGGAAAAAATTCTGCCATCTGCATAAAAGCCTGTGACAGCATATATCTATCTTTTATGTATAAGCCATTATTGCCAAAAAAGTGAATCATAAACACAATAAAAATTGATAATTGCACGTTTGGTAGTAACAAATTGATCCTTATATCAAAATAAATACTTTTATCACTTCTGGTATTTAAAGTAAATAAACTTTGTATTTCACACTACATCATTTGGACAAATTTGGATAATTTATTTGTGGTTAGTAGTTAATTTTACCACTATAATTTTAATTAAATATGCAAGTATTGCGTTTTTTAAGTATAAAAACAATAATAACTACTATACTGTATTTTTTGGAAGTGTAGAAAAAGTATGTACTAAGAATTATGTCATGAAAGCATAAGTTTAATTTTTCCCAAAGCTCTATTAAAGCTCAAGCTATGAAAGTAGCTAGACTTTACGAAATGTTTCCACAAGCTGAACTGCGAAGGCTTGAACAGGTGAAGTGTGAGGCAGCTCACAAAGCTGCTGAGACACCAGAGCAGTCCCAAGCTCGCCGTCAACAGAACGCACAATATCTGGCATTTCAATGGGCTGCTGAGACACCTGAACAGTCCCAAACTCTGTGACTTACATGGCGTCTCAAAGAGATACGGAAACCATTGAAGCAGCTGAATCTTGCTGACACGCTGTGGCTAAAAGGGCACAACAGCTATGCCTAATATTCACAAGAAACATGTGGGGGTTATTCAATAAAACTGCATTTGAGTATGACAAGACATTTGATTACAAAAGCCACAAGCTTATAAAAATGGAAGCGATAAATAGAGAATGCAGATTCTGCAGTGCTCTTAAATGGAAAGAAGCTGCAGGTATGTGTTTGGGAGGAAAACTAGCCCTTCCTTCAATAGAGCAGTCAGTTGAACCTCTTAAAGAACTTTTCTCTTATGAAACAGATAAGTCTCACTGTTTTCTAAAAAGCATAAGGAAATGCAATACATGCTTCCATATAACATCGTTTTGGGTGGATAACACTGTTCTGATGCAAGGATTTTCCTGACTTTCACAACCAAAGGGCAAAAATACTTTACAATTGGCTCTTTGCTTCATGCTACCTATACACAACCAAAATTTTTGCAAATTTTATTTCATGGGCGATAAGGAAGCACAAGTTAATAGATGTTCTGAATACGTACAAGGTATGGAAAGAAATACGGTTAAAAAAACACAAGTTCTACATAATCACAACATTTTAGTGCATGAATTTAAAATGGCTAAAGATAGAGTGCCTAGCGATAATTACATGGTTGTGATACACCCAGATCGTTTACCATGTGGTGAACATGAAAGACATTTCAATACCCCAAACACAAATGAAATAGCTGCCGTAGTTGCTAGTAGTGAACAAACTGCGTCTCGGGACATTGTTATTCAGGCATACAATGGCTGGCTTACTAGAGTTTGGACACTCGTAGATTTTATGATGCTTTTGAGTACCCAATAATTTTTTGGAAAGGACAAGAGGAATACAATTTTGATATTCCTCTGATAAACCCAGTTACAAAACAAACCAAACAAAAGTGTCCTGCAAAGACTTTAATGCATATCATATGGTACCTCGCAACAGTTTTAATTTATTGCTTCAATGTTGACTTCTCCTTCTTCAGTTTTTGGTGGATATGTATGCCAAAGTGGAGAGTGAGTTCTCAAGGTTTATTGCCTTGAACCAAACGAAACTGCGAGCAGAAAATTATATACATTTGCAAGCCGCAATAAGGAATGATGCAGATTTAGATCCAAATAACAAGAGAGTTACGGGGAGAGCTATAAATAAAAAAAATCCTTTTTATCAGCTATTAGATCTACAGATTTAAAATTTAACAAACATGGTTTTTTTTTTTTTTTTTTTTTGCTCAGCTGAGATATGCAAAAGCTTTTTTTTTTTTTTGTTTAATTTGCAATTCACGTAAAATCAACTCATTAAAAACTTCTTTATCCTTCAATCTGCATTGTTTAATTTTCAATTTACCCATGCGAAGAATGGGTATACCAACTAGTGTTATTATAATTTACTAGATTGTTATGTAAACTTATATTTTATCTTTAGCATTATAAATTAAAATGTTTTAAATGTTTATTTATTTTCATCTTTTTTTTTTTTATTTGAGACTTGAATATTTAGAAAGTTATGCTATTTTTTATATATGTGGCATAAAGCCTAATTCCACTTCCCAATCTTCCAAAAAGTTGATTACTTGTATTATTAATTTATTTAGCTTCTAAACATGAAAAAGAATTGGTGCATGATGAGAAACCTTTAGAAGAGAATATCAATAGGTTACAAGTTGAAGGGGATGTTGCAAGAAATGTAGAAGATGCCATTGCTATTTTAAGGTAAGTGCATTATGTTTAAATTGTCTTTTATAAAAAGGGACTTTTTTTTTAATTGAAAAAAAGTAATGTATATTTTCTATCTCTAGAATCAAACTATAAATATCATCATGGTAAAGCCCTTCATCTCTAAATCACTATTTTAATAAAAAGGAAAAATAGAAATTTTACTCTGCGATTTAAAAACAAAAGAAACTCAATCTGGTACTAATTTGATATCAATAAGCTATGCACGAAATTTTTTCAAAGTTGAGGATAACATTACACAGTTGCATATATGATCATTTTTTTTATTGTAGTAATCTTATAAATTCAATGCAATTTTATTTTTAAAAAAATTAATTGTACATTGTTGCTGCAATATTCGTTTTCTAATTTTGCGACTTCTTTCTGAGAAATAATAGATCTCAGAAAATTATTGGTGAGTACCAGGATCTCTTTTTATGGAGTGTGAGAGCTCTACATTTAACCATTGCAGAACAAAAGATTTACCAAATTTACATTTTAAGTCAAATTTGTTTTCTAAAGGTTCGGATCTTTTTTTTTTTTTTTTTTTTTTTTTGCCATTCTTGAATCAGGGATTTTGTTGATTTATTAAAATTTGTTAAATTTTTCATTGAGACATGAAAATTTTTTTAAAAAAAAAAAGTTAAGATATTGCACACAGACAAATTTTTTTACTGTGGATCTTGTTGTGCAAATTCTCACTCCCATAATAATAAATCTGTCAGCATAATTCTTTTTTTTTTTTTTACTGGTAACAAATTCTGAAATTCTACTGTTTTACTTTTGGTAAATGTTTTCATAATTTTACACAATCACTTATCATACCCTTTTATCCCTTGTTATTTATATTGCTTAAAATTATTTTTTAAAAAATTACTGCAACCTTTGTTTTTAAAATTATTTTTTCTTTTGGCATTTAGAAATTCCTCGTTCTGTTTTTTATTTTGGTAATCATACTTTTTTTACCATTGTTTACTATAGAAAATGAAGGTACATTTCTTGTTATTTCTATATAATTCTGTCTTACACTGCTTCATCCAGTTTTTTACAACTATTTTTTTGGTGCTAGGCAGGCATCTTGGATAGAAAATTACTTGCCACCAATGGCCTATTTGTTGGGTAACATACCTGTCCTTCACTCTATATTCTGCACCTTGGGAAGTATACTGTCTGGGGTTTCAATTGAAATTTTATGTTAACTATATGTCATTTTCTTTAGTAGTCAAATTGGAAGAAATTCTGTTGTAATAAATTTTAATTTAATGAAAAATAAGTTTGTAAAAAGTAATGAAGGGGAAATTTTTTTAAAAAAGTAAAAATGAAGCAAGATACTTGCCATGATCAATAAAAAAAATAGTTAATTTAATTGTGAACAGTTGAAGGAATTTTGCAAATATATTCTAATTGCATGATAGGATTCTCTGTATTCTCAGTATACCATACCAGTTTTATTTTAATTGATATTTTCTATTTCAAGAGTGTGTTTTGAGTGATGAGTAAAAGAACAAAAGATGTAATATGCTTTTAAATCTGATGTAAAAATAATACCATTTATCTGTCTACTATGAAATTCAATCAAAATTATTCTCATTGCTAAAGTAAAATAAGGTTTCATTAATCTTTTTGTATTATAATTCCCAGCTATCTGATTATTGTTATTAACAAATTTAATTCAGTTATTTGAATAATTTTTATGAATGGAAGTTGTAATACCTTATTTGAAAAAATTAGTTTTCCAATGATCTAATTTGTAGCCTTGTAGAAGATACTTTTCAAAGCTAACTAAAGCTGAAGAGTATTAATCTAGACATCATATCCCATTGGCACTGTGATATTGTTGGCATGCATATTAATTTAAAGAGCTTCAATTTCTTCATATAGCACATTGAAGAAGAGAGAAAATTAAAGATGTCAAGTAAAAATTATGTAACTGGGCAGAGATAAAGATGCTTCCATCTGGTATTTCCAGATTTCTTTTTATACTTTTTAAAATTAGTTTCTGATTGAAGAACAATTACATATTTTATTATTTAAACAAATTTAATAGAAAAATTTTAATGTTTTAGAATTTTCCTGACGTACAATAAAAAGTAGCACTATCTGCAAAAATGCTTAAAATTTGTAGATAACTTATATATATATATATTGACTCTAATGTCTTTTCCAATAAAACCAATTGCTTTAAGAAAAACTATAGTATTACAATACTGAGTTCAGTAAGCAATTGTTTTAGTATTTGATCTAATTTTTGTTACTTGCAATAAAACCTAGTTTTCTTTTAAAAAAGATTCAAAATTTATGCATGCCTTACTTTTACAAAGATCTTCACTAATAATGTGAATTACTTATAAATTTCATACCTATGGATTGCAGTATAATTATTTTGAATTTAATCGATAATTATGCTATACTGAGTCCATTTATTTCAAATTGAAACATTTAATGGTTTTCGTATAATTAATATAATATCAAAAAGTGACAATGTATTGAATGAATGAATCAATATTTTAAGGTATTTAACTAGTTACAAGATTTTTTTTTAAAATGTTGCTGTAAATTAATCTAATTTTTTAAAATTATAGTTGTAAATTTTTATAAAAATAGCAAAAAAAAATCTTTCTATGTATTTTTTAATAGGCAATTTTAGGTTTAAATTGGGTATTAGCAGCCCACTTTCATGTTTCTGTACATGTTTTATGCTTTCAAGTTTGGTTACATATTAGCTCCATAAAAGTTTTTTTTACACCTTCATACCCTTTTGAGTTCACATCTCTGATATTCACTATACTGCACATTTCTTGAATTGGATTGATCAAAATTATGATTGTCACCAGTAACCTCCATGTTTCCAACAGAACCTTTGTAGTTTAAAAAAGTTAAGTTTTGATGGTTGGCTATTATCCATCATTATTTCAATTTCTGAAGTCTTGCTGGTGTCAGATATACAGCACTTAAACAACCATTTAATGATTATTAGCCTCTGCATTGCCAAGTACCATCAATAGAGGTCCCACATTTAGAAAATTGATTTCTACTTGTGTGTGCTAAATTACTGTATGTTGAAATTAACGACTCATTTGATTATTATAGAATTTCAGTATTCATTAATATCTTTCAATTTCTACAGCATTGGTGAAGAAAAAGTTGATCTTCATCCAGAAAAAAGAGTGAAAGCAGCTTACCTGGCATTTGAAGAGAAGAATTTACCTATTCTGAAAGCTGAAAATCCTAATTTAAGGCTGTCACAGTTAAAGCAAATGCTGAAGAAAGAATGGATGAAATCACCTGAAAATCCTCTGAATCAGAGATAATGTATTTAGATATGTATGAACTTAAAAAAATTACTTTCCTTCCTACTGATAAAATAAATCAGATAAATATGTATGTTCATGTGAAATTTCCTTTGTGGAAGAAAGATATTAAGTGTATATATGTAAATGGTAATGGAGGATTTGCATTTATTACATTAAACTTACTGTGTTTTAAATAAATGATTTATGTATGTTTCTTCACACTAGTTTTCAGTAATTTCATATCACTTGAACCTTTAATTTGGTTGAAGAATATTTTGGTTTTTATTTTAAAATTATTTGTATTATGCACTGACTGTAGAATAATTAAAGTAAAACTAAATAAAGTTCTAAAATTGCTTAAAAATATAAGTATGCATGCTATTTCATGTAACAAAATAATGGAATTTTGCATTTAAAAATTTGATTATCTTAATTATATTAATGTATTTTTATCACATTAAAGCTATGTTATAGTGAGTGCTAAATCTAAACTCTTGGTCATAAATAACAAAATTATTTACTCATACATAACTTTGTAGAAAAATTTTATATATTGATTTATACTTCCATTTGTATTCTAATATCTATGCTGATTTCTTTACCTATTACAATGTTTAACTGTAAGTAGAAATAAAGAAAGTTAGGATTTTTTTTTCAATAAAGTTTTTAATGTTCAGTCATGTTTTTATTTTTATAAAACTTTATTTGAATATTTATTTTTTAATACCATTAATTTAATTTTTTATGTCAGTACTCGGGGCACTAAAGACCTACCATGTGGAGGGACCAATGCACATTGAATTCATTACAATTTTTAAGTCCTCAGGTTGGTGTGAAGTGGAAGTTTAGAGAATGGGTGTCAGCTTAAATGTCGTCTTTGTCATTTGATCATGGTTAAAAATTACGAAGTCCATTACTAAAAGCCCTAATATGGTTTTGAAATATATTGCTAATAAACAGCCAATCAACTTAGAGTAGAAGTGACATTAAATTGTATGAAGACTTAGATAATGAATGGGGCTATAAATATCTAATCAAAGAAAAATTAATTATGCTAGCTTAAACTGAAGCTTTATTTCCACATTTGGGTTTTTCCTACATATTTAAGATTATATTTTGAAAAGATTTAGCTCTGTCCCATATTATTTGCCTATGAAACTTATATGGCTTGAGAGCAATTTAAACTATGTCCCTGTGATATGCAAAAAGTGTTTTCTAGAATAATAATTTATTTTTCAAGTATCTCGAGTAGTCTAAACTTAATTAAAAAAAAGGTTAATTAAAGAAATTTGTCTCTTTGTTAATCCATTGTATAAATAGCTCCTGCTAGAAATGGCTGAAATATTTTGAGTTTAAACATTATAGCATCTTCAAGCAACCATGACCATCATGTGATGTAGGGATCTGATAATATTTTTAGGTATAGTAACAAATCGTAGTACATAGTGTGGTGATGATATAAATCAAGAGACATAATAAATTTCAACTGATATCTTTATGGCTAGGATTCAATAGGCAAGAACAAATAAGAAGTGAGGCCGTGGGTAGCCTAGTGGTTAGAGCATCGGACTCCAGACCGGAAGGCCTGGGTTCGATGCCCGATGCCACCAAACACCCTCAGAGTACACACGGAGTAGTAAAATCAGTGGGTTCATAGTCTTGTGGGCTTAATCACGAGCAAGAGAATATTTCCCCTCCCCTTCAGTCTAGATGCAGAAATTGTGGAGGTGGAGATAGAGGTCGTGTCGCCATCTATCGTCCCTTCGGGGAACTTCGCCGAGCTAAAATCGTACTGTCACCTGTTGCTCAAGGCCAACGACAGGCGTACTCTAGCCCATGCCACGATGAATTTCGTGGGCCTCGATCTGACTGCGTCAGACAGGTGGCATCAGAAAACAACAACAACAACAAATAAGAAGTTTTGAATCGCAGGTTTTAAATCTAGATTAAGGTCAACCAGGAGACACAACCAGCCTCACCAGTTTTAATCTAACTCGGCAATAACAAAGTCAGTTTTCACAACTACTAAACCTGTCCTTACAATTACATTCCCAACATCCCAATTTGAATCTCTTTAAATAACAAACCTAATCTGCATGTATCGCAGAACCTTGAAAAGGAGGCAAGGTTCTTGAAACAAACAACCCATAAAATAGATGTCCCTAGATGCTAGCTTGAAATGTGTTAAGAACCTGCTATACAAATGTGTTGAATTAATAACAGAATAACTGCTGGGAAAGTTCTTTAAGATTTTTAAGAATTGAGACCGACGTTTTGTCTCCAACATTTGTCCAGTCGCTAAGGTGTTGGATAGCACTTCGGCTATCACATAATATCCATATTTCATCAGGAGATGTCATCGTCTTGATGATTCGGAGAGCTTCATCAATGGCAATTAACTCGGATCTAAAAACAGAACAAAAGTCCGAATTCCTAATTTTGATATTATGAGAACAATTAGGAGCCTTTATAAAGATGCCACTGCCACATGAGTTTTGTTCGTCTTTGCTACCGTCGGTATAAATTTGCATTGCAGTAGCTGGAATTTTGTTAATAATCTCCAATGCTAATTGACGTAAATATTCAGGTGGATCTTGATTTTTGGAAGTATGAGCTCCCATTTCTGGTTTAAAATGGACTCTAGGCAAATACATTCTTCAAAAAATGTTCTTCAATGTCCTGATCTAATAGGTCCATCGCTTGCATTCGAGAGAAAGGACTGTCTCTTTTTAATCTGTGTCTGTTTGTCCAGGTTATGAGATATGCAGATGTGCGGTTATAATCTCCGTAACTGTAAAGTTTACAAAAGTACTTTGAAAGCAGTAATTTTCTTCTCAGATCCAAGGGCATGATATCAGCTTCAAAAGAACTAGATCTGTGGGACAGCTATGTCGCATGCCAGTGATAATTCTAGCAGCGCTTGATTGTACTCGGTCCAGTTTCGCCAAATTAGTACGTGATGCACTGAAATAAATTTGAGAGCCATACTCTAAGACAGGTCTGATCAAAGAGGTGTATGTCAGTCTGAGAGTACCAGCATCAGCACCCCAGTCCCTTCCAGCGATGTATTTCAGTAAGTCAAGTCTCTGCCTGCCTTTGTTTATCACATAGTCTATATGCTTGTTGCTAAGTATCTCAGGATCCAAAATGTAGCCCAAATATTTAGGTGTTTTTCATAGAGAAGGGATTTGCCCTCCATAAAAATTTGAGGTTGATAATTGTATAAACGTCGGTTAGTCGTGAAGAAGCTAGAGGTTGACTTTGATACATTAAAGATCAGTTTATGTTGCTCAGCAAAAATCTGTATGTCAGAAAGGGTAGTATTGATCGCGGTTTCTATATGGACGACGTCAGAGTTAGAGTTCCAGAGGACGATATCATCAGCAAAAAGCCCCACCTCACACCTTCTAGAGATGATTTTCTCAATGCCCGCAATGTATAAGGAAAAAAGAGCAAGGGGCTCAAGACTGAGCCCCTTTGACACCTTGGCTGAGCTAAAGGTTTTAGATAAAGAGTCTCTAAATCTCACTCTGATCTCGATCTTCAAAAAGTCGAAAATCCAAGATAGGGCTCTGTCTCTAATGCCAAAGGTGTTGAAAAGCTTTATGATTAATTTATTTCTCCAAACTCTATCAAATGCTTTTGAAAGGTCAAGAAAAACAGCAACTGTATGATGTGATGGTCTAAGGTTTTGGGAGTCTCGAACTCTCTGTCCGAAGTACAAAATCTGATCCGCAGTAGAGTGTCCCCTTTTAAAACCATATTGTTCGATTGAGAGCAAGTCAATGGATTCCATCTCACATTGGTCTCTTTGGCAATGACACAGCTGACCTTTTAGCCAAGGAAGGTGTCACTGAAAATTTAATGTCGAGAAGAACTTTGACTTTCTCGGAAATTTTTTCTAAAACGAAATCTTTGATTCAAGAACTATGGAAGACTCCTCCGACTCACCCCTGGTATAATAGGCAGGCCCCAGGTGGTGCCCTTTCCATCAAGGCGGATAGAGTCGTCCAAACAACTATTAGTAGGCTTGCAAGTGGACACATTAGAGGCCTTTCCTTTAACTTAGGCCAGAAAATTTACGAGAATTGTACTAAATGCAATTTGGTACAGGCAACTCCAGATCATCTTTTGTTTTGTGCAGAACTTGAAAGGGAGGACATCTATTCCAGTCCTCTTTTGGTGTACGATTTCCTGAGGACTCTTGGGCTCATGGACCTGGTCTAGCCTGCGGCTAGACAGGAGGAATTAGTCAACAACAACAGAATAACTGCAAGCTCATTTAACTTTAGAACTTGTTTATTGAGGCAGATGTACACTATCATACTTTCCTACAGTTTGGTTTTTCTTAAATCGAGAGTGAGGTTACTCTTGAGATTTTCATCAGTTTGCAAGCTAATGTTTATCAGAGTATTTATATTTACTCATGTTGGTTTTGAAGAACAATTTTGCTAAAAATCTCTTATTAATTTTTAGCATAAAGATTACACAATCGGTTAGTCTGGGTTTGAACCACAAACCTCATCGTTGTGTATGCCGCAGCTTAGATCAGTGATTCTTTCGAAAGTCAACCCTTCCCTCCTGTATGTATCATATTGACATCGCTGACCCCCCCCCTTCCCCCCCAAGATATTTTGAACATCTCTCCCTGACTACTAATGTATGACTGTGATTTAAAGGTTCCTCAACAATCCTAAGACTGCCTGTGCTACTTATAAAGACTTCTTTAACACTTTTTTTCCCTTAAATTAAATTTTCTTTTTTTATCCTTCAGCATTAGTGGATGAGCAGTCAAATAAAATGATGATGAAGCATTAAAAGAGTTAAAATTTGCCTCTGTAGAGTTGTCTACAAAAAATTTTAAAACTATAGGGCTGTGTCTGAGGTGTGGGCTCACCATCCATTTCCCCCTGGTGGCACGGAGGGCAACAAGTCGAATCTTTTACTCCAATGGGATGTAAATGCCTCTGCAAATAATCGATGTCCAGTGAGTAAACGAAAGCACACAACTCCAACAGATTGAGGCCAGGAACTGGGGATTCTACCACTTTTGTTAAGCAAGATATTCCACCTCTTACCTGCAGCTGCATCACCATACAGGGAGGCTCTATTAATTTGCAGTTTACTGTAAATGATTCTTTTGATGTTACGCAGAGGCAAAGGAGAGTCACGTTGAAACATGAGAGATTTCTCTTCAGCAAGTCTATCTGCCTTCTCATTTCCAGAAATGTTATAATGGCTGGGAATCCCCAGCGAGCAATGCTTACTTTAGACTTCCCAAGTTCATTTAACTTCATTCTACAAGAATGAAGTAGTGCATTTTTATTATATCGAGTTTATTAGAGACAAAATGGCAGCTTGAGAATCAATAAAAATACAATATTGCGTTCAGAACAGCTTTCCAATTTATTGATCGCAAATGAAATTGCTGCTATCTCACCATCGAAACTGTTACAGTATTTTCCAACAGAATTAATATTCCTGATCGAAATATATGTTCTAGTAGAGTTTTTTCATTAGGAGCAAGATGACTGATCTAGACTAAGATGGGACATCTTTCAATTTCTTCAAGAGACCTTTCAGAGTCTGTAAAAGAGGAAAATATAACATTAAATGAAACTGTTGCAGACCAGTTTAAAAACCGCTGGCTTAGATGATCTGACTGAATCCAATAAACGTTTTGTCGGATAACTCTACTTTTTTGCTTTTCAAAAATTGTATTCAATCTTGCAAAGTAATTTATGGATTACCTAGTAAGATATGCATGCAACCCTATTATAACAAGTTGCTTTACTTTGTATGTGGATTTTGGGATATTCCAATTTTTGGGTTAGGTAAATAATCTTGAAAAATCAGTAATGAAATCTAATGTTTACATCGAATAATTGCTTCATAAGACATCCATAACAATATATATATATATATCAAAGTAAAATTATAAGCTTTGATATAAATTCTTAGTCAAGAAAATAGTTTGAAATTTTGGGAAATATCTGGATTAGAGAGGTATCATTTCTATAACTAAACAAAACATAAATAAATTTAACTAAGTGCAATTGTAATGTGTAGTACATATATTTTATATAAATGATCTGAATGATATTTTGTTAATTTGCAGTAGAAATGTTTTTTGAAATAATCAGGTACATTCATAAAATTGATCTCTAATGAACCATAATTTTTTTCAGATATCGTGCATAAATCAGAGACTAATTCATCAATATTTAGAACTTTTTATATAAATTGAAACACTTTAATATTTATTTATTTGAGAGAATTCTATTAAAAGGGGCTGTATTGTTTTTTACATCCCTTACAATCAAAACAAGTAATATCACAGAATTACTAATTAATTGTAAATGATGAATTTTCAAATACAACACATTATTTATTGAAAATGAAAGATATTCATAGAATCATTTTTAAAATAATTTTGTGTGCAGTAAAACCACTGGAATATACTAATATTAAAGTTACACACATGCAAATAGTTACTAGTAGACATTATAAATGGTTTGCTTATAAAGTTTTTTAAAATATAATTATTCAAATGGATTACTATATAAAAATGGTTAAATCTCAAACATACTGCTAGAGAAAAGATATGCTAATGAGGAGTTTATTGATCAATATAGAGAAAGCTTACAAAATATACAGTCGGACCTCTATATAACAAAGTCGCTAAGACCCGGAAAAAAGTTTTGTTATACAGAAAATTCGTTTTGTAGAGGTTCATCTTTTAATATACTTTATAAATCACATGAAACAAAATTTAAATTCATAAACACACTATATATTTAAAAAAGTAATTATTCACACGTTTTTTAAAATTAATATATGTTTACTTCATTTATCGTACCCATCAAAAAAAAAACTGCAAGGAAAACATGAAAAAACAATGTCAAATGTGTCGTATTTTCAATATTAAAAAAATTTTATATTAAAATTAATGAATTTTAAGGACATTTTCTAATTTAAACCATACAAGTAATATTAAACACATTATTTTATAACTGGAAAACAAGGATACAAGACATCTCCACTGAGTTTTAAAGGAGATATCGAAGATGTTTCCAGTGAAGTGACAATGGGAGTTGAAGGCTGCTCTAATTAGATTAAACTCCTTGGTGAGTTAGGCACTTAATAAAATCCGTTCAAGTTTTAGGACCACCATAAAAGGTGTTAAAGAGAGGATAACTTGAAATGTCAGAAATACTTTAAAAATAGGGAGAAAAAAATTGAATCACAAAAGAATAGGTTTGTTATATAGAAAATGCACTTCGCTATAGAGAGGTTATTATACGAAGAAAATCGTGAAATGTTCCAAGGTTCCAGGAAAAAGTTTGCTATATAGAAAAATTCACAATATAGTGGTGTGACTGTAATTTGCTTACAAAAAGGGTATCAACTATAAACAAATCAATGAAACAGGAAAGTGTATGGAAAAGATTTGAAGAGCAAAGCTATTAAATTGAAACTTTATTTCATGGCAAAAGATAGAAGCATAGATGTCACTAATACAGCTGAATTAGCAATTTTTATTAGAGATAATGATGAGGAATATTCTACAGCAATAAATGACTATTGCCATTATAAAGCAAAACTCTATCAAGAAATATATACAAAGCAATATAATAAAAATGTTAGTGATTTTCTTGAAATATTGTGAATATATCTGATATTACTAATTATAGGCAAAAGAGATGGATGTAAAATTAACAGTTCTGTAATAATCAATTTCTGGAAAAGAAATATCTTACATTTTGAGGAAATCTGGTGGTACAAATGAGACACTTCCCAATTATTTATGGAATATACTATGACATTTAACTTTAGTCAGTTAAAATTATACTCGATTTTGATTACAATTACAAAAAAACAGGATTATCAAATTACAATTTGTGTTCCTGACACTTGACAATGGCTCAAAATTACGAGATCAGTCACCAATAGCTCTAGGGTTGTGTCAGAGTAATTAAAAATAAAAATTGATTGAATGTGAAATAATAAACAGTTTCTCAATAAAAACATCTTTATTTCAATCTTTTAAAAAGCAGAATTAAATCACATCTTTTTTTCCCTTCAAACGTGGAATGTCACATTTTGATCAAATCTATTTTTGATTAAAATTACATACATTTCATTATGTACTGACATTTTTGTATGCATATGCAGTGCTTCTTAAAATACAATGATTTATATAACACAAAATTTTAACATGAACAATTAAAAATGATATATAAAATATAAGCACTTAAAAGTAACATTTATTCTGAAGACATCTCAAAAAAGTATCAAAAAATGTATACCTTTTATTGTATAAACATATAAAATGTAACAAATATGTCAATTACATTAAGTAGATGTTAAAAACTTTACAAATACAATACAAGCTTTAAAATGATAAATGATTTATTCTTTAAACACATTTTACAACTAAATATGAAGTTATTAAAAAAAGTATGTTTACTTAAGGGGAACATAGTACGATTTTTACAAAATTTTTGGTTTAATGGTTTTTACAATTTTTTGCTTGTGACCAATGTATACAGATTAAGTAACAGATTTTGTTCTCAAAATACAAACCATTTAATTTTTTAACAAAAAGTTTTAAAATTTATGAAGGGATTTGAAAATGCTCCTTTTACAATAATTGACAAACACACATAAAATTTGATTTACAAATATGTCAAGCTATGCATAACAAAAGTTGGTATGGGTTAACTGCTAGCATGATTGATAAATTCAAAATACTTTTTTTCCCCTGAATGCTTATTGAAAATTCCTTTAAGAATGTATGAATTCTAAATTCAACTGTGTCTTTAAAAAATAAGTATTGTTTTGATTTAAAAATGTATACCAACTTTTGTTACACATGTACTACTAACAATTAGATAAAAAAAAAAATTCAAAGCATTAGGCACAACAGAAAAAAAAACAGCATACAAACAAAGATAACTTTCATTAAAAAGATAAATGAGATTTAAACAAAGATAAATGAGTTTTTCTCCCTTACAGTGATAAATCCATTTAAAGTTTTTATTTGCCATTAAGATGTGAATAAAAATAATCATAAAAGTTATCATAACTCTCAATTATTTTTAACTTAGAGCTTTTCAATTTTGTGAAATTATAGAAAATTATATAAAAAATAATTTAGGCTAAAAAAAATAATTTGAATTTTTGAATGATTTTTGTCAATTGAATCATACTGTGTCCCCTTAAAAATAAAACTATATGGCAGCTAATAAATCAATATGAAATAAAATATTAAAAAAATGCCCAGAACAAAAGGCAAATTTGACCAAATGTTTACTATAAGCACCTATGACATAAATAAATATGTACAAAATGTTAAAAAGAAAACATATCACATATTTTTAGGATGGCAATTAACTTTATAATCTTTTTAAAGTTAAAAAATAGATAATTTATAACATTCTTATTAACAAGTTGATATAAACTCTTAACAAACTCTTAAAGGGTTGCAGGAAATTTTTAAAAACATATATAATGTTTTTTAATAAATTTTTCATTTTTTACACATTTAAACACAAACATTAATATTCAATCTATAATTAAAATTTAATGTGAAAAATATTCAAAAAATTTATAGTGCAGTATTAAATAAATATCTGTGAAAAGCATGCCGAAGTAGCTCACTATATAATGGAAAAAAAAGGATATAATCTATTTCAAATGTTAAATTCAATAATACTTATAGTTTCAACTTAATTAAATTTTTATTTATCAGAGATCTGTTCAATATATTTTACAGTTTGTTTACAACATTGTAGTTTATATATATATATATATATATATAAAAAAAAGTATACTTTATGAATTCAATATAACAATTAATAATATGTCATGTTTATGTCAAATAAGCTCTAGGTGATTTGTTTTAGAAGCCTTTAAAAAAATATCCAGAAAGTCCTAAAAAATATTTTAAAAAGAATTTAACTGATTACATAATTCTAATGTAAACAATGAATATTCTTTACTATAAGCTTTCAATTAATCAAATATCATCAACTATTAAAAACTTTGCACGAAAAGCTAAAAATTGTTGCCGAAGTCTAAAGTTTTCACGATATTCATTTGTTATACTTCAAAATTATGGCAGAATACAATTAAATTATCTAATATAACTAACAAATAGATAGAAATATTAATCTTCTATGAAAAGATTGGATAACAACAGATAAAAGAATCAACTATTCAATAAATCTAATTATGAATACAACATATTCATTTTTATGTAGAATTATTCAAGCATTAACACTGAAATTATTGAGAATTCTTAAAATCCAAATAAAACACATTACTCTTCAATATTATGAAATATTACATTAATAATTCTTTTGATTAATTCACACAATGTATAAAATGAGATCATAGAGATTTTTTTAAACAAAGTAGAATAAAACATTGTCTACTGCTTCATAACAGTAACTTCTTTCAATGCACTATTTTTCTCAAAAAAAAACATAACTTTTTCAGCATGTAATATGTATAATATAACCATCATATATGAGAATAAAATATTTTTGGTGTTTTCCTATTAAAAGGTAAAATACACTGAAGATCAACAAAACATAAACAAAACTTACATACATCTTATATAAACTACATTATATAATTCTTGCATAATTGATCATATATATATATATACATATACATATATATTAAACAATATATATATAACATTAAATAATTTATCACATTGTTGCTGTATAAAAGAGCCAATGCACATACAGATCTAGCTTTTTGTGCTTCCATTGTGCATTTGCAAGGCTCTGTTCACTATTTGAACAAATTCATTCACATCAACTATAGTGTCGGCTCCATTGCGAAATATGTCCTCAGGAATTCCACGATCAAGTTCAGGATGATTATTGTGCCATTCTAAATATGGTCCTCGAGTTTTTAAAAGGTTAGCAAATTCTTCAACATTTAACTGAGCCTAAAAGAAATGTACAACTTTTTAGTATTTAATTTAATATTCTCAAGAAAAAACTAGTTCTGAAAATATTTTTAAAGTAGGAAATAAGATAATCATATACAATAAAGTTAAAAGATTTTCTTTCATAAAGATTAATGAATCTAATTCATTTCCTTTTACATATTAATTTATATTAAGAAAACTTATATTTGAAAATAAATTGCTTTAAATTTAACACATATTTTATGAAGAATGTTAGAAATATATTGCAAAAAGTAACACTCACTTTGTATGGCACAAGTTGTACGGCAACACTTGTTTTTGGCAAATAGAGTGCATTCACTAATCCAGCACCATTCATACCAATTAGAACACTATACTGCTGCACTTTTTGTATCTATTAAAAAAATACAGAAATTTATTTTTTATCTCAGTAATATTAATTTATTTACAAATTATTTTATCTTTTGTTGTTGTTATTGTTTTGTCTCATTTTTTAGCTTAATACAGAAATATTCACAATTTTTTTTAGAATTCTTAAATCCAAATGCATAAGAAAATGAGATGTGTGAATTATGTAATAAACATAAATAAATTCATCATTATAAAATTTAAATTTTGATTTATGAAATTAATTTATACAAAAGTTATAACATATGCACAAAAGTAGATTTCTTTCATAAAACAAAACAGTTATAGAGAACATTTTTTCTAAAGATTCTAAGAAATTATTCTCTTACCTGTTCTTTGACAGACATGCGAGAAAAGTCAAGGATGTCCACATTAACAGCTGAAGATAGACTTTTGACCAATTCATCCTCGTTAAGAATCTTTCTTCTACCTTCTCTGCAAGATAAATATACATATTTAATGAATTATATTAAAATATGCAAAGTTCTACATAATATTTCTTGAAAAGGAATTACAACACAAAATGACAATATTATGTTTTAAAATATCTTTTTAATAATGAAGATTAAAAATAGACATTCTTTAATATTAAAATAATCTCATTAATGAATTGAACTAATATTTTCACATTAACCTTATTAGTAATTTTGGTAACATTAAATGAAGATATTTATCTCAGTGTGTATTTATTTTATACATTAATTCAAAGAAACAATACATTTAGAAATTAATATTTACCTATGAATCAATCCAACTTTAGGTTTTCCAGTTTTATCCATATTCTTAGATGGTTTTATGCCAAAAGCCTTTTTGACAAAATCAGCATAAGAATGTAACAAATCAGGACTACTAAAGTCAACTTTTGGAGTCTGCAATGGAAAAAAGAAGAAAACATACATTAGATAAACAAAAATTTAAAAGCATTCTTATTAAAATATCATATGAATAAAAATGTGAGAGGAGGGTTATAAATTTTATGACAATTTAAAAAAACTACACATAAAAAAGTATTTACCCCAAAATAAGCTTCTTGAAAGCAAATCGTTTTATTGATTCCAGCTAATTTACGATCCAAGGGCAAGAGACGATGAGGCTTTGACAACATTTGGAGCATTTGCATCCAGTAAGAACTTGGATCATCAAAGGCATCAGTGTTCCAATCAATACCCTAAAAAAATCATAAAATTAAACATATTGAACATTCATTTAAAAAGAATTTCAGTCGAATGCAAATAAATATATGGATGAATGACACATTAAAACATAAGAAAGAAATGCATCCTAAAAATCTCCTTTTCTAAAGGCATAACACATTACGACCTTATCCTTAAGATGTATAAATTACATTTAATATTATATTAATAATACCAAAAAAATACTTTCATTATTTTTCTATAACAATCAAAATAACTTTAAAAAATCAAGTAAGATAAAACAAGAGAACTAGCTTTTTACCTCGCCTCTGTTAATTTCAATCCCAGGAAGCAATGTGACATCTTTGGAGCCACTGGATAATTTGTTCATGTCCTGATGAAGAGCAACAAATAGAGGCAGCATGGTGTCATAGTGAAGATGGAAATAATTACTTCCATGAAAATAATAAGTAGTAAAGAAGTGACCTCTATTAAAAACTTGATCACATACAATGTTGTTCAGCTGCTGTCCAGCACTGGTTGATTCAAATTTCCAGACATCACGTACTTTGTGGCATTTGTCCAGTTCTTGGAGATCTCCATCTAAGCGTAATATACGATCACCAGTACTGAAGACTACATTATTTACTTTGCAATAATTGGATGGCCAATGTCCAGGGTAACTAGAAACTTGAGACTGTTGATTGCAAGATGCTTTTCCAGTACATGTAGGAGCAGATGACACATGGATGATGAAGGATATAAAAACAGTAAGAAAACCATAAAGGCAGGCCATCATTGAAGAAATCCCTTAAGTGGATTAATTCACTCAAAAGTTGGAATTTTTCTCAAGTATTCTCCAAAAGAAATAAATCTAAAAGAAACAGATTTATAAACAATTAAACTTTTTCTTGGGGTAAATAAAAAGTGAATATAATACACACTAACGATTAAAGCTTTTACTATTATATGATGCTGCGAATCATAAAAACTTACAACACAAAATTTAAACAAGCAAAACAATGTTCCCGAAACAACAACAATCACAAACCATGAATAATTTTTACCTTGAAAAAATTCCTAGAAATCAATAAATAGCATCCAAGTCATATCAAGCATGGAGAGAAACAAAACACACGGTATTGCAGCTAATCTTTTAGATGCGTAACAGTACATAGAATCAGGAGCGAATGACCAAGGTTATAAACTTTCATAAGTATGTATAGAAAGGTTATTGTATTAGATATTATCCATATAAATCGCCAAAAGAAGCATAGCGTTATTTTTAATGTCGCCAAGTTACTATAGCAACAATCAAAACAAATGTACCATATAGCGCGATTTCTTGCCAAATGAGGTAGACAAGAACTTTAATGTCGCCGTTAGAAAGAGCGAAAAGGGGGGAATAAATGGAATGAAGAGGGGATGAAATTGACTCGAACGGCTGGCATGGTGGTTGCAGACTGTGGGAAAGAGGCGGGTACTCGGAACTTTTCCCACGTTCTTTTCAACTTCCCAATCGCTTTTTTTTTTCATTGCATCCACTACGGGTGCTGTGAGTTCACTCTCTCACCCTATGGTGTTGTTCAATTACAATACCCCCACACCTGAGCTATGTGGAGGGAAGGTTAACTCGTGTTGTGGGGGAGAGGATGGAAGAAGAGATGAGAAAAATCTCATGTGTTCTAATCAGAATGAGTAATTAGATGTTTAATTTTCTGTTTTCGCGCGCTGGACTGTGAGTAAATTGAAATAGCCACTAAAAATTCACACGAATGTTTGAAAACAAGAGATTTTTCCGAAAGTGTAACATGCTATATCGGCTTAACAAATAAAAATAATAAATTAATATTAACTAAATGTGTTTGAAACAATATTAATATTTTTTACAATACATAAAAAATCATTTCTTTTAAAAATATTTTTAAATAGTTAAATAAACATGGAATGAGCCATAGCAATAATTTTAACTGTGATTTTAGGATTGTTAAGAACACAAAAATAATTCCGTTCTAAGATTTTTCAAATACTTACAATTAATCTCAGCGAATTATTTTTTAACTCTTTGAAAAAAGTAACTTCTCTTCGGGAAAACTATGAGCATTAATAATACACAACCTTTTAAAAACATTCAATATTTTAAAAGCAAACTAAGTATCAATGATAATATTATTGTGTATAAATTAAATATCTTTTTTGATGGAAAGGACTAAGAAAAATTGCATTCTTTATTTAAAAAAAAATAATAAGAACAAATCATATTATGGATTGCACGTGCAACAAATCTCTCTCGATTTGACAAACAAGAAATGAACGGTACGTTGTTTAAATGGAAAAAAAGGAGTAAATTTTTTTTAATTACATGCCTTATTTTTAATTCTTTTTAATGCATTAAATTTTACTACTAGAGAAGCGTTGATTCCGTAGTAAATTTTCAATGGATTTTGACGTTGTCTTTATCATCTTTTTAATGTTACATTCATTTCCCCCCTTTATAACCACACACACACACACAAAAAAAACGATCCCCCCCCTCACAACCTAATTTTGCGATTACAAAAACGTTGAATCTGTTTAGAACTGAGATCGTAATGTAATAATAATACTTTCGTTTACAATTCGAATATGAAAATATAAAATGATATACTTAAATGCAATTTTCATGTTTCTTGAATTTCTAGATTTCAGTCGATAACTATCTGTTACAATTTTAATAAATGTCGATTTATTAAATCCAATTTTATACATATATGCTTCCTGGGATAATAATAATAATGAGACAGAAATTTCCTAAAGAATTGCATGGCTAACGTCTACGGCAGCTATAAAATTATGGAACAATAGAATTTTAGTATCTTTTCTTAAAGTTCTGTACTTAAAAAATTAAGCAGACGTAAAAGCAAATTAAAATTCGCGCGAAAAAATGCATTCGTTTATTAATTGTATGAAACGGTGTTATTTCTAGGCACTGGCGTATCTAGCTCTGAGGAGGCCCTGGCATCAGAATTCCTTCGGTGGATTTTTTTTTTAGATATGGGAGCCCTGTTAGTGGACTGTAGTTAATGATACGGGGCCCCTGAAGCTTGGGGCACCGTATCATTGATACGGCGGTAGCTAAGCCTCTGTTTATAGGATAAGGCTTTCTGACAGTATTAATCTACTTCAAAAAGGTTACAACCAAAAATATTAATAAAACTTTCGCAAATTTTAGCAAAACCAAAAACTAAAATTACATAAATAAAACTAGTTGTTAGATCCGTTTTACTAAAATAACATAATAAATTATGAGATGTGTGCAATTTCAACGTTATTAAACGCAGTTATTTATGCACAGTTATGAATATAATGCTGTTTTTTCAAAAGGAACAAGCAATTATTATTCTTTACAAATTATACAAGAGACCGCTCTCTAACTTTCCTATTTCACACAAATGTTTAACTAAGCGAAAGAGAGACTGGAACGCAAACATGGATTCAAACAAAAATTTTAATTCTTTTCTCAATAACGTAAAAAGAATTAACAAAAAGTTGTTGTTTTTTTTTAAATTTAAACTCGGAAAACTGCATAGAGTAAGAAGCTTGATTCAAATGTTTAACATTTCAAAAATAGAGAAAGATTAACAAAATCAAAATTTTAAATGATATAATCAATGTAACAATAAAAACTTATGTAATAAGAATATAACTATTTAAACATGCTATGATTATTCCTATAGAATTCAGGTATTAGCGTTCCTAAAAATAGCTGTTTAAATACACTGGAGTGCAAAAATTAAGGACGAGACGGTTTTTTCAATATAACTTTGTACAAAAGCTTTCCAAATCAACACATTTAATACCGTAAGATCCCCAATACGTAAGGACATGTGTAATGTAAGCAACACTTACTAAAAGAGAAATCAGAGGGATAAAAAGAAGCTTTATCGAAAAAGTAGCATGAAGCGCAATGCGACTGAAGGCCGAAACATCCCTGTGATGGGTGTCCAACAAGAAACATCCGGTCTTTAGTAGGGAATATGATCTCCCCTGACTGCTAGGCAGGTTTCACAGCGTCTGCCCATGCTGAGAATGAGGGTGTCAATGAGTTGTTGAGGCATTGCTGCCCATTCGTCTTGCAGCGCCAATCGAAGCTCCCGAATCGTTACTGGTGGTAAGGTACGAGCTGCCAAGCGTCTGCCTAGAAAATCCCATACATGCTCGATGGGATTGAGATCCGGAGATCGTGCCGGCCAATCCATACGTTCAATATCCTCACTCTCTAAGAGCTGTTCGGCAGCTACTGTGCGATGACATGGTGCATTGTCGTCCATGAAAAGGAACTGCAGACCCATAGCGCCTCTAAAAAGACGCACATATGGAAGAAGAATCTCGTTACAATAACGGGTCCCGTTGACTGAACCTGCGTCGAAGATGTGAAGGTCTGTACGACTACCAAGCATGATCCTCCCCAAACGAGAACACCACGATCTCCATTCCTGTCCCTTTCAATCATGTTCGAGGGATGATTGCGGCTTCCCCGCTCTCTCCAGATGAGCATGCGATGAGAATCACTACTCAAACTGAATCTGCTCCCATCTGTAAAGAGTACTCGTCCCCATTCATTGTCTCTCCAATTCCGGTGTTCCCGGCACCACAGAGAACGCCTTCTCCGATGGGCAGGCGTTAAAGGTACACACCGTACAAGGCGTCGTGCAAACAGACCACCACCGTGCAGTCTTCTGATCACGGTAAAACGCGATATCGGTCGTCCAGTCGCCTGTGTCGTGTGTCTAACGATTTCTCCCGCTGTCTGTTTCTTCAGGCCTGTAAGACAATGTACCGGTCATCTGCGGGTGTGGTTCCTCGTGAACGACCACTACTGAACCCCCGGATAGCTGTTCCTGTAGTTTGAAATTGTCTCCAAAGTCGTGAAACGATGCTGTGAGCAATTCCGAACTCTGCAGCCACACTTGTCACACTGCGGCCTTCCTCCAACTTCCCAATGATTCGACCTCGGGTCAAAATATCCAGATGTCGTCTAATAGATTGATTATTCGCCATTTCTCGCTGAGGCAGCAACTCGGTGTGATTTTAACTGCTATACGGCGTGCAATCTCTTTGCCAGAAATACTGATCTTACACCGACAACATGCTTTATACTACTCAGACACTCCCCCATTACGTCTACCTGCATATCTGCGCATGTGCTACCGTACATCACCTTACTTAATCTCCTGATTGGTCTTTCTGTCCGCTCTGCCTCTTCGTTCAGCTGATATGCTAATTTTTCGACTTCGTCCTTAATTTTTGCACACCAGTGTATGTCATTCTGTGAAGTTGACGATTCTTGTGAAGATCACTCATCTCCGCAAGCATACCACACAAGGGAATATTTGATAATAAAATATAAAAAAATAAGAAAGTGCACATTTGATTGTTTTACTCGCATGTTTTAATGGAACCAGTTTGTAAGGCATTTTGAAATAGACGGCAGAAAATGAAATTTTTAATAACCTTTTCAAATTTAGACTGTTATATTGCATTTCACATTTATACTAAGAAGGTCCTGTTTACTGCCAAAAGAATTTTTATGATTATTTTAGTAATTAAGTATGTAGATTTTAAAATATTAAAAAAAACATTAAAATATTTGTTAAAAATGAAGAAAAAATGCATTGCAAAGTAAATTATTCCCTGCTCTGTCGGGTGTTCTTTTATTGTATTCGAACTAAAACGATATCTAGATTTGAGAAATCATTACTGACACTCCGTTAAGATCTATCTTAAGTTGTCGAACTCATGATGACCGACAGAACTTTCCCTGAACACTTATTTTAACTGTGCGCATAGTGACCTTACATTGAGTGCATAATTTAATGACGAGTGCATAATTTAATGACGCAAAAGCCAATTCTGGTTAAGCTGCGCTAAAGAATAGTTAAAAATGTATCTAGGGAGGTAGACATAAGCACGCATTTAAAGATATTTAAAAACAAAATATCTAATTAAAAATAGAAATCTTGTTTCAAATAGAAAAGCAAAAAGATTTTGTTGAGGGTCCCCCTCCCCAAGTTGGACAAGCTTAAAATAGGTGAGTGAAAAAAAAATGTTGCTCGATGTTGATAAATAGGAGGCAATCAAGAATTAACGTGCGGGTATATACACAGCCTTCTATGAAATACATTCGGGAGAATGTATGAGAAAAAACGAGTCTATCCGATGCGAAGACGAGTTAATTTGACATCACTCATGGGTGTCTTCAGACATGAGCCTACCGGATTCAGGGCCAGGGCCTCGGCCACAATGGGGGCCTTGTCTCGTTCTCGACTCAGCCTTAATAAGATCATGATTCCAATAACTTCAGTGGTCAAATGTTATTTCTGGTTGCATTCTTCGAAAAACTGTGAATTGCAGACAACATGTCAACTGGCTACATGTGATGACCGTCATCCATGTATAGGCCTGCGCTTATCACCATATGCTATTATTACTCATTCATTCAAAAGGTGGCAATCGGTCCAACCGGTTAGTGCGATTGTAAGTCATGCACATTTATTTGTTTCAGATTATTTTTTATCCGAGTTCTTACAACGTATGCTATGTTATGTCTACTTTTAAGGGTCATAAGTAGAGCCTATATTTGTGTAGGGGTCCAGGGCCTACTTTTGAGTAGAGATCCAGGGCTTCAAGAAGTTTTAAAACGTCTATAACATCATCAACTTTTAGTATTGGAATCACAGGCAGTGGCAAACTCTTATTCAACTGTAAACCACGATTCCTGCTTAGCTTTCAATATGATGTAGGATGATACAGTTCTTGTCAAACAACGGAACTACGAGCGACAAGGGGGTCGTTGACTTTGATATCTACATGGCTTGGTATCCAACAAAATTTTATAGCGAAATCCTTGTCATACATTTGACATATGATGTCTAATGCATCATACACCCAAATATGTCACCTATCTTTGTAATTTTCAAATCCTTGTAAGATACTCAGGCTGTCAATTATTTTATTTATTTATTTATCCGACACCCGTGCTTGTCTTCTTGACCATTTGACGCCGAGCCTCCTAGTACCGACTGACGAGGTCATCAGCCGGGTATTCAACGAGTCCAGTGCATTGGAGCATGTGGTCGCCATCCATTCTGGCATAGCCGCAGAGTGGACAGGCCTCGTTAGCAACCACGATAAGCCAGTGGAGGTATACTCTCAAAAAGTGATGCCCGGTAGTTAGGCGAAAGCGGGCAACAGCCTCGACTCTCTCCAGGTTCCCCGGGATTGGGCCCACAGTGGCTAGAGTTTCCCATGGCTTTCCAAAACTCTTCGTCTTTTGGGTCATGGCAGCATATTTGTCAATGTGTGTGGAAATAATGCTCTTTGCTCTTCTGAAGGTCAAGGGAACTTCCGGTTGAGGCGACTACACTCCCTGCTTGGTTTTTTGGTCGGTTCTTTCATTGCCGGGGATCCCAACATGACTTGGTACTTACTGTAAGGCAGCAGTCCAGCAATATGAGATGAGCTCTGCAATTTTAGTTTGGCACTGAATTGTGTTAAGACAGTCAGTTGGTGTATTACTGCTAAAAGCTAAAATTGCAGCTTGGGAGTCAATGAAGAAGATAACTTTTGCAGGAGCTAGATCAGCAGTAAATACTATAATACTGCTATTTACTTGTAGCTTCTCAGACAGCCAAGACTTCACCATAGTAGTTGGTGGCGTTCTTTCCCACGGCCAAAGAGCCCTCAAACAGCCTACAGAACCATCCCGTGCTCGCTCCGTTTGTTTCTGGCAGGTATAGATATATACCTGCAGAAACCTTGTTTCGGCAGTATAGATATGGAGCCACTGATTTGCTGGATATCTTTCTTCGATCGTTTCCAGAGCGCAGGATTTTAATTCTTCAGGAATTGCATCAGCCTTACTTGATGGTATGTTAGACTGAGCCGTTCAGATGGAAGGGCAGTAGCGACTGTGGAGTAGAACTGTATAGGAGCACGGCGAGTCATTAGTAGCGGAAGCTGGTGTTTCTTCATACATATGTAGATGAATGCTGTTTTTGCATTGATTCAAAAGCACGATAAACAGAGACAGCTTCAGCTGAAAAAATACTGTAAGAAGTCTCCAGCCAATAACCGTGATGGATATCTTCAATAACGACTCCATAGAAAACGTAATCCATTTTGAAATTCGCAGGAAACAAAAATAATATCTAAATGGGTATCAATTTATAGTTCTTTCGACAAACACACACACATACCTTATAAGAAAAGAATTGTTTGAATTTAGTATAGTGTGAGAAGAAATGAAAAAGATCAAAGTCAACTTTAAAAGAAATCCTCTTAAATTGTTGTGTTTTCAAATATTTTTATTTTATTTTATTTTTTAAAAGGGTCTATTATCAGAAAAGAGGGGTAGGAACGGTTAAGAAAATCTTTTAAAATAGAACCGAAAGGGGTGGATCTTTACCACGCTTCCATTTGTTCGGATGTGAAATTGAGGGGAATAGTTGAACGGAAAAGGAGGGAGAGGACGAACAAACAGTTTAAACGGGTGCCAGTAACAATATCACAGCGGGGAAGGTGCACGCGCAACTTCTCTGAGAAAGTTCTCGGTCCCACGCACGCGCCACATCTGTTCCAAGAGCGGAGCGCGCGGGACACGTGTTACGATGCATCGTTCTCACGGTAGGCACCCGGCCCCAAACAATGCACGGCCACATGCAGGTGACACTATTGGCGACAGAATCGTCCGTTTCCTACCAATTTTCGAAACATGTTTATCATTGGCGGTGTGGAAATTTCGCCAATGAATTTAGTCCGATGACAACAAAAATAAAAACGCTGCAGCTCAGTTTTGATGTTGGACGCGTGTTTTAGCTATTTTTTGTTATAAAAAAATTGATATATTTTCTGAAATATTATTGGGTGTGAACTTGGTATTTCATTTAACGTATCTTATTTTTTTATTTTGTACTCTGTATATTTCATAGCAATTTTGTTTTATGTTGAAACTTGAAGGGTTCGAGGAGGGAGTTTTTGTTAAAGCATGAAATTGAATATGTTTACACACATCTTTCACTGGTAACTTTCTCCCCATTCCAGAGTGAGGTCACAACGGACATTCCTTTCACCCTTACGATGTCGGGGGTCAGCTATCCAAAAGGGGGCAACGGTAATGAGGTTTTGGTATACAGAGAGCCACAGGAGATGTTTTATTTTAGTCTTGAGTGGGGAAACTGGGCGCCAAAATTACCTGCGGCTATTAGTATCCGCCTATATGGTGCTGCTCTAAATAGAGATACCAGCTTTCGGGAATGTACTAGGTCTACAATGGTAAAACACCAATCCGCAGCCCATTAGAAATAAATATAATAAAATTCTTGAGTGTAGTTACTATAAATTAAAACAAACGCTCGTGATCCCCACCATTAGTAGACTATTTTTCGAAGGAATTGGCCTGCTTAAATAGAAGATTCCTTCTCTTACATTTCACTCGTTTGAAATAATAATCGTAATTATGTTCTCAATTTCGAATTAGTTTGAATTTTCTAAGACTTCAAATAATATATGTATAGAGAGAGGGGGGCGGCATTTTCCATTTTTGTCCGAGGCGACAAAATTGCTAGAGCCGGCCCTGTGTGGTTCTACCTTTAGCCATTGGTTACAGATTTCATAATTTCGAACCATGTTCAGTTGATGAAGGCGGCTTTTGAAGTGGTATTTAGCTTCAAAACTATACCAAACGTAGACTTTGAGGCTTTAGTCAAATGGAACGTGCAGCAGAAACAGAAGCTGAACCCTCGATTCCTCAGTAATCAAAATTAAACCTTGTTTTCTCTAATGATTTTTTAATCATTTAAAAAAATTCTATTATTATCCATCGCAGTAGTTTAATTTTATGACGTAATGAATATTACTCAAAGTAAAATGAAACAATAAATAAGGGACCATGAAAAAAAAATAATAATAGATACGAATTTGTATTTCTTGAACATGTATAATACAGTTCAATTTCAGAAAAAAATGTCTGAATATTTTGGGTGTTTTTTTTAAATTCATTGTGAACAAAACCAATAATTCAAATATCATATTCAAAACGTAATCAGCCGCAATTCTTTTAAAAAGTATAATCGTTTATCAACCTCATTTTCTTATTTTCCTTCTAGAGAGAGAGGGGGTTAGAGTGATCTTGTATGCTTAGAGGTTGTATTCAAAACATGTCATATTTTCTTTTTAAAAAGTTACTCTTCTTCCCAAAACTTATTTATAGTTATTTTATGGATCTTAGTATGCTACAAAGGTATATTTTGCAGAGTAAAAATATAATAAACATTTCATTTTATAGTAATCTGCACATTTAATTTTAAAAAGTTTTCATACCGAAATTCATTTACTTGAGTTTATTTAAACGAAACTATCTTGTGCAACAACAGGATATTTAGTAGTTTTTTTTTAACTTCACAAACCGAATGCATATTAATTAATTTCCCATATATAAATAGTCTATACACATCACTAGATCAATTCTCTAAAAATATAACAAAATAACAAACACTCGGCAACCATATTAGGAAGTAATAAGTTGTTGTGCAATTAACAATGTGACTAAAATTGGGCCTTGAATACTACCCTGTCTATCTTTGGGGAGGCAGTTTTCTTTAAATCATATGCTTAAAGCAAAAAATATTTGTTGCTACTCAACTGCAGAAAGAGAGAGAGAGAGGGAAACCTTTCAAATTAATATAGATGTATGTGGGGGGGGGGAGTCTAACTTTTATAAGTTTTAAAAAGAATGTAACACCAGCATAAGGATGTTCTGCACAACAATTAAAGGCACACATGAGCAATGAATGTATAACTTGATTGACTCTCCTCTAGTGGACTCAAAATAGAATAATTGCAATGTAAGAATTTAAAGAAAAAAACTTTGTTCTCTTTGAGCCAGACGCTACATATTTACATAAGATGGTAAAGTACATCTAATTTTATGAATCAGCATATGAAAATGGCTAATCTGATAAATTTCTCTAAATGTGGTTATAGGTTGCACTGACATTTTTTCATATAATTAATTCATAATACTTCCGAATGTGAAAAAAAAAAAAAAAAAAAAAAAACAGAAGCAGAATCGCTTGAAAAGCGTTTTCACTGCTCTGACCCAATAAAGGCAGTGAAGCAAACTTTTCAGATGATACAGTAAGTAGAAGTAACCCAACCATAAAAACGTTTCTTTTATAATTTGCAGCAGAGATAGCATTAGTAAATCCTTGCAAAATTCAATAACCTTATTTTATGAAAAAAAAAGTTTAATATTTTTTGCTAAAAGTTTCACAATTGTTTTTCAACCACAAAAGATGACTCCCCCTCCTCTTCCAAACCGAAAGGAAATATTGCAAAAGTATTGGAGTAAATTCGTAATAGCAAATACATTTTTAAATTTTTATGTTAAAATCCAAAAGTTTACATTAATATATATATTGGGATATTTCTCTATATTGAAAAAAAAATCAATTTTATTTATATTCTTTTATACTATGCTGAAAATTATCAAATATTACCTTCTAAAAATACCCATAAGAGAAATTTGTTGTTGTTGTTTATGCTATCTGATCGACAGTAACATCAGATCAAGGTCCACGAAATTCATCGTGACAAGGGGGGCTGAATTTTTACGCCTATCGTTAGGTGTAGCCTTGAATACCATACAGGTGAGAGAGCTATTTTGCTCGGTTCCTCTCCAATTTTGAGGGAGAACACCCTGGGGGAGATCAGGGGCCTCTCACCTCTCTTCTCCTTCCACCAACCTCTCGAGAAGACTTGATGCTCGACGGCTATTTAGCGACGCACTCTTCATTTACAAACGTCCATGCCTTCTCCGGGATTCGAACCCAGGCCCTACGGCACAGCAGTCTGCGTCATTATCCACTGTACTGGATGAGCGGCATAAGAAAAATTTGAATAAGGTAAGGAAATTAACACTCAAATTTCGCGGCTAAGCAATTTTTACGTTAGTTAGAACTGCTTATGCGGCAGAAAAATAAAATAATTTTGAATAAAAATTTTAAAACTTTCCTTCAACATAAATTAGTAAAATAAAATTTAAGGTTTGCACACCTGATCATCCTGAAGAATGACCGTTGATAAAAAGAAAATCAATTCGCGTAGGTTGCTCAAAAGTAACCGTGAGAAAGCTGTCTCGTGCGGAAGAAAAGTATGACAACACACATTTCTTAAAACTGGTACTCTCTCCCCCCCCCCCTTTAAATTAATGTGTGTGTTTCAAGGTTAGATCTAAAACAGCAGACCCCCTTCCACCAATTAGCATGTGCATAAGCATTTTTAATTCTGAAAAACGGGATTCCAGCAAAGAAAAACATCTTATTAATACGCTTTAGTGGTGAAAAATAGATGTTTCATCCCAGTAATAATCGCTGAAGAGTTAGTTATACTAGATCCTATAAGAGGCGGAATTTAAAATTTGAAAAAATGGTTTTATGATGAATACAAATCGGCGCTAGTACTTTTCCCGTTTTAGACTTAACAATAAACTACATGAAGGATTCGAGACATTTGATTTAACTGTTAGTCATCCGTTTTATTCGATGGATTTTACTAGAATCACATCTCGCATTCGTACTTTGTAGAGCTAACAGAAACAAATCGAAACTAACAAAAACATATTGGTGGATTCTTATTGTAGTTAGAGCACTTTCTAGTTTTTTCTTTTTCAGGAAAAGCAAGACAAAAACAAAAAAAAAGTAACGGATTTGTTATGCAGAAGATAAGCAAGCGTGGAATAGATTTTAGGCACAGTTTTCTGGCTATTGCTCAGGGACGTCTTAAGACAGGGGTCCAGGGCTCGGCTACAATGGGGGCCCCGTCTCGTTCTCAACTCAGCCTTAATGAGATCATAATTCGAATAATTTCAACGGTCAAATGCTATTTCCGGTTGTCAACTCCGAACAAATGGGAATTTCGGACGACATGTCAACTGGCTACATGTGATGACCGTCGTCCATGTATAGGCCTGCGCCTATCACCATATATCATTATTACTCATTCTGTCAAAAGGCGGCAGTCGGTCGAGCCGGTTTGTGCGATTGTAAGTCATGCACATTTATTTGTTTCGGGTTAATGTTTTTACGAGTATTAGACAATTTATGCTATGTTGTCTACTTTTAAGAGGTATGTTGTCTACTTTTAAGAGGCATAGGTGGGACTTACATTTGTGTAGAGGTCCAAGGCTCACATTTGTGTAGGGGCCTAGGGCTTACATTTGTGTAGGAGCCCAGGGCTTACTTTTGTGTAGGAGCCCAGGGCCTACTTTTATATAGGGATCCAAGGCTTCAAGAAAAGACGTCCCTGCTATTGCCATACTAAAACATGCAGAATTTTGACATTCAAGCATTTCTCCAAACTTCATAAAAAACGAGAAGTTCCATCAAAATAAATATTGGCGATTATTTCTATAACCTGTTGAAATGCCATGATTCCCGTGCGATAACCCTGCAAAATGATTGCCAGAATCGAAATCCATCGTGGGAACGAATCACCGTAGAATCGGAAAAGAATGAAACACACTCCACGAGGGGAACAAAAGAAAGGAGGACGACCCTCTAACAATAAGAACGAAAGGGGATGGACCCCGTTCCCATGGCCCGATACTTTGCAGGCACGTGCACTGCAGCAGACGGGGCACGAGTGGTGGCAGAGGAGTGCACGTGCAGAATCATCGTCTGATTCCGAAGGTAAGTTCTTTTTTGACTTCATGAAATGGCAATGCAATCACTATTAACTATAATGTTGTATTTTGAGAACAGATTGCATTCACCTCCGTCAGACAGATTTCTCATCTAGTATTTTTAAGTACCAAAGGTAGGATATGTTACTACCGTTTTCATCGAAAGCATCAGGTCACTTAATATTCGATTAGGAAGGTGCTTGAGAATCCCTAGTTCAAAAATTATTTCTAAGAATCTATGGATAGTTAAGGTTTTCCATGTTTCAAAACACTAGCCTATTTTAGATTTATGTATCAATAAAATCGACGCATAAAATAAATACAGTCGAACCTCCATATAACGAACCTCTATTTTAAGAATTTCTCTATTTTGAGAATTTTTTTTCCTGGAACCATTTTACTTTCTTCGTAACATAACCTCCAAATAGAGAAGTGCATTTTTTCTTAAACGAACTTTTTCTATTGTAATTCTATTTTTTCTCCGTATTTTTAAAACATTTCAGAACATTTTTTAAAATTATTCTCTCTTTTAGCACATTTTGTGATGATCAGTGACCATGAATTGGTTTTACCAGGTGTCTAACTCACCTAGAGCAGTGAAATTGCCATAATTTTTCAAACAAAAAGCTGAAATAAAACAAGTAGATTTTATCAGTACTTAAATTTGTAAGGACGCATTTGGTAGTGTATGCTTAAAATTACTGTTTATAAAATAATGTACTTTTAAAATTACTCGAAGGCTTAAAATTAGAAAATGTCGTAAAGAAATTTATTGATTTTAATATAAAATTAATTTTAAAGATGAAAGTACAATGTATTCCTGGACAAAGGTTTTTTTCTTTTGTCTTCTTGTTTTCCTTGCAGATTGTTTTTATTGGTAAGATATATAAAATGAATATATATAGATATCAATTTTCAAAACAGTGTGAATAATTCCTTTTTTAAATAATATATAGTGTTTATAAACTTAAAATATTTGTTTAATGGGGTTTCTGTATATTAAAAGGCGAATTTCTAATTAACGAATTTTCCATATGATGAACATTTTTTGGAATTTAACGACTTCGTTAAATAGAGGTCCAACTGTATTTGTCTCCGGATCGAAAATTCGAACAAATGTTAGTAACAGTTCAAATATGCATGAAACAACGTTAGTATCTATGATTTAATCACCAAAAAGAACAAATGCACTTTGTCCTTTCAAGATTAAAGAGAATTTTTTTTTTAAAAAAAGTTTTTTATATCAGTGGTCCCCAACCCCCGGATCAAATAGTATCGAGCCTCCCAAGGAACATTAAATTATTTCCATTTTATTTCTTGTGTTGTATCTCCTGGGTTTGAGCTACTGTTTATGGAAATCACTTTATATTCCATGTTAAATCACTTTATCTTCATTTTTTGATTTAACTGTATTTTATTTTGATCGCATGTTTAAACACAATTACCGTAAAATCCGGTGTATAACGCACACCACCTTTTTTACGAAGAAACCTGAAATATACTTGCATAATGCGCTTATGCTTTGATGTCATTTATTCGAGGTGTTATTCCAAGTTTTAGAAACAAATAGTAAACTTCTACACAACTACAATCTCTTAAGTTTATTAGGAATGTCATTTCTTTTAAATAAACAGTATTTCGATATATGTAGCAGTCTAATTTTTTTCTATGTTTATCTTTTTTTGTTATTTTGAAAGCTCTCATTTTTATACCCAGCGTATAATGCGCTCCCGTAAATTTCGATCTCATGATGAAAAGTTTGGAAAGCACTGTATTATGTAATAGAAATGTATATTTTAAATAAAGAAAACACAAAAACATGTCCAGTTATGCTTAATACCTCAATTATTTTAAGGCACATGAGTTTCTCCCATTCAAATAACACATAAAAATAAATTTCTTAATATTCATATTGAAATTAATATACTATTTCCAGAATTATATAAGAGGAAAAATGATTATAAATTCCCTCTCTCTTTTCAAATGAAACATAAATGAATATAAATACTTCACAACAAGGTCTGAGTGACTTAAGAACTCACCAATTATTACTAACCAGTGGCGCGCACAAATGGGGGTGTTCTAGGGGTCCAACCCCCCTCCCTCAAAGGCCTTGATTTTTTTTCCGACTGATTATAATTCTAAATAACCAGTACGTAATTAAATGTTTGTTGTTGCTAATTATTATTCAATAATTCGTTTTTTACTGCTTTTTTTCCCGAAAATCGACAAAATCAAAAGGTGCATGATACAAGAATGGGGGGCTTTCGACCCTGCCCCCCTTGAAGAATTCCTGTGTGCGCTACTGTTACTAACCAATTACTATTAACTATAATACGACTTAAAAACTTACCATACTATCTAAAATCGTTATGTTGAACATAATTAATACTCACTTTATTTTTGATACTATTTTCCCTTATATATATAAATTATAACTTAAGGTATCCGACTACGCTCGGAACCGTGATTTTGCAAAAGCGTATAATGGATAATATTTATGATATTTAGTGTCACTTAGATTAGAAAATGTATACAAAATTGTTTTAAAAATAGTTTTACAATAAACAATTATTTAAGTACAATATTTTGACAAAAAAGGAACATAGAATGATCCATTTTCAAAATAATCTCCTTTTGTAAAAAATGCTTCTATTATAATAATATTTTTCCTGTATATAGCTCAGACCTCTGTACAGAGGCTCAACTAGAATTTTTGAAATATATAACTAAGAAGTGGGTTTATCCATGTTTTACGACAACAGAGGGGAGAAATTTTAAGAAAAAACCCCGATAAAATTATTTTAATTGGTCGTATCTCTGAAAATAATTTGAATTTTCCAAAAATCATAGTTGAGCCTCGGTAAAAAGGTCCGAGCAATATACAGGCAAAATATTAGTATAATAGAAGCATTTTTCACAAAAGGAGAACATTTTGAAAAAAGGTTATTCTAAGTTAATTTGCTGCCGAAATATTGTATTTAAATAATTTGTTTTGTAAAAATGTCCTTAAAACAATTTTATACATGTATTCTAATCTAAGTGACACTAAATATCACGAAAATTATCCATTTATGCCCTTTTTTAAAATCACGGTTCCGAACGTAGTCGGATACCTTAATTCAGTATATTATACTGAATTAAGTTATATATAATACTGTAGCATCCATATTATTTTATTTTTTAAATTCTATTGTTTTAATTTCTAATCTTTCCTTTCTGACGTTTCGACTTTTTCAGTTTTGATAAGTATTGTTTATTACTTTGTCTCTCTCTCTCTATATATATATATGTGTGTGTGTGTGGGATTATGGTACAGTTCTAGGGGTATTCAATGATCAAGATCACACTCATTTCTTGCTAAACTAACGTTTAATGCTGGACAAAATACACAGTTCTAAAATAACTACGACAGACGTTTAAGGGGTGTTGGAAAACTAAAATCTTATTTTTTTAACAATTTGAGATTTTTACATTTTCAAATTGTATAGATTTTAACTTTTCTAAAAATACCTTACTTTAACCTCTAGGGTATTTAGAAGCACTTAAAACGTATTTTTATATAATCGTTGATTTTGGGCTACGCCCATTATAATGGCGAAAATTGTAAACAAATTACTTTGTTTTTGCTTAAAAGTGTAACGACTGATATAAACCAAAACATGTATATTTTATTTTAAATTGAGCCTTTTATTTTTTTAATTTTCTAGCCGATTAAAAGTCTCTCTCTCTCTCTCTCTCTGTATACATTAAAATCAATTTATCTCAAAATGTAAATTTTAATGTGCGATGTACCTTTTCTGAGAAACTACTGTTCACAGGTATGTAAATTTTTTATGAATTATTTATAATGATGTCTAATATATACTAAAATGAGCTTTTTGCAAAAATCTCAAAAATTTAATTTTTACAAATTTTTTAAGTAAAAAATGGGTCAAATTTCGCAATGTTTGATAAAATATTTCATAATTTATTAAAAAATTAAAAATTAGCTAAAAGCTCATTTTAGTATAATGAGAGAGGTGTACTTTAACAGTATGAAAAATTTCAAGCATGTACATGAAATAGATTTTGAGAAAAGGTACTTTGAAAACAGCCAATTTAACATTGTCAGTATAGAGAGAGAGAGAGAGGTTTCCAACTCCCCTTAACACATATAATATACAATTCTATCAAACACCTCTGGCTCTTAACGACAGTTCTGGTATAACTGCTGACACTTAATCTGCTCGATGGTGTTGAGTGACCTACGCATCTCTCTCGTGAACAACGGGTTGGTGGGTCCCTACTCGGCCACCGTTCTCGTCACTCTTTCTTCAGCCCCGGATCATCGACCTCCGCGTCTAGCGTCCGCTCGCTGAATCCTAATCTTCCCAACAATCTCGGGTACAGGGGTGTTGAGAGTGACCTACGCGTCTCTCTCGTGAACAACGAGTTAGTGGGTCCCTCGACCACCGTTCTCGTCGCTCTTTCTTCAGTACCGGATCATCGAACTCCGCGTCTAGCATCCGCTCGCTGAATCCCCTCTCCTTCGTTAACTCCTGGGGGCTGCCTTGACAGCGCCCTCTATAGAATGTTCATGTGGAAATTTCCCATATATATATATATATATATATATATATATATATATATATATATATATATATATATATATATATATATATATATATATATATATATATATATACTAGAGGACCCGACAGACGTTGTCCTGTACACACATCTTAAATTCAAAATAAAAGATTTTTGAATATTCGATACTGCGATCGTAGCGCAATCTGCTGGATCCAATGTAAAACATTCCAAGATCAACAATTTATAAATAAAAAATTAATTAAATAAATATTTCTAAACCGAATTATAAATCTAAACCATTCTCGAGTCCACTGGAACAGACAAAAACTTTCATCAATATCTGTCCAGCCGCGTTTAGGACGAGTTCAGTTACATACAGACGCACAGAAGAATTACATATATGAAGATTATTTGAAAAGATATTAATTAAAAACGCTAAAAAGCGTGAATCGCGTCTGCATTTTCGTAACAATAAAGACCGGGTTTGGCCAGTTTGGCTGAAAATCAATTTTCGACGCCTACTTACGTCTTTTTCAATTCCTACTATTAGCTCACGATTTCTATACTTACTTTATTTGTTTGTTTATTAATTTATTTATCTTGGTGAAATTTTCAATCGTTAATAAAATACATTTTAAAGCGCTCAATTGAGCTGAAATGTAATGTACATGATTATTTTGGATGACAATACAATAATTTAATTATAATTAATAAAAATTTATTGATTAAAACTAATTATTTAAAAAAATTACAAATTCAGCCACTTTGGCGACCCTTTTGGCAACTTATGTCAAAATTTGAAAAGGTATTTTTCTCACGTGTTAAAGCATTCAGTTGAAAGGAAATTTTATATACACGATTGTTTTGGACGACAATACGATACTTTAATGATAATTAATAAAAATTAATTATCACTTAATGCTGTGATTCTGTCATATGTATATACATATTTATATTAATTACAACTATTTAATAAAAAGAAGCTAAAATAAATTTTTTCTTGGTTGATCTAAGTAGGAATTGATTTAAAATTTTTTTATCTTACTTGTGTGTGTGTTTATAACAAAGCGTTGTTACAACAATGCAGGTGAATGTTGAGTTGTATTTTTTGAATGTTTTTAATTAATATATTTTTAACTAATTGCGATATCGGACCGAATTGTGAATCTAAACCATTCTCGAATTTACTTGAACCCACACAAAAAATTTCATCGAAATCGATCCTGCCGTTAAGGAGGAGTTTAGTGACAAACACACACACGCACAGAAGATTTTTATGCATAAAGATATATAAAGCCAAGACCTGCTGTGCCCATATCAGTATACGTGACCTATATGTATATATATATTTCATAATAATATATACAAATAGTTATAAACCTAAGAATAACTGATCAGAACACAGTAAGAAATACTTGCCACAGTATATATGTATATAGTGGGTCGATAAACGAGTACCAAGCTTGCTTGTGGACTTAAACACTGGGGTCTCGCTTCAGACTGACCACCTGATCGGGACATTTGTTCATGCACCTCAGCGCTCAATGGTCACGTATAGTGGGAAGGTCACAGTAGGCCCTGGCCCTCATGGGCTGTTTCGCCAACGAATTTGAGTTTATATACGTATATATTTAAATATTAATTTATATTTGCCTCCTTTTTAAAATTTTTCTTTGTGGTCGCGTTTCTTCCTAAAAGTTTGTTGTTATTATTATTTTTTGGTTTTTACAAACTACCTTAGATATAATTTTAATGTGAATTTAAATACTTTAGTATTTTTTTATGTGCGTTACTGTACTGATACAGTTCTGCTTAGGCACGAAGTATCTGTTCTTGATGTGTTGTTGGCTATGTTGTCTTCTTAAAAATATTGCTTTATTTAGATATTTAATTTTATGGCTTATGTATGAAGATTTTTCATTTTTTCTTCTTTGGTATCTGGTATCAGAAGCATACACAGACCTCTTTCATGTGGGGACTCGATTGCCGCAGATAGATAAATTTTTCTATGTGACGCTCTCTGTCATTTTTTTCAAATTATAGTATGGCTCCAGATACGAGTTTAAGTTTAAAAAATTATTTTCATCGTTGATAAATCATAAATGTGTACTTATTTTACGTGAATGCTTTGCAAGGTCATTTAAGAAGAGTCGGAAACCTTTATACCGACAATGTTAAATTGCATGTTTTCGATGTACCTGTTGTAATCTGTTGTATGTACATGTAATCTGTTGTATGTAAATCTGTTGTATGTACATGCTTGAAATTTTTCATACAATTAAAGTACATCTTTCTCTTTATACTGTGAAATGAGCTTTTAGCTAATTTTTAATTTTTTTAATAATTTATAAAATATTTTATCAAATATATAGTGAAAATTTTGACCCATTTTCCACATAAAAAAAATTGTAAAAACTAAATTTTTGAGTTTTTTATAAAAAGCTCATTTCAGTATATATTAGCCATCATTATAAATATGTCATAAGAAACTTACACACCTGTGAACATTATTTTTTCCGAGAAGGTACATCGAACTTCAAAAATTTACATTTTGATATAAATGAACTTAATGTATAATTACATTTTATGTGTGTGAAAACATTCTTCCTCATTCTCTAAATGATCTACATTTTTTTAAAATCTCATCATACTCTCTCTTCCTTTTAAGTCTTTATTTCTTTCCTAACTTGCTTTGCTTTTTTGTAAACATGAGTATTTAGTCTTTAACAGCATCTGTTTGTCAAGGAGCTCCATTGCCTGCACCGTGTAATCACCAGGTTCAACATTAAGTTTTCTCAAAATTTCTGGTTTTGATACATTTTCCATATTAAATTATGAGATTGCATCATATGAACCCAATGATAATACTTCTATTTGTACAAATATTTTCTTCGGTGCACGAGACCATACTATGTTGTTTATACTTTGATCGGGATTTTGTGTACCTCCACGTAAACACTTTTTTAGCAATTCTGGAATAAATGTTTGGTTTCCATCATTTATTCAACTTTTAAGCGAAAACAAAATATTTTGTTTCCATTTTTCGCCATTTAAATAGGCGTGGCCAAGTTTCAATGATTACTTAAAAATAGGTTTCAAAGGCTTCTAATTACCCTAGAGGTTAAAGTAAGGTATTTTTACAAAGGTTAAAATCTATACAATTTGAAAATGTAAAAATCTCAAAATTGCCATATTAAGAAGATTTTAGGTTTCCAACAACCCTTAAAACATATCCCAGATCTACTTCTCTACCTCGGAGAATAGTTAGAAGTGCCAAACCATAAAGTCTGCTATCTACAGCTTAAGAAGGTACGTTGTTAATCACGGAAGAGTCGAAAATATCTCGTTTGTTAACGGTGGAGACAGGAATGCTACAAAAGTCTTAATCAGTTTATGTACTGTCGGGAATACAGCTACTTTGCCCTTTCCTGAACAGTCAATGGCACTCTTAAGGCCGTATCACACGTACACGTTACGAGCAATTTTTCGTCCAATTCGTGCAATTTTTACTCAGTTGCCACAGCAAAGGCTTTCGAACAACTTTTTGCTAGTGAGCTCAACAAGTTGTTCCAAATTAAATTTGCTTGAAATTCCAGCCAATAGGGTTCTTCGGTGCCCTACGTCATAAACAAGACGGCGGCTTCGATTTCGTCAAACACATCAGATATGGCGTATAATTCAATGATGTATAATATTTTACCGGCGTATAATATTTTAAATAGAATGGTGCTCCATTTCTGCTCACGCGCATCAACAAAAGCGCTAGCGAAATAAAAGAAATAATTTTGCATGTTCGTTTGCCGAAGTAGAAAAATCGGCAAGTAATTTTTCAATGAGGAAATAGAGCGCGAAGGACGTCAGAGTATGTCGTTTTGTTTACAGCAACCCTTCACTCTCAGAAAGGACGAAAAATTGGTCCAAAAAATTGCACCAAAAATGTACGTGTGATACGGCCTTTAGGGTAATCAGTTTCCTCGGCAGGGCCGTTTTTAACCTTCCCGGTTCCCTAGGCACTTTAAATTGTTAAGCCTCTCTCCCTCCTCCTACTATTTCCGGAGTATTTCCTTCTTTAAATACCAACTTGGCAGTTTTAGTTCGGAAGGGACTTTTCCCGAAATTCTCTAACTCTTTCCATTCTTTGTTTTTGCTTTTTGGAGAGTGTTTTCATTATACCCCTTCTGTGGTCTTGGACTGGCAATCGACAGCTGTAAGGAGAGAATAGAAACATGGTTTGGCCACTCTTGTTCATTTCCTGCCTTACAGCATCACGGACCACCCACCCTTTTGTAAATCGGTAAGAGTACATTATTGGAATAGTTTGCAATTACATTAGTATACATTATTTTATGTGAAATGTTATCAACTTGTTAACTATCATCCGTTTCATCGATATACTATCTTTGACTTTTAGATATCCTTATTCTTTGTTGAGTCACTGACTGCTATCGCCTACCCTGTAGAACCTTTGCTTTAACTTTTTTTGGTCAGACTTTAGTAAATGACCTGATCCCCTTGGGTCAGTCCTGGAGGTCTCTATATATTAATCAGGCTACCTTTCAAATTTATGACAGTAAAAAACAAATTTCAACAGTTATCGGCTACCCTTTTATAAGTATACGCAATAAACATGGTGTGCTGTTAGATAGAAGCGCATTTTTCTGTAGAGATTTCTAGATTGGCCAAATATTTTGATCTTGAAACCTCATATCAGTTTCTTCGTAACAAAATCTTAATTTTTGTGCTTCCCCATTTCTACCATATATTTAAATTTAACAATACAATACATAAGAATATGTTAAAACTCTGGTACCTATCTGTTAGTGAGTTTTCTGTTGCGTACGGTTTAAGAAGGGAATTTAAATGTAAGCAAATTCAGAATGTTGATTCTATTCAAATAGTTTACGTATTGAAAAATACTGGTGCATATAGGACTACTCTAATTAGTTTATCACACATACCAACGGATATTCTTCCAGTACATCTAGCGATACAGGAGACAAAATTTAAAAGTCGAATTTTTCAAAGGTAAAGCTTATCTTTGAAATAAAATTCACACACCATTAATTCCATCATCCTCTTTTTCCTATGACCTCGACTCCCTTATTTCACTTACATCTGTCTCTTTATGCTTCAGATCTGTTGCTGTAAACTCTGCAATTGTCCTCTTGGAATGGAAGGTTTACAAGGAAGGCTATGTGTGGTTGTCTTGGCAGTGCGTATCTTTTTTCGTTGGATCCTTTTCAAAATATTACTGTTTACGTCAGTGGCGCACACAAGGGGGGGGGAAGGGGGTGATCCTGCCCCCCTCCCCTCCAAAGCCCTTGATTTTTTTTCCGATTGATTATAATTCTAAGTATATAGTACGTAAAATTTAATTAAGTATTTGTTATTAATGATTAATTTTATTAATTAATGCTAATTATTTATTCAATCATTAGTTTTTTACTGTGTTTTGTTCCCGAAAATCGACAAAATCAAAAGGAGCATGATACAAGAATGGTGAACTTTCGACCCCGGACCCTGCCCCCCCTCCTTGAAAAATTCCTGTGGGCGCTACTGGGTTTACGTTTATCTCTTTTAACACCGTCTTCTAAGCAGAAAGCACTGCTACTAGGATCAATATCTACTGGGTGTCGTCTTCTGATATTTTTGTTCATATTTATTCAAATAATCTGTCTTGTATTCTACTTTTCTAATTTTTCGTAATAATCCCTCATCTAAATAGTATTAAAAATAGCAAAATATAATTAAAAAAGTGTTTTAATTTATATTGGATTAAGGCGCATAATGATAGCATTTATGATACTGCAGATTTTTAGACAAAATTTGCTTCTTTTGTTGGTCCCTTGTCCTGAATTCCTGCTCCACATCTAGTAAAGCATCTCCAGTTTTTAATCAGAGGATATTTATTTACGGGAAGATATATATATATATATATGTATAAAATTGACCCCACTATATCTAACTTTACAGATTACCTCTAATCTCATTAATACATGCAGTTTCCTTATATCTTAATTTAAGACGCTTACCGCTATATCCTAGATAACCGCTATTCTCTTGGTCCTAACTGACGTGGCTTTACTCCTTGTGGAATGGTATCCACCTTTAGCTTGAATACACAGGTACGGGTAGGTTAATTCTTGAACTTGGAGTTTCCTCTAACTTTAACTTATTCGATTCTAATCATAAACATAGACCTCATATAGCTACTTCACATAGCCACCGCGTGAGCGCTAAACTTCTACTATATATATGATTTCTAATTTTGCATTCTCACGTTCTTCTCGAGTTGGTTGGAAAGAATTACCATTCTGGCCCCAAAGAAACCCTAGAGGACATTAATGGAAATCGCGATGAAATCCCGTCACACACTGCAGCAATAAGGAAATAAGCAAGTGAGTGGCATCTGCCCCCTATACTTGGGGGAAGACGCTAAATGGTTCAGAAATAAATGAAATGAACTTAATTTTTTTTTCATTTTATAACACTGTATATTATTGTATAAAATATAACTACAATTAATAATTATGCTGTGAGTATGGCACAGAGGATCTCCATAGGACGAGGATTAGCAATGTACAGAGCTGAAGTCGACTGGGGAAGTTATTGCGGAAAAAGGACCATGTAATATCCATCACGTCACGTCAGGGAAGACCATAACTGTACTGGCATGCTGCAACGCCGAAGGTAATTTTCTTCCTAGTATTTTTAAAGGTAAATGGAAGAAGCCTGAGTTTGGGAGGGCAAGCCGCCGGGTTCACATGTAGAGGTGAACGAAACATCCACCTACATCAACTCAAATGTGTTCATGAAGTTGTGACGGGGCTATTTTAACTCAAACAAAGTTGAATTTTTGGATTTGGATTTAACTATTATTGACAACAAATTATATAGCAATATATATGATAAAAGGGAAGCATTTAAATTCAATGTCATAAAGATACCAAACTTCAATAGTTGTCTTAATATATTTGTATTTAGAAATATAATTTTAAATTTTCTGTTGAGAAATAATAATTTAACAACGCACAATATTGATAGATTCAAAAATATCCAGAAATTTATATTAATATGCATACAAAATGATTATCCCATCAATTTCCTGAGAAAATATATAGATCAGAAATATTTCTTAAAAATATTTTTAAACTCGTAAATGCACAAATCCACCACACAACATTAGGTCCACAAAGTCAGCTTGTTAGTGGTCCAGCTGTGAAGAATTTGTGCATTCCACACACATGTTACATTTTAATATACATTCCACACACAGGTTACATTTTAATACACACACAATTAAAACAATATTTACACGACTATATATACACTTTAAAATTATTTATTACCAGTTAAACATTTATGTCCAATCAGACATTTATGACCAATCAATCAAGCAAGTCTTTTGCATGTGATATGGTTTGCATCTGATGACAAGTGGTCATACTCTGGTATTGGATCAAGAATCGATTGGATTGACATGGATGGATGTTATGAACAAAATATGTGTATTTGATATATTAAAAATGAAATGTCGTGCAATAAGAAATGGATCATATTCTTGATGGGATACTGTTTGGTGAGTCTTTAATGATTTACTCTATTCATTTGTGAATATACTGTATTTTTAATGATTTACTCTATTCATTTGTGAATATACTGTGTTTTTAATGTGAACATTCGGTTTTTAGAAATTTTTAGTTTGAACTTTCAGATTTTTTAACTTGAACTTTCGGATTTTTAACTTGAAATTTCGGATTTTTTGAACTTTCGAATTTAACTTGAACTTTCGGATTATTTAAACTTTCGAATTTAACTTTCGGATTATTTAACTTGAACTTTTTCGGATTATTTAACTTGAACTTTCGGATTATTTAACTTGAACTTTCGGATTATTTAACTTGAACTTTCGGATTATTTAACTTGAACTTTCGGATTATTTAACTTGAACTTTCGGATTATTTAACGAACTTTCGGATTATTTAACTTGAACTTTCGGATTATTTAACTTGAACTTTCGGATTATTTAACTTGAACTTTCGGATTATTTAACTTGAACTTTCGGATTATTTAACTTGAACTTTCGGATTATTTAACTTGAACTTTCGGATTATTTAACTTGAACTTTCGGATTATTTAACTTGAACTTTCGGATTATTTAACTTGAACTTTCGGATTATTTATTTGAACTTTCGGATTATTTAACTTGAACTTTCGGATTATTTAACTTGAACTTTCGGATTATTTAACTTGAACTTTCGGATTATTTATTATTTAACTTGAACTTTCGGATTATTTAACTTGAACTTTCGGATTATTTAACTTGAACTTTCGGATTATTTAACTTGAACTTTCGGATTATTTAACTTGAACTTTCGGATTATTTAACTTGAACTTTCGGATTATTTAACTTGAACTTTCGGATTATTTAACTTGAACTTTCGGATTATTTAACTTGAACTTTCGGATTATTTAACTTGAACTTTCGGATTATTTAACTTGAACTTTCGGATCAGGAATTTATTTTTTCTACCTTATACAACTATTTTAAAGATGTGTGCATCATCTTGGAAGTTTGAGGGTTCACTTATATTATGTACTAAATTGTTTTTTAATTTTAATATTGCAATATCTTTCGGAATGTGATGGCGAATAGTTTTTCTATTTTTCAACTATTTTAAAGATAATGATTTAATTTTTGTTTTTAAATTTTAATATTTTTTTTTCTGAAATTTGAAAAACTTTTCTGAATTAAATTACCAAGTTGCAATAGGGGAAGGTTGGCGCCATCAAACTAGTTTAACCCCACTTATCGGTCCTAAGTCCGAGATTGCACTTGGATATTTTATAAATTTTTATTTTATTTTATAATTTTTTAATTTTGTTTGAAAATGATGGAACATTATCTTTTATATTCGCCATTGATATTCTGAAGTGTTTTGGTATTTTGGGATTCATATATTTCAATTTTTAAATTGATAATTGTGATTGTTTTTATATATTTAAATATATATATATATATATATATATATATATATATATATATATATATATATATATATTGGAATGTTGGCATTCGCGAGGGTCGCTAAGTGGAGAAGTAATGCTAGAAGTAAGCCAAGTGAAGTGAGCTAAAAGTCTAGAAGAGGAGTCTTAATTCTGGGAGTTAGCTTAACAGTGCCGGTGTAGATAAGTCAAAAGTGGGTCCGTGACCAACGGTGCATTGTCTAAGCCAGAGCCAGCCAGATTAAAGGTGGAATCGACGTTTTAAGGACCGTAGCTGTTTACTCAGGAAATAGCGGTAAGCTAATTCATCTAAACTATAAGATAGTGCGGATACTATCATATTAGGAATAAATGTATAAATATAGATTCAGTTGTTAAGTGGGCTAATTATCAGTAATATATGTTGCGTCTACTCACTCGGGAACAATATCCTTTTAGACCAGTATTGCTGTTGTATTGTATATCAACTAAGATCATAATAAATTGATTTTAGTATGGCAGATTTTAGTGGTTCTTCCTTCCTTCCCTCAGACATAGGTCGCGTTAATAGTGGAGAAAGGGTGTCCCCAACGGAAGGGGCACCACAAAATTTTTGAAGAATCATCTTATCCCCACGAAAAAACCTGGAAAAGTTCTTATTTTAGATAGCCACACATCCCATCGCTCAGGTGAGGCAGGATTCGATTTAGTTGCAGAAAATGACGTAATTCTTTTTTCTTCCTTGCCACATCACCCACTATTTACAATCACTTGATCACTCGTTTTACAAACCACTGAAAATATATTGGCGACAAGCCCTGAGCTCCTTAATACACAACAAGCCAAATGGTAGTATCTTCAGTCTGAATCTCTTCTGCATGCAGCTTAGAGCAAGGCAGACACAGTAGGAAATGGTACTTCTGGGTTTTCAGCTACTAAGATTTACCCCTATAACCCACAAGAAATCCAATAGCAAGCAAGTATGCTTTTGCTATTTCTGATTCATCGCTTTCCAGCAATGGTAAAGCTGTAGCTTCCACAAGATGAGCATGGGACGTGCCTACACCAGCAGAGCTAGTGGCAGTGGACTATCACCATCGGTTGCCTCCACCAGTACAGAACAAGGGATTTCCTGTCTAGAAGAATTAGCCCTATTCCTCTGGTTAGAAAACGTAAACCATCCGGGTGTAAAAAAACAAACATCAGAAGAGTCTTAGCTAAATCTTATAGAAGAGCAACGTTGCGGGAAAAGGTCCGAGGAAAGATAGGAAAAAAAGGAAGGTAAGGGTAAAATAAACAACAAGAAACCTTTGAAAAAACAGAAGTGTCAGCTCGTCATTCTCAAAAGTGAAGAAATTTCCCTAGATACCAGTGGTGACAATTTTGATGATGATAACAATGACGACCTTCGTGCTGTGTCTTGAGGGTACTTTTACGTTGAAAAAGGTCTAAAGTGTGACTCGATTCAGAGCATCGAACGCAACAAATGGTTGCACGAAGATTGCAATGATAATCATTCATACTAAGTGAATGTTGTGTAGGCTATCATTTGAGAGAACCTGTACTTTTATTATTTTCAGCAAACTAACATGAAAGAATTTAATTTTTTTTGTTTTTCTATAGTTATTGTTAGTTCACATTTAATTTGGTAATGTTTGTCTTATTTTTTTTATTTACTGTGGTGCTGTTGCATCTTACTCCATGACTGGTGGTATCTTCCTCAGATATATGGAGGAACATGCCTCAATTAAATGAATTTTTTTTACATTAAATTCTTATTTATTTTCATACTAAGAAGAGAATTAACTTGTATACGTAAATAATTAAGTACTGAAAAATAAAGTATATTTTTTTCATGGTTTTGTTATTTCAATTTTCAATGCACTAATCGAAAAATTGTTAAATGAGGAAATTTCAGCCGATTTACCTTGTATTTTTTTTTATCTCTAATCGTGGTGCATTTTCCACGTACCTTTTTAGGTTTAATTTTTTGGCTAGCCCTGATTGTCCTTGAGGTGCTATTAGAGATGTGAATCATTATATTTCGCTATCAATATATACATTTCATTTTCGACTTTTTCTACCCATTCAATTAATGCTTGGCTTAAAAAAGAAACTCAGTTTTACAAAACAATACTATTCTCTAGAATATACATTTTTCTAGTATTATTATTTAATAAAAGTGATGATTTTATTTATGCCTTCTCAGTTGGAGGATGCATGGTGGGGATGATTTACCTTTGATTGCCTTTTTGATTTATTTATTTTACGTGGTGCTAAGCAATTTTATTTGTGTACTTTACATTTTATTGATGTTGCATATTAGGGTGTATTTTAACGTTTTTGTAAGCATATATCAATGAATCTGCTCATAATTTGTATTTTATATTTATTAGCATCTTTTTCTTCTATTTGTTCTTAATTTCTGTGTTCTAAATGTTAGCATTTTAATATATGTATTGTATACACCCTAAAATCCAATATATAACGCGCCCCTACACTTCCAGGCTGCAATTTTTAATCCTTACGAATATTCACAGTATAACGCACACACCCTCTTTTACGAAGAAGCCTGAAATGTATATGCGCAATGCTCTTACGTTTTGAAATCATTCATTCGAGATATTATTCCAAGTTGTAGATAAAAACCACTTCAGTTCATACGGGATATAATTTCTTTTAAATGAACAGTATTTCAATCTATATAGGAGTCTAAATATCTTTATTATTTTTAAAGCTCTCATTTTAAAACCAGCGTATAACGTGCACCCGTAAATTTCGATATTTTGTGTTTTTATTGAGTGTTATAGGCCGGATTTTACGGTATTACTTATTAGGTGATATATTAATAATAATCGCATAATGTTGTGGGAATTAGGTTTTCATGAGATATGATATTTTTTTTTTACTTCCTTGAATACGATAATTAGGTGATGGTGATATGGTCTTGCTCCGAAGTGGTGGTATTTTTCTCCAGGGAGCCGGGGAAAAATTCAAATCCTTGAAGTGACGCAAATTCAGAGGACAGAACCCGCGACCTATGGTTTCGTAAACACGTAACATACCAATACACAAAAGTGATCACCTCTGTCCGAAAGTTGTTACTGGTTTATATAGGAACCACTACATCACTCCCCCACAAGTGAATCGGTGGACAGGCGAACGAATGATTTAGTTGTTATGGCGAGAGTGTGAGTTGTTGCCTTTGCGTCAAGTGATTTTAACGTCTTTGGTTGCTGCGTCAAGTGGGTCGGACGGCTTTGATCGCTCTTTTTGCGGGTAGATGGTGCCACAACCAATCAGAAGGTTGCCTTTTTTTTAAATTCAGCCAGGGTCACCAATGAAGAAGATATAACTCGGTACCTTCTGATTCGTAAGTACGTTACATAGCACTAGACAAAAGTGATCACCTCTGTCTGGAGGCGGTTACTGGCTTATATAGGAACCCCTACATCCATAAGAATACACTCAGTTTCCTTGGGTAGTAAAAAATTGATAAATGGAATTGTTCCGCAATAGTATCAAAATAAAAGCTCAAAAGGAAAGTATATAAAAGAAGCGCAGTTTAAAAACCATTTATTTAAAATAAAATTGAATACACACATATCAACATCAATCACTAAGTGACCATCAAGGCACTTTCAATGGCATCTTTCTTGTGCACATGCAATAACTGTAATTTAAAATATTTCAGATTTCAAAAAAAAGGAAGAACATAAACTATCTTTACTCATACTTTGCTTTAGATAACAAGGAGAAAAATATTTCTGTCCAGTTTATTCGGTTAAAAATGTTTCAAGAACAATTTGACACGCAAATAAATACAGTCAGCGATCTAATGTTTTTCATTCCAAAAAAAAAAAAAATTACAAGAAAAATGAGCTCAGTCAGTTAGATAAAGTTAGAAAAATATTCTTTGTCATTCACAGTCGGCACTTGGGCACTGTTGCGCTTGCATACACATGCGTCTTGCCCCCAAAAGATAGCGTCACTTGCGAAGAGAATCTTGAAGCAGTAAGTCGTGTATTGCTCTAAGCAGGGAAATACAGAAACAAAGGCATATTATACGAAATAGGATTCACAAGTTCCCGCACTGAGCCTGTAACGTGAAAATTTTTTGCAGTAGAGCAACTACGATAACATTTCTGTGTCACTGCATTCTTCCCTTTTTTTTAAAAAAGTTTGTCCCAAATCACGTGGCCAGTGGCTTCCCACGGTGTCGCATTTTGTAGACGGATGTATTTAGTAGTCGGCGATTGAAAGAAATGGCGTTTGTTGAGCAGAGAATACATCAAATTCTGTGTTGTCTTGGAAAAAAGTGCTGCGGAGACTTATGAAATGTTGAAGCATGTTTAAGGCAGTGACACATTATCCCGAACGCAAGATTTCGAGTAGCATCGATACTTCAGAGAAGGCAGGGAAAGTGCCAAAGACGACGAACGCTCTGGACGTCAACAGACTTCCCGCACCGCTGAATTTAAAAAATTGAGAAGTTTTCTGCGGTGGCACATCCTCCTTACTCTCCTGATTTCGCCTCTTGAAATTTAAGAATATTTCCTGAATTGGCATGAAGCTTGCAGGGTCGTCGATTTCAATCTGTAGATGAAGTTAAAAGTGCATCGCAGGCTGAATTAAAGGACATGGCTAAAAATGGATTCCAGAAATGTTTCGATGACCGTTACAAGCGATAGGAAAAGTGTGCTGTTGCTCAAGAGATTATTTCGAAAGAGGATGTGTTTCAGAACTTAACTAGTAATATTCAGTCCGGGAACTTATGAATCCAACTACGTATTACAAATATAGTATGTGAAAGTGTGAGAAATAAGGACATTATTTAATACAGTCCACATCAGAGAAAGAAGTGCTTCATTCCCTATGCACATTTCAATTGAGCTACTGAGTGAGTGTACGAAAGAGGGATTATTAAGTTTTACAAATGAAACTTTCTACATTTAGAGAAAGACTAGCAGCAGCATCATTAGACATTGTTTTGTTTTGAGATTCTTATACATATCACGCTATACATTACACAAATAAATAAAATACTTGATAATTAAGCCTTGAAATATGCACACATGTTTTTAAAAAAAATGACTAGTATTTACATTTAAGGACTCAGTTTTTGATTTTTGTTTTAAATTTTAAACATGCAAAGGCAAAGTCTCCAAAGAGAAAGAGAGTGGAAGATCCTTCTGTGAATTTACACATTAACCGATACCTTTTGCGACAGTTGGCATCTTTTTTTTTTTTTTGATACTAAAGTTTACTTTAGATATTGCTTTGAAACAAGACTAACAATAGGACTAAAGCATCAAGCCAATTATATATTACATATTTCGAGAATTTTAAGCAATATAATTTCGATATTTCCATTTTATGTGGCACATAACGTTTTGTTTTGGCGCCAAAATATTTTGCCAATATGTATTCTAGAGCTAAGTGGAAGATTATTGTGCATGCACATTTTAAAATATACCGCCATGTTTTCATTGTAACTACACAGAATAAAAAAATACGCTTATGCTAATGAGTTACAGCAGGATATTAACCACATTTTTCTCATCAGATGAAATCGAGGTTCCTTCACCTCTTGCTAGAAAGAATATTAAGGGAGATATAATTATTGGTGACAGAAAATTTGTTTGATAGTCAAGCAGGGATTATTTCCTCCAAATGGAGTAATGGATTGTGTGCATACATTAAATTTTTATCAAATCCATATAATCACTAAATCAAATACTTCTTTTACAGAAAATTTCCCCCTTTTTTGGTTCTAAAACATTCAAAAGTTTCGCAGTCCTTTTTTCTTGGCATCCATGGCATTTAAAATGGCTTGTCTTTTAGACTGATATCGAAGTCTTAGTTCTTCGATTTCTCTCTCCATTTCCAAATCTAAGCTCATCTTTCGCTGACTAAGTTCATCGTAACTGAGCAATTTCAACTGAAAAGAGAAAAAGAATAAGAATTTCTTATTATATCATTATCTTAGAGCATAAAAATTTTAAATAATATTAAAGCAAAACTTCTCCTTTGTTTTGCCTAGGCTGGTGCTAGTGCGACCGCTTCTAATTTATTGCTTTGATCAGTGTAATCACTATTTTTTATTTCAGAATAAAACGAGATTTCGAAGGGAGATGTTGTGGCAAGTCTCTATTTGAATAGATACCATTGATTTTTTTCAATGTTGTATATATTTCTAAATGTAATCCTTCTTCTATAATTCACACACACACACACAGATCTAATGTATATCGCAAAATCAAGTTTCCTCAAACAGTAGTATATTGATTATGTGATTTTATATTGTCGGCTTCGGTAGCGTTTCCGCTTCGCAAGCTTAAGTTTGCGGGCAGTACCGGTTTAGCCATTGGGCGCCCAGGGGGCCCAGATAAGCTGGACTTAACCAAATTTTCTGGTTATAAATTTCGATCCTCAAGTGCGAAGGGGGCCTGTAAATCTTCTGCACCCAGGACCCGAAATGAGTTTAAATCGGCACTGGTTGCGAGTTCGATCCTGAATGGAGTTGATTAGATTTTCTGGATGCGAAATTGTAGGTACATATGTTATATGATTATGTAGCATGTAAAATATCCCTTGAGTATCAATTTAGCTCAGGTACTCTCTGCAAAAAAAAATCACGGCAACATTTAGCGTGAGTGAGTGAATATTAACGTCGCACTGTTTAGCTACACGAGGGATTTTGGCGACGGACCTCGTCATATTAAACCATGGTCAAGTGACGAGGACGACATCTGAGCTGGCACCCCCTTCTCCTAACTACCACACCGCACGAACGGGAGGACGTTTGAGCTCTCGGCAGATTTAATGTGCCTCGCTCCCCTACACGGCGGGTCTTTAGAGGTACTGGATTCGAACTCGTGACATGCCTGCCACCTTAACCACTGGGCTACAAAAACCATGGCAACATTTAGCATACGGCGACAGCTGGAATTATATTGATTCAAGCATCCAAACTTCGTAGCAAGAGCCACCACTAAAATGGCTCTCACATTTGGAGACTTGTGTCTGCAAAGATTTCAGTTTCTAACATGCAGCCCATAAAGGAGAGGGGGAGATATTCTAATGTGTTTATGATCACTAATTAAAGATTTCTTGAATTACTGAATTGTGGACATTGTTTCAAAGGACAAAAAATTATAAAAGGCCCAGACAACAGAAATTTGGTGTACAAAAAAGCGTTTTCATAAAATAAATAAATAAAAGGAACATTATTAATGCGGTTTCACTCTACTACAGAAGGTTGAATTTATTTGGAAGTACATATGGTTTGCTAAAAATTTATTAAAAAAATCAGTAAAAATGCACTTAGGAAACAAAACAAAACTGATTTGGGTAGCAAAAATTTCAATTATATTTTGTTAACAGACATAATTATTAGGAAATACAAATATTATGTAAAGCAAATTGGCTGAATATAAGTTAAGAATTAATAATCCTGTTCAAGAAAATGCTAGAGATATGTTTTGCAAAAGATCTGACTTTTGATAGTAAAATGAATTAATGCAATCAAGCATTTTAAAATAGGTTATCTTAATTTTTTTTGTACTCTGATTTTTCTGTTTGATAACGACAACAAAAATTTAACTTGAATAACACCATACTTTTGGAATAGGGTTTTTCATCATCTCTTGAATAGTTTTTTTATTTCACTGTTATTAAAACTTTTACATTTATCTTATTATAACATCAAAATGTTTAAAAAAATATTTTATTTATATATCAAATAAAAATGATAGTCACAAAAGTACAAAATTCAATAAGCATTGCAACTCAATTACTAAAACTGTAAGTTATCATATTAAAAAATCTATAACATTCAGAAAAATTGAAACTATAATAAAAAATTTTTAAAATGTTTCAAAGGGAAATAAGCGTTACAAATTTATTTAATTTGAAAAATTTTAAGTAAAAAAAATAACTTAAATATATGACATTAATATACAAGTGGAAAGTATTCGTGTCAGCGTAAGTGTTGGGCTAAGAAATAAGGAGCATGTGCAATAATTATCAAATATTCCAAAGTAATTCAAAGTTGGAAAAATTAAATAACATTTAAAAAAATACTATTGAAACATTTTTATATGCAATGATCAATACTGAAAGATTCTTTTAAGTCATACAAAGTGTCATAGTTTACATCTGGAAAATGAGGATCATATTTGAAATGCAATTTTACTTGAAAAATATAAATGTTGTGGTGCAAGAAAACTTTTAACAGTTTTTAAGCTATCAAAGGATATAGAAGGAATATAAATAAAGTGTCCAGTTAGTAAAGCTATTTCGTTAGGTGTTTAAAGTAGAGAAAAGGGAGAATTAGTTGAGGCTAAGTGCTGGTTTTCAATTCCTGTAAAAAAGGGGGGGGACGTAGTTTGAAGCAGCAGCCCCCCCTTCCTACCTGAAAGAGGCTTATAAGCCATCCTGTTTAAAATGAATTTAAACTTTAGAAATTGCACGATGCTAAGTTTTGCAAAGAGCAGTTTCAGATACTGAGGAACTATGTTATCCAAATAAATATATTGTTACGTAAATGTAGGTCTTAGTTCGCTACTCTACCAAAAGGGTATTGTAATTGATAAGATTGCAGGTCAAAAGAGAAAATTTTCTTCATTATTGCTAAGTGAATGGAAATGTTTCTAGGATGATACTTTGAATAGAAAACTTTAGAAGGTCCTAAAAGGCGCTTTCCAACTAATAAAAGGGTGATGCAGGTAAGTAACATGGAAGTCAAAAATTTGATAGTGACTGTGCGTTCCATTTGTCTTACTCAAATATATGATTATGGATTTGAATGGCTGTTTTCAAAATTTGCATGATTTTTGAATCTTTGAAATTGTAGATTTATATGTGTTAAATATTTGTTTCCTGTTAGAAGAAATTCTTCTGTAATAACTAGAGAATTCCAGAATAAATTACGATTTACTTCAAAAGAACCTCCCTGTTAACTGTGAGGACCTTTCCCTGCACTTGAAAAATAATGTAACTATATTAAAAAAGATTACAAAGAAAATTTTGAAAAATTGTCAGGAGAACGTTTATACAGTAATTTAGTGTCTCTTCATTGATATTTTCCGTATATTATTCATTCCCCCTGAAACTGTATTTTTTATCTTATAATACCATCATAAACATTTGCTTCGTCATGATTTTATTACAATACACGTTTCTTAGTTTAACTCCTAAAAGAAATGCTTTTGGATTTGGATTGAAGTCAGAGACGAATTTAGGCTTAGGCTCACGAGGTTCAGGACTAGGGTGGCAAATTTTTTCGGGCACCAAACTTTTCGAGCCAGCCAAAATTTGAAACCGATTTTTTTTTAGCAACTGTAAGACCGAATTTTAATGCTTCTTTTCTTGATTTGACGATTTCAAGATGTCAAACTTAAAAGGGTAAAATTACTTTTTAAAATAATTAATCATGTAAGTAGTAAAATTTAAAATATCTAACAAATGGGTACTAAAAATTTTCGTTAGGTATAGCATTTATCTATTGATGTTGGATTTTTCATAAAAAAAATTTAATGTAGCATTTGTTTACTCATCATTATAACACAAAATATTAATTGACCATATTTAATTATAACTTTGCCCAGTTACTCAAAATTTTCATTATTATTATTTTTGATGTGGCATAAAAATTTCATAGTTTTACGTAATGTGAGGCGTTTTTCAAAGATTACAATGATCAATTTAGAAAGCTTATACAAGAACTTGCAAAATCATAAATATATAAAGAAATAGGCCTTGAAACACACAAATTAAATGAGTTAATTTATACTAAAAATATATGTATACATAATATAATATATATATAATATACATTTATTTAAATAATACCTAAATTTAATTCGATAATCCATTATTACTATTCGCATTATTATTATATAAGGGCATGAAAGTGACTTGGGCCTAGGGCACCATCAAACCTAAATCCATCCCTGTTTGCAGTTATGGTGCCTTTTCTTTTTTCAAAGCAACTTTCATACCTCTCGGCTAACTCTAAGGTTACCACGGTTCGAGAATCACTGTTGTAAAAAATTAAAACTCATATGCAAGTAATGAAAACTAAAACTTACAAATTATCTCAAAAGGAAAAAATAGATAGAATTCTTTTCTTAAATTCTTTCAAATGCTTTTCATTGCACATTTCAATAAGCAGCGATTCTTAAACTGTGGTCCAAGGACCCATGGGGGTCCCCAGTGCCTCTCTAAGGGGTCTGCCAAGGTCTCTCATTTAATATGTTAAGATTTCCCTCTTTTGCAGACTCTGGAAACACTGAGATAAACCAACCTAGACTAGATCACTAAATTTCCCAAATGGAAAAAAAAACCTCTACTAGAACACATATTTCAATCAAGAAATATCAGTTTTTGCATTGCGCTTGCTACAACACATAGCCATTACTATAATGTGAATTTTTTAATAGATGTTTACTGCTTTTTTAAAGGGGAAAAAAGTAGTGTTAAAAATCTGTATCAGTAGCAGAGTCAGTCTTAGGATTAATGAGGAACTTATAAATCACTTAGCAATGTGTTGGAAATCAAGTAGGGGTGTTCAAAAGCTTGGGGAACCACAATGTGAGGTTAATCTGCTGCTTTAAAGGGTATACTGTGAGAAAAGATTAAGAACTGTACTGTTCTAAAGTGTTTAATTTTCTTAAATAGTTACTGTAAAATAATGTATTTTATAAAAAGTTTTTTGTCTATGTGTGTGTTCGTTTTTTAATAGATTGTTCACCTTAAATTTTTCACCATATAACCCCCTCTGAATCATTTGAATCGAACCCTCACAATGTGTGACTGGTAAGAAAACATTTTTGGATTTTTTTAAATGATAAGCAACAAAACAACAATATTGAATATACTTACAAAATTGAAATCTAAGTTTGTGAAAGAATGTTGTGAATTAGACAACCCTTGCAATCTTGCAGATGATTTATTGTTCAATTTTTGACTACTTTCGTTGAGATGAACCCCAAATCTTTTGTTTTCTGGACAATTTTCATTTGAATGAGTACCATTTTGTTGAGGATGATTTGTATAAGGTAACGAATTTGTGACACATTTTAAACGAAGTTCAGTTCTATGCATTCCATCTACAACACATGATCGATGATGTCCATTCTTGTCATTAAAAACTGCTTCATTACCTGCAAAAAAAAGAAGACTCGTTGAAGTAAAATATTGCAGCAACTTTTATACAAAATAAAATGAAACAGCAGATGCTGCTTAATACATTCAAATTTTGGAACCCATGATTCAACAAGTTAAAAACTTTGTCTATTATTAATTTAACATCATATTTTGAAGATATTCCTTTAAATATCAAATGTGGTATGGTAGGATAAATCTCTCTCATTGCTGATTGACATTTCTAAAAGATTAATCATTCACAAATACTGCTTCTCTATGCAATGTTGTAAAATTACATTGCTTATCTACAAAAATTTAATAATGTTTCCTATGTAAAATTTTCCCAAATCATATATAATATTATCATACTATAATTACATATATTTAATAAAATATGAATATAGATATTAAATGACAGTTAATCATGTTGTTAATCTGAGATTTTTTCTTGTAAGGTAGATTTCTGAATATATATAAATTTAACATAGAATAATAGCTAGGTAATGAAATTTTTATAAAGATTCATTCAAAAAAATCAAACATCCTCAGTTAATTCTCTTTGAATTTAATTGAAATTTTAATTTCTTATCCCATAAAAGATGATGAAAAACTTTAGGAGATGGTACAACAAATTAAAAAAAAAAATTCAAAAATTGATTGTAAGACTGGAAATGATATACAAAAATGTTTGCACACTTAAAAATACCCATTGTAAACATTAAAATGCCATTCTGATTGTGAGTCACCCAGAAAAAAGTATAGTAATCCAAGGGGAAAAAGTAGTGATGCTACATCATGTATTTTGTACATGTTGAGAAGACTGTATCTTTTATCCGGGACGTCTTAAGACTTCTTGAGGCCCAGGGCCCCCGTGTAACAGTAGGTCCTGGGCCTTTACACAAATGTAGGCTATCCCATGACTCTTAAAAGTAGACAGTACATAGCATACATTGTCAAATACTTGTACAAACAATAACCTAAAACAAATAAGTGTGTATGACATACAATCGCACAAATTTCCTCGATCGACTGCCCCCTTTAGACTGGTAGGCCTAGACCCATACATGATGGTTATCACATAGATCCAGTTGACATATTGTCCAAAATTCCTAATTTTTGGGTGAATACAAGCATCAAAAACATTTAACCATTGAAATTATTTGGGCTTATTAAGGTTGAGTTGAGACGAGACCCCCCCCCTTGTTGGCCCATGCCTAAAGACGTCCCTGTCTTTTATGCTGAATATATTATTTTATTCTTCATGGCATCGCGTATTTCTAAAGTGTTTCTCATATCTATTATAATTGTGTTTTACAAGAGTTCTTTTGTAATAAATGTTGTCAGATAGTATAGGGTAACCTTATAAGCAGTACATTTAATGTCCTTTTAATGAAAAATACTTTACTTTTTTTAGGTGAATCTCTGTCATCCTTATCATTGTTTACAATAAATGTACCAAGATCTGGCTCGGTATTGTTATCACATGTAACCAATGTCTTAGAATCAATATAAAGTCTGAGTGTATCGTCTCTACTGGAATCAGTATTGCTTCGAATTAAGGTATTGGAATCAACATTAATTTCTTCTTTTGCACTAGCATCAACTTCATCAACCTTGAGGGAGAAATTGAAATTATGAATGCAAAGTATGAAACACAAAATATACACATAACATGATAGTTTTTAACTGTAATTATTACAACAAATATTTTGAAAAATGATATTTAAATAAAATTACAGAAAGTAACCACCATTCTGTAACACAAACATTCAAACATGTTTGTAGATTGCCACATGATCATCGAGTGTAAAATTTTGTCTGAAAAGTTATCTTCTTTGTGGTTTTTTTCTTACATAAAATTCTATTTCCCAGCAGTAATAAACAAAAATAAATTAAAATCTTTTAAATCAAATAAATTATATATTTATAAAAAAAATATGAGTTGAAATCAACTTGGAATATACACTGGTGTGCAAAAATTAAGGACGAAGTCGAAAAATTAGCATATCAGCTGAACGAAGAGGCAGAGCGGGCAGAAAGACCAATAAGGAGATTAAGTAAGGTGATGTACGGTAGCACATGCGCAGATATGCAGGTAGACGTAATGGGGGAGTGTCTGAGTAGTATAAAGCATGTTGTCGGTGTAAGATCAGTATTTCTGGCAAAGAGATTGCTGCCTCAGCGAGAAATGGCGAATAATCAATCTGTTAGACGACATCTGGATGCTTTTACCCGAGGTCGAATCATTGGGAGAAGTTGGAGGAAGGCCGCAGTGTGACAAGTGTGGCTGCAGAGTTCGGAATTGCTCCCAGCATCGTTTCACGATTTTGGAGACAATTTCAAACTACAGGAACAGCTATCCGGGGGTTCAGTAGTGGTCGTCCACGAGGAACCACACCCGTAGATGACCGGTACATTGTCTTACAGGCCAGAAGAAACAGGCGGCAGACAGCGGGAGAAATCGCTAGACACACGACACAGGTGACTGGACGACCGATATCGCGTTTTACCGTGGCCAGAAGACTGCACGGTGGTGGTCTGTTTGCACGACGCCCTGTACGGTGTGTACCTTTAACGCCTGCCCATCGGAGAAGGCGTTCTCGGTGGTGCCGGGAACACCGGAATTGGAGAGACAATGAATGGGGACGAGTACTCTTTACAGATGAGAGCAGATTCAGTTTGAGTAGCGATTCTCATCGCATACTCATCTGGAGAGAGCGGGAACGCCGCAATCATCCCTCGAACATCATTCAAAGGGACAGGTATGGAGGTCGCGGTGTTCTCGTTTGGGGAGGCATCATGCTTGGTAGTCGTACAGACCTTCACATCTTCGACGCAGGTTCAGTCAACGGGACCCATTATTGTAACGAGATTCTTCTTCCATATGTGCGTCTTTTTAGAGGCACTATGGGTCTGCAGTTCCTTTTTCATGGACGACAATGCACCATGTCATCGCACAGTAGCTGCCGAACAGCTCTTAGAGAGTGAGGATATTGAACGTATGGATTGGCCGGCACGATCTCCGGATCTCAATCCCATCGAGCATGTATGGGATTTTCTAGGCAGACGCTTGGCAGCTCGTACCTTACCACCAGTAACGATTCGGGAGCTTCGATTGGCGCTGCAAGACGAATGGGCAGCAATGCCTCAACAACTCATTGACACCCTCATTCTCAGCATGGGCAGACGCTGTGAAACCTTCCTAGCAGTCAGGGGAGATCATATCCCCTACTAAAGACCGGATGTTTCTTGCTGGACACCCATCACAGCGATGTTTCGGCCTTCAGTCGCATTGCACTCCATGCTACTTTTTCAATCAAGCTTCTTTTTATCCCTCTGATTTCTCTTTTAGTAAGTGTTGCTTACATTACACATGTCCTTACGTATTGGGGATCTTACGGTATTAAATGTGTTGATTTGGAAAGCTTTTGTACAAAGTTATATTGAAAAAACCGTCTCGTCCTTAATTTTTGCACACCAGTGTATTTCACATATTACAGCTTTAACTTACAATATATTTATCACTGCAACCTTAACAAAATGATCTAAACTAAAAAAAAACAAACATTTTTTACAACAAGAAATTAATCTTACATTATCTGTATTATGGGATCTATCTTTGGCACAAGCTTCATTTTCACGAACTTCTTTCACTTCGGTTATCAGTTCCTGAAGAATGGACACAGGTTTAGCATTTTTGATAAAATCGTGTTGCAGCAATTCTACGGCTGAAGCTCTTTCATGGGGACTTTTGGTAAGGCACTTTGAAACAAAATCAATAAAGTCTGCAGACCAGTTGTCTGGATTACTGAAAGATGGTGGAGGTCTTGTAGGAATCATAAATATGGCCCTGGGGAAAAAAATAAGCTTCAATATTTAATTTAAGAGAGAAATTTTCTATGATACCATTTGTAAATCTTTAAGAACCTTATTGAATTATGTTTTAAATCACAGGTTCCCAAACTTTTTGTCTCATAGACTATTTACCATATTTTTCCGGTTTGAGATAGACCCCTTCCTGTCAAATATTAAAATTTTGCAAATTCATCAACTTCAAATGTTTTTTGGACTGCTTATATATATAGTACAACTTACTTAAATAAATTTAAATGTTTTATTGTAGGAAAGTGTAGCGTGAAAAATTAAAAAACGCATGCCTATTTATGTCCAGTTCTTTTTTTTTTGTTAGGGGGGGTTGGCACAACCACGCTTAAACCCTTTTTCATTAGGTATGGGGATGGTAAAGCAATTAAAACCTTTTTCATGATATTCCATAATAGAGGATAAGTAAGATGTCTTTTTGAAGCAAGAAATGCTGATATAAGTTTCTAAACTGTACTTAAAATTCTTTGTTAAAGCTTATTCCAATTAGTTCCTCTTGTCATACAATGCCACCATATAGATTGATTGTCCACTGTGGTATTAACCACAGCAAAAAGTCTTTTAACCTAGTTTCAAAATCTGAATAGAAAGCATATAAATGTTGAAAACAGGTTGAAACATCATTTCACTGGCAGTTTATCTGTGACAAATAGGAAAGCTTGAAAAACAAACGACTGGCAATGTTTTGCTTCGCTAGCTTAACTCCTCATTCACTAACTTAGCCGCCCGTCCGGTCTACTGGTGAGAGGCGCTGAGTGCTGTGCTGTAGGATCTGGGTTCAAATTTAGGAGAAGGTACGGATATCTGTAAATGTACAGTGCCTTCGCAGCATGAGGATACTCTAAATAGCCCTCGAGCCCTCTCGTGAGATTGGTGGAAGGGGAAGACAGTTGGAAGGCCCCTGACTGTCCCCAGGGTGTTCTCTCTCAAAATTGGGGTTGAAACGAGCCAAAACGTACTGCCACCTGCATGGTGCTGAAGGCTACGGCTCAAGATAGGCGTACAATCTAGCTACGGTTTGCAGCCCCAGGATAATGGTGATTTTTCCAATCCCGGAATTTAATTATTGTCTGAATTATATTTTGAAATTTTTCTCATCAAAATTTTCTAAGAATTTAATTCTTAGAAAATTTATGTTTTGTTTATGAAATATGTACGTAGAGTTTTTTTGTGCAATTATAAGTGCTATAAGTAAATAAACATATGCAGCTCTCATTTTCCGTATGGGAGAGCATCGCACAGATCTAAATGGATTACTGCATTATTTACACAATAATATAAGCAACATCTCAAGGATAGATTTTCACAGTTATTTCTTCAATTAAATGTCATTAATTAATAGCGGACCTGCTTGAAAGACTTGAGACACTTCAAATCCCATTGCATTAATAACAGCTCATGTGCAACTGGATCTCCCATTTCAAATAAGGTAACACTTGAAATTGATTCACATTCTGATTCAATAACTGGAGTAATTTACACACAAAAACCGTTAAGGGTAGCAGAAGAAACTAGATAAAGTTACTTAAGAGGTCTATGCACCAATGCAGTCTATTAGATTTGAGACATTGTCATCAAAAATTCAAAATAAATAAATAAATTCTCTTGTATTGAAAATGGAGGGAGACGCGGTGACTACCTGAAAAGAACATACTCCTATTTAAGGCTGTCTTCGGTAAAAGTACGAGAGCTTGAACTAAACGCGAAGCACATTTTCAGACAGAAAAATGCCTCAATTTCCATGGAAATTCGCAATATTACAACTCATACCTCTGTTCACAATATAGTGTTTTTAAAAACTTCAAAATATTCCATGAATACTTTCTTTTTCGTTTTAATACGTGAAGGTATATATATACCATTTATTATTACGGTATAGGAGAAAAAACGCGAAACACATTTTACACCAGAAAAAATTATTCAACTCATTTAAAAATGGGAAGTATGATAAAACATGCTGCTCTCTAAAGTATAGTGAAGCCAGAATATCATATAAAATGTTCATTTCTTTTATATCTGAAAAAATGTAATAAATTTGGGTCCTATTCTTTAACATTAACCGAAAACAGCCTTAATGACGATAACACCTACTAGTATAGAATCTGAACGAGCATTTTCTTCGTCAGGATAATTTGTAACAAAAATAAGAAGCCGTTAGAACGATGAAACGATGGTCTAGCAGTGTTTTTTAAAAGCTTATTTACAGAAACACAATAAATGCTTTTTAATTCCATCATGTAGTATTTTTTTTTATCATGAATTACGTTTTTTTTTTGTTTCAATAAAATTAATATTAAACCAATTTCAGTTTTTACTATGCAATTTCAACTATGTTAATGTGCATTTTTAATAAATAGTCCAATCCTAATCACTTGATCCTGGGAATGAAAATATAACACAGGATTTCAAACCCTAAATCTCACCCTTTGCCACGATGAATTTCGTTAGCCTCGATCTGGCACATGCCGATCAGGTGACATTAGTAACAACACCACAACAGCTTCATTCCAGAAAAAAGTGCTAAAATAATGGGTTTTATTTTAATCAAATTAACACTGTCACATCTTGTAACTGCAAGCTAACCTTATTAAATTTACTAAACAAATCTGTTAAATAAGATGAGACCATCTAATGAAGTTTTCTTTTAAAACTAGAGCTTAAGTATCCAACAAGTAATACATAAAAAAAAACAAATTTAAGTCAATTCCTACTTAGATCAACAAAGAACAATTTTATTTTAGCTACTTTTTGTAAAATAGTTACAATTAATATAAACATGTATATACATATAACAGAACCATAACATTAAGAGGTAATTAATTTTTATTAATTACCCTTAAAGTATCGTATTGTCATCCAAAACAATCATGTATATAAAATTTCAGTTCAACTGAATGCTTTAAAATGTGAGTAAAAAATCTTTTAAAGTTTTGACCCAAGTCGCTAAAAATGAAACCAACGTGGCTGTATCTGTAATTCTTTAAATAATTAGTTTCAGTCAATTAATTTTAATTAATTATAATTAAATTATCGTATTTTTACCCAAACCCATAGTGTATAGAAAATTTCAGCTCAAATGAGCGCTTTAAAATGAGAGAAAAAAACCTTTTCGAAGTCTTGACACAAGTCGCCCAAATGGTCGTTAAGTCACCAAAAATGATGCCAACGTGGCTCTATTTGTAATTCTTTAAATAATTAGTTTTAATCAATTAATTTTTATTAATTTTAATTAAATTACTGTATTATCCAAAATAATCATGCATGTAAACTTTCAGCTCAATTGAGCGCTTTAAAATGTATTTTATTAACGATTGAAAATTCCACCCGGATAAATAAATATATAGAGAGCGTGAGCTAAGAGTAGGAAATGAAAAACAGTCTCAAAAAGTGCAAAACATCTTGACAAACATAAGCCTTTCGAGAGGCAGCGTACTTCAGTGTGAATGAGTTATTGATAAAAGTTTTCCTCACTTTCTTCGCGCAAATAACCACGTATTCAACGTTTTGCTTCGCATTCCTTTATTGAATTCACTAGCTGCTAGACCCGTTCTTCGCACGGGTGAACTGAAAAATTAAACACAGATTGAAGGATAAAGAAGTTTTTAATGTGTTAATTTTACGTGAATTTCAAATTAAACAAAAAAAGCTTTTTGCATATCTCAGCTGAAAAAAAAAAGAAAAAAAAAACACCTTTGTTAAATTTTAAGACTGTAGATTTAATAGCTGATAAAAAGGATTTTTTTATATTTATAACTCCCCGTAACACTCTTTAGGGTCGATTTTTGAAAATACCTCCCTAAGCAGATCTCTGCTCAGCAAAAGTAACACATTGTTAAAAATTTTGAGTACTGAACGCTTAAAATAGTGTAAATAATTTATATCTGAAAGTGTAATACATTAATATTACTTTCTGTTGTATTTATTTTGTGTTAAAATTGTAATATTCGCAAGCAACGCTGTTTCTGAATATATAAAGGCGATTCAATGAAAAACATAGCGAAATGTTAACGATAGAGTCAAGTTGGCAAATGCCTAGATACTTTCATAGCTCGAGCTTTATTAGAGCTTTGTAAGACCCGCCGTGTAGGGGCGCGATGCACGTTAATACTTTATCCACCCGCATTATGATTTACTGCAGTTTTTTCATACAATATTTTTTGGAACACTACATTTAAAATTAAGGGATATACACTGCTCAAAACAATTAGGGGAGCACATGATTTTAACAAAAGTAAGCGAAGATGTATACCAATAAGTAACATAAAATGAATTATCCATAATGTAAAGCCTACCAGGAAACGGAAAAAGAAAACTTTATATGCAAATCAAAGTTCATGACGTCAAAAACCAGAAAAAAGGAGATAAGGGCAGAAATCGGGATGTTGCAGAAACGTCTGTTTTATTGCCGTAACTGTGAAATTCGATTGCGCAGTATTTTTTTGAGACAAGGTTACTTGAGAATGTCTCAACAACGTTATTTACCTGAATCCATGGCATGGCGTGTTATAGGCAGACTGGAATCCGGGCAAACACAACGTGGTGTCGCGGACGCTGTTGGAGTCGCCAGAAGTGTTGTTGCAAGGCTGTGGAATCGATTACAAGAAACAGGAAATGTTAGACGTCGACCAGGGGGCAGGTCGGCCATGCGCCACTACATCAACTGATGACCGGTATATACAGTTAACAGCCCGTCGAAACAGAACAGAGAATGCTACGCAGCTACAAAGACAGTTGCTCTTGGCAACAGGACGAAGGGTGTCCAGCCAAACAGTACGTAATCGGCTTCATGAGGGAGGGCTCTATGCACGTAGGCCAATGGTCTGCATTCCGTTGACCCCACGCCCCCGTGCGGCCCGAAGAAGATGGGCTGCTGAACATCGAGATTGGGAGCAACATGATTGGAGCCAAGTGCTGTTTACAGACGAGTCCCTATTCAGTCTAGAATGTGACACCCGACGTGTTCTTGTATGGAGGGACAGGGGCACTCGAAATAACCCCGCATTCGTCCGTGAAAGGTCACAATACAGAAGAGCTGGTTGGATGGTATGGGGTGGAATCAGCATAGGCGGACGTACGGACCTGCATATCATTCGGAATGGCACTTTGACTGGCCGAAGGTATGCAGACGAGATACGTGGACCTCATGTCATCCCTTACGCTGGAGCCATTGGAGATTCCTTTGTTTTCCTGGATGATAATGCCCGACCGCATAGAGCTCGTCTGGTGGAGAACATGCTTGAAGCTGAAACAATACAGCGTATGGAATTGCCAGCGTGCTCTCCTGACCTGAATCCAATCGAGCATGTTTGGGACATGCCTCGACGACGCATTTCTGCGCGACCAAGGCCGCCTGCTACTGTCCGAGACTTGGAGATTGCACTTTTTGAGGAGTGGAACAGTATTCCCCAAAGTCTGATCGATAACTTCATCGCATCCATGGCAAACAGAAGTGCAGCAGTCTTAGCTGTTCGAGGAGACCACACGCCCTATTAAAACTCATGCATCATGTCTAAACAGTACCTTTTTTATCGTTTACATGTAACCAAATTGTTGCCCTAAATCATCTTTTCATGTTTTTCCATATTTTCAAAGAATTAAAGCTTAATTCCAAATTTTTTACGCCTTTTTTCTGTATTGCGCATTGATACGCGTGTACTATGCATTGCATGCCAATACGTGGCTGTCTCACACGGTTTTCTTCACTTTTTGCTTGCTCCCCTAATTGTTTTGAGCAGTGTACATAAACAAAATACTCCACTTTGGAAAATTTAATCCGTTAGAGCTAATTAATTAATTAAAGATAATCCACTGTAAAATTAATTATATACACCGTTCACTGAGAATAAGTAGTCAAATCATTTTCTAAGGTCTTCATTAACATACAAAAACATAAGACACTTAAATTTTGACATTAACTATTTTTTCGGGACAAAAATAATAATCTTTGCAATCCGCTGAAAACGCTATCAGCTGAAAATGCAACATCTGCTACAAAACTATTCGCCTTCCCCGCTAAAATACTCATCATAGAACCCGTGCTACCATATATCCTAGAAGAGTGGATTTCAAAGAATATTCCTGCTAAGTATTGGTAGAATATTCCTTCTAAGTTGGTGTGGTGTGGTAGTTAGGAAAAGTGGGTGCCAGCTCGGTGTCGTCCACGTCACTTGACCATGGTTCAAAATTACGTGATCCGTTGCCAAAAGCCCTCGTGTAGCTGAACAGTGCGACGTTAACATTCACTCACTCACACACTCCAAAAAATACAGTACAGTAGTTATAATTATTTTTATACTTAAAAACGCAATAACTGCATATTCAATTAAAATTATAGTGTTATAATTAACTACTAACCACAAACAAATTTTGAAAATTTGTCCAAATGATGCAGTGTGAAAGAGAAAGTTTATTTACTTTAAGTACTAGAACTGATAAAAGCATTCATTTTGAAGAAAGATCAATTTCTTACTACCAAATGTGCATAATAAAATTATAAAAAACATTCAAATAAAGAGAGATTTAGAACAACCTTTTCCTTCAAAACTTAGTATTATTCTGAAATAAAAAAAATAGGCATTATGCTGATCACAGGAATTAATTAGAAGCGAGAGCCTTGCGTAGCCAAAATAAAAAGGGTTTTTCCGAAACAAAAGATAGATACATGTTGTGGTGGGCTTTTTTGCAGCGCACGCCAGAATTTCTTGCAGAAGGCAGAATTTTTTCCTACTTAACAAATATCGTTTTATTTTGGACACTTCATACAATATCTTTATAAATTATAGCCTATGTGTTAATCTGATCTATAAGCTATATTACGGTAAAGTTTCATTAAAATCCATTCAGTTGCTTTTGCGTGAAAGACCCCCAAACATCCTCACAAACTTTCGCATTTATAGTATATATTAGATGAATAATTGAAGAGATTCCTGCAATCACTCTACCATTCCGATTTTCAGCAGCTAAATATCGATAGAGATGAGGCAGTGTATTGTGACCACATTCACTACTATAGTAGCAAATCCTTAGATCTTCGGTCAAAACACTAATTAGGTTTGACACAAGGGGGAAAAGTTTCGTATGATTATTTTCAAAAATTTTGAAATAAGTAAATATTTACGTCCAATGGCGCACACAAGGAGGAGGAAGGGGTTCTCCGGGTCCAGACCATCCTAAAGCCCTTGATTTTTTTTAAAATTATAATTTTGTGCATATAGTACGTAAAATTAAATTACGTATTTGTTATTAATAATTAATTTTATTAAATAATGCTAATTATTTATTCGATAATTGATTTTTTACTGTTTTTTCCCCGAAAATCGACAAAATGGAAAGAATTTGTTGGGCGGCGTATTGGAACATGATAGGAGAGTAGTGGACTTTCGACCATGGACTCCCACCCCCCTTGAAAAATTCCTGTGTGCGCCACTGTTTAAGTCAGATTTACAGTATAATTTTCAAAAATTCTCAAAAGAAAAAAGAGAGAGTTTTAGGAATCCGATTTTTTAAGTTACTGGATCTAAGAGATCACAGCATCCACTTTTTTGGGCATAGACTCGATTGAACACGATGATGAGAACGAGATATTGCAATTGCAACGAGTAATTGGAACATTCTATCAAAAAAAAATCATTATACCGTGTCCGGGTGAAATAAACGATCTGATTTTCTGGATGGTTTGGAAAAGGATTCGAAAAGATCGCTTTCTTTTCGAATCCTTCCTTCTAAGATTAGGGTTTGAGTGACACACAGAAAACTCCCTCAAGCGTCTCAGAGATTGTCTTCCGACTCCCACATCGTATAGAAATTTTTTTTTTGGTGACCTCTATCCTGACATCCTGTTTGAATCATCATTCCAATTACACAATCTCTATATTTAACAGATCCAAGCAAAATAAAATTAGAGACGAAACACTAAAAGATAACTTCAAATGCAATTTCCAAATGAAAGAATTTACTACGTATGATAAAATTATTAAATCCCCTCTGGATAACCCTAGAAAAAGATTTATCAAACACCTCCATCAAGATGCATAAAAAATCACCTCATTGGATGCATATCCCCATACGGAGGCTTCCCTTCGGAAATTTCTATGGCTGTGATTCCAAGACTCCACACGTCGGCTGCACAGTCGTAGCCTATTTCTTGTATCACCTCTGGAGCCATCCAGTACGGAGTACCAATTACAGTATTTCTTTTGGCCATCGTATCCTGTGAATATAAAATTTCTTTAAGTAAAAAAAATGTACGGTATGCTTTTGAAACTGAAAAACAGTTTACTTACTTTGGAACTCTGATCTTATGTCGCAAGAGGATCTGAAAATTGAAATTAAACAATAGAATTTGTTTGGCTAATAGAAGCTTTCATGACCTCAGAAACCAATACAAATCTAAGTTTATATCTATAAATACCAGGATGAGCATATATAAAACTTTAATCAGGTCTATTGTTCTGTATGGAAGTGAATATTGGACCCTCAATAAAGCAGAGGAAGGAAAGCTGCTAACTTTTGCAAGGAAAATCTTTGGACCTATCCAAGAGAACAATCAGTGGAGAATTCTTTACTATCAGGAAATATGGCAAATATAGCGGGACTGACATTGTGAGAACTATAAAAGCATAACGTATTAGGTGGCTGGGCCATCTGTATAGATATGCCGATGCTTTTCCAACCAAAAAAGTAACTTTTTCGAAAATTGAAGGGACCAGACGTAAAGGGTGACCACCAACACGATGGTTAGACGATGTTGAAAAGGACAAACTAATGGGAATCAACCGATGGAAGACTATAGTGACTGATAGGGTCAACTGGAGGAGGATCAGCGAATCAGCCTTGGCCTGCATAAGGCTGCTGAGCTTATAAAGAAGAAAAAATGAATGGAAATTATGCTATAATGAATAGGACACAACAGAAAATTCTAAGAATTGATTAAAGATTAACATGTGTCATATTTGCGATTAAAACACCAGTTTACTTAGAACAACTTTTACCAGCACCTTATAAGCAATAACTTTTATTTTGAATTTCAGATTTTAGATGTAAAATTGTTTTCGACTGTTTAGTCTTCATAATATTTCATAATTTATTATTATAATTATTATGTTTATTTTATTTATCCAACGCCCGTATTTGGCTTCTTAACCATTTGACGCCGAGCCTCCCAATACCAACTGACGATGTCGTCAGCCGGGTTTTCAACGAGTCTAGTACATTGGAGCATGTGGTCGCCATCCATTCTGGCATGGCCGCAGAGTAGACAGGCCTCGTTAGAAGCCACGCCAAGCCAGTGGAGGTATACTCCCAAAAAGTCATGTCCGGTAGTTAGGCGAAAGCGGGCAACAGCCTCTGCTCTCTCCAGGTGCCTCGGGATTGGGCCCACAAAGGTTAGAGTTTCCCATGGCTTTCCAAAACTCTTCGTTTTTTAGGTGATGGCAGTATATTTGTCAATGTGTGTGGAGATTATGCTCTTTGCTCTTCTGAAGGTCAAGGGAACTTCCGGTTGAGTCGACTACACTCCCTGCTTGATTTTTTGGTCGGCTCTTTCATTGCCAGGAACTCCAACATGACTTGGGACCCACTGTAAGGCCGCAGTCCAGCCATATGAGATGTGTTCCGAAATTTTAGGTCAGCACTGAATTGTGTGAAGGCAGTCAGTTGGTGTATTACTGCTTAAAGCTAAAATTGCAGCTTGGGAGTCTATGAAGAAGACAGCTTTTGCAGGAGCTAGGCCAGCAGATAATTATAATATAATCTTCTGATCTATTTTTTAAGGAACAATTCCGTCAATTATTATATCAAAAATGCAGATTCGATAGGATACATTATCGATATTCCTCATTTCGATTGTAAAATTCATTACCAGGTGGAGTTCCTTCTGATGGAATCAATATTTGATTAATATTAATGGATGGACAGATAATTAAGTTCCAGTATATATATATATAAGTAGGATCATCTCTAACACACAACTGCACAAAATTTCAAAAATGTTGCACATAAAAGGAATAAAAAAATCAACTATAAAATTCCCTTCTAAAACCAAAAAAAGTAATATAAAATTGTATTAAATACAAACATTTAAAAAAGATAAAGGTACAAAGAACACTTAAAATATTTACATTGAAACACTTAAAAATTTTGGAATCGGACTTCTACAGGCATATATGTATTTATTGTTCATGATTCTTGATTAAGTTAAGTTAATATGACAGATAGCTAAAATAGGTAGAAGTTGAAATTATTTATCCTGTCAGAATGACACAAATGACTTATTAACTCTCGCATTATATGCAATTGTCTCCCGTGATTATTAAAACTGAAAAACGAAAGTTACCAACCACATTTAAAATTTAGTTGGGCATCAAAATCTGCACAATGTGGAATATCTTCAATCCTCGTCTTAATCAACTATTTTGTTGATTTTTCGATTTGACTAAACGGGGCTTTAAGAGAAAATATTTATCAGTTTTTTTCAAGTCAAATGAAACTATAAGCAATGTCAGGAATATAACTTTTATTTCAGTAGCCTCAAGAAGAAAATGGTTTTTACTTTAAAAAAGTGTTTATACTTGAAAATATTTCATTACATAATCGACCAAATGGATTTTTTTTTCAGTTAAAAATGGATGTGATACATCTAACAGGCATAATTTTACATAGTTTCATATTCTTTTTTCTGTACCGAACTTTTCCCTTTTACATTTTGATTTACCTGTTATTATATAAAAATAATCACAGAAAATTGGAAGAAAAATAGAAAACTTCTTTCAGTTACATTATTTTGTTACAACTGTTGTTTCGAATCCATCTAAATATTTGGAGGCTATACCAAATTAAGTAGACCATTCATGGAAATATGGATACTTTTCTGGAAGTACGAAAACCAGGAGTAGAAGTCTGACTTGATTCCTATCTGTTTGGTAATTTTCAATCAGAGACACAGATGACAAAGACTAAAGGAAGTGAGCTAATATTCCTTTCTTCACATCAACACGAGAACTTTTAAATGCCGGCCACGAATCCGTTTCCTTGACCACTAGGCTACCGCGGCCGCCAATTTTAGAGAATAGGGTCAAATCTTTGAATAATTTTCACTCGAGATTCAAATGAAACCATCTCCATTGTTTTAATAGCATTTAACACTGGTCAAATGCATACAATATTTACGGTTGGAGAAGGATTATACACTTTAGAATCAAGATGAAAAGTTGAATCTTGGAAAAAATTGATATAGAAACAACTACAACACGAAATAAATTTAACGAACTAAAAATGTCTTTTTTGTATTACAAATTCAAAACTGTTCGTGAAAACGGAAAAATAAAAATTGAATAATTGCGAAACACAAATTAAAATTTCAAAACGTGAACCAGAATAAAAAATAAAAGTTATAACTTTACAACTTTAACTTAAAATTATACTAACTGTTAGCTGTCCAGCAACTCCAAAGTCTGCTAATTTTGCATGACCTTCATTATTCAGAAGTATATTTCCGGCTTTTATGTCTCTGTGAATTTTGCGGCGATTGTGCAGATATTCAAGACCTTTTAAAGTATCGTTTAAAACAGCAGCAATTTCTTCTTCCGTGAGCTGAAAAAACAATCAAAATGTAATATTTTTCAGGATTTTTTTTTGAAGAAATAATATTTTTTTCTCTGTATAAGAGGTGTCAGCGAATGGCATCAATGTGAATGTTTAGGGAAAAATTCAAAAACTACACAAACAATTAAAACATTTTACAAGTAACGATTTTGCAGAAATCTTGATGTTAATGGACAAAGTAAGATTTTTACCCGGGGAGGTCACGCGGGGCACGGAATCACTCCAGGCTCACGAAATCTTTGATTCAGTGAAAATTGTTCGTTTGTAACAAACGACCTTGTCAGCATCTTCCTGACATTCTTCTTGGAGATTCAAATATATTTATCGCATTTCTTTTTCTTTTTCGGGAGTGACAAACGTTGTTTAAAATCTTAAGGTATCCGACTACGTTCGGAACCGTGATTTTAAAAAAACGCATAAATGGATAATTTTCATGATATTTAGTGTCACTTAGACTAGAATACATGTACAAAATTGTTTTAAGGACATTTTTACAAAACAAATTATTTAAATACAATATTTCGGCAACAAATTAACTTAGAATAACCTTTTTCAAAATGTTTTCCTTTAGTGAAAAATGCTTCTATTACAATAATATTTTGCCTGTATATAGATAGCTCAGACCTCTGTACAGATGCTCAACTATGATTTTTGAAAAATTCACATTATTTTCAGAGATGCAGCCAATTGAAATAATTATCGGCGTTTTTTTCTTAAAATTTCTCCCCTTTGTTGTCGTAAAACACGGATAAACCCACTTCTAAGTTATATATTTCAAAATTTCTTGATGCCTCTGTACAGTGGTCTGAGCTATATACAGGCAAAATATTATTATAATAGAAGCATTTTTCACAAAGCAGAATATTTTGAAAATGGGTCATACTATGTTCCTTTTTTGTCAAAATATTGTACTTAAATAATTGTTTATTGTAAAACTATTTTTAAAACAATTTTATATACATTTTCTATTCTAAGTGACACTAAATATAAATATTATCCCTTTATATGCTTTTGCAATATCATTGCTCCGAACGTAGTCGGATAACTTAAAAGAAACAATAATTGGAGTGATTAAATCCCTCGCACGACTAATTTTGTTCCAAAATATTTTCTATGAATAGGCTGCATTTTCCCCTTGTAAACGACCTAATGGTTTGACTGCTGTGTTGTACGACTTATGGTTTATAAATGTAAATGAACAGAATATAACAAAAAGAAACGGCATTTTGCGATGTCTATTGGATGAAGTTGAAACTTCACGGAAAAAGAGATTGATCAAGCAAGGGAAGAACTTGATGAAATAATGGATATTAATCCTGAGAGCGAATGTAAATTTAAGAAAAGCGATGAACATGAAATGTTTGAGTCAAAAGGAAGAATTTCAAATGCTTCCTAAGAACTCCATCACACACAAAAAAAATGAAGCCCCAAGTGTATCAAAAGACAGATTGTGCCCTGTCAAAAAGACACAAGCAAAAAAAAGTTCAACATGCTATTTATCGATCTTCTAAGGACAACAAAACTACAATAATTTGAATAAAATATGGCCAGCTTTGCCCCTACAAATATATCTTTCCTCTAATATGAGCTATGGATTTTTCTCAACTTATTAAAGGAAAAGTCCTTAAAAGTAGGTTACTCTCTTAAATAAATTATTCACTAGAATTACGACTTTTTTTTATCGAGTCCAATAAAAATAATCATAAAAAAATTATTGGGCTGACTCCATTTTTGGGTGGCGCTACCACTAAGGTTAGTATCGAGTGCGTGACTGCTCCCGGGTTAAGAATCTAAACTATAAGAAAAATCTAATGTTAGAACCGGGGATCCAAAATGTGAAAAAATAAAAACTAATCATTTAGTGGTATTTTGTGAAAAGTTAAAAACCTTAAGCGTTTTATCAGTGGCGTAGTGTGGGGGTTATGGCCCCGGACGGCATACGAAAAGGAGCGGCAGCAAGCACAGTGAAATTTAAATTCAAAAAGTATTTCAAACTCCAAATCGCGCCTGCGCGACAAAACTGAGGGAAAAGAGCTTATGCAGGAAGTTTATTAGTCACTATGCAATCGCATTCTTCTTATTGTTACTTAGGCTTCTAGCAACCGGTACTGTGTGAAGTCGATGATGCTAAAAATTATTTCCAAACAGAGGAACTAAATATCCATCAATGTGCTAAAAAATACGTGCTTTACAGACCGTATTGGAAGCAAAACGAGAGGAATTCGCGGATGACGCTTTTAATATAAGCTCAAAGTTTATGTGAAGAGCTTGATATTTCTTTTAAACCCCCAAGACGAATTAGGAGGAAGCATATCTTTGGCGACGGAAGAAAAGATGTTCAGTTATCGTACGAAGATGACTTGAGACGAGCAATGTTTTCTTCAATAGACTGCTGAAATTCGAGAAAGATTCCAACAGTTGCAGAATCTAGCGCAAGAATATGCTTTTTTAAGGCCTGAAGTGATATTAAGCACGGACGAACTTAACTTAGATCAAGCTCCTCAAGACATTAATAAAGAATTCCAATTTGAGCGCGTACATCTACAAGCTTTTGTAGCTTTAAAAGACCCAGGCTGTAAAAAAAGAACTCATTATAGGTCCGGCTCTCTGGGTTTATAAAAATATATTATTGAGTCTAAACTTGAAGATGGCTTACCAAACATTGTCCTATTGTTGAGAATTTTTTTAACATCTGCCACCAGTAATGCCAGTTGTGAGAGAAGCTTCTCTAAGCTAAAATTAATAAAAAAATTACCTCAGATCGACTATGTCCACGTGAAGACTAACAAATTTAGCTATTCTGGCAATTGAACATGACATACGTATTGATATTGACAATTGTATAAAAGATTTTGCTATGAAAAAAAAACCCACGAGAAGTGCATTTTTAATCAATAAAAAAATTTAAAGCTGCTTTTTTTACTTTTACTGATTTTCTTGACTAATTATTAAAATAGAGAGGGGACAAATTTCCGGCAGCCCACGCTACGCCACTGCGTTTTATTAAATTTCTGGGAGAGGAGTAGTTATTGTATCCTTTAGGGGGAAACTTCGAAAGCTTGTCTTCATGCCTATAGATATGAGCTATAGTAAACTGAGCCAGAAAACTAGTAAAGCTTTTTATTCTACTTTTACTATTTTGATTCAAAGTGGGAAGAAGCCACCGCAAATGATTTATTTATCAATGAAATTTATATATCAATAGAAAGTGGAGAGTAAATAACGAATAACATATAGTAAACGATATTTTCATGTTTAATTGATCAATAAGTTTATTGATAATCCAATTTAATGAATTCTCAATACCCTCAAGAAGCACTATATTAAGGATAACTCAAAGATTAATTCTACGTTTATTAGAAATTGAAAGCCATTGTTTGCATTAAAAAAGCCTATTTATTTCATTTCAGTTTCACACATCTTGCTTAAAAAAAGACAAGAGTATTTATTTATTTGTAACTTATTTTTACTTACTTCTTGATCAATCTTTTTTTCAATTCAGTAAATGATGAATTCTTTAAAAAATTGTGACCAACGGTAAACAGTCTCCGAACTTATTTATATTAAAGTCAAAGAAGTAAATTAAATAAATAAATAAAATAGGCAATTTTTATGCAATATTAGGTTTTGGGACAAAAAAATACCATAATAAAGTCATATTTTTTTATTATATGATATATACAAAAGATACTATTTTAAAATCATACAAAAATAAATGTTGAAATCACCCATAATTTTAATAATATTCCTTTTAAAAATATAATTTTTAAAATTAGTATCACTAATATTTACGTTACAGAATATTTATAAATCGAATCTAAAATTTTATTAAGAAATGAGAAAATAATTCCCAGCATTATAAGAACTTCAAATTTTAAAAACTTACTGTCTTCTTTCTAAATCTCATAATATCAGAGAGTGAGCCTCCTCCACAGTATTCCATGACAATCTAAAATAGAAATAATTATTCTAAACATGAAAAAGCCAAGAAGATTTTAATCATTTAATGATAAATCATTTTTAAAAACTAATTTTACAGCACCCATCATTTATGAGAATTATAAACTATTTTTAAACGTGCACAAACATGTATTTAATAAAACAAAAAAAGATAAGTACATATTTGTGCTACAAAGCTGAAATTTAAAATCACAATCCAGATAAAAATTACGGAAACAAAAAAATTGCATAGTTCTTAACTATTTCATATGCTCATGAACTATTGTTATTATGAACTATATCAAATAATTTTGAATCCAGAAAAACCTCTAGTTTCTACTTAATTTCGAATAATTTGAAAGAAAACCTATCCTTAAAAGTTATCCTGTTTATTATAATGCTAAAATACCACGCTAAAAATGATCACTTTTACATTTCATGGTCACAATTGTCTTTCTTTTGAAACTAGATTCTAATTTTAAAATTGCCCTCATTCCATTCCATGCCTTAACCCTTCACTGCATACGAATAATCTGGAGAAGTTAAACAAAATATTTGTGTGTGTGTGTTTTTTAAATTCAAAATAGCCTCAGAAATAATTTTTAAAAATTAATTTTATCCAAATTTCGTTTTAAATAATTATTACGGTGGTTTGTATTGATAAACAAATCTTTGTGATTAATTTTTGAATCATCTTTGTTGATGAAAACCAGATTTTCCCTCAATGCACAAATACACTTTACAGTTCATCCAAAAATATGTGGATTTTCTGGAGTATAACTCCATTTTGATGTATTTGCAGTTTGTCGAGGAGGGTAGAGAAATGTTCCACTCCATTACAGAGACATCCATGAGAACGAAACTTGCCTCAATGGGCAAACTTTTTTTGGGGGGAGGGAAGGGGTGATTGTTATTGCATTTGAAATAATTTCCTGCCTCAATTGAGATGACCAAATCATCTTTTAAAGGTAAATTCTTACCTGACATATATGTACAGATCCCCCCAAAATATATCTCCATTTCTTTAATTGTGATTAAATGCACTTTGTTAAGATTTTGAAAACGATCTAGTGCGAAAACATGGGAATGGAATCTGCTAAGGCATTTACGGAAAAAAAATTTCTAAAGTGGACATGATGCAACAAATGGTTAACAGTTTGCACAAAGTATACAAGCTTATGCTATTACAAGTAATATATAAAAAAAGCTTTAAGTCAATTCCTATTTAGGCCAACAAAGAAAGATTTTATGTTAGTTACTTTTTACTAAATAATTACAATTAATATAAATATTTATATACAAATGACAGAATCAGAATATTAAGTGATAAAATAGAAAGCTATTTCCCTTTCAGTTTTCCTTTTTCCTTTCTAAATACGGTGTTGGACTATTATTATTCTCTTTGTTACTTATCATTAATTAAATTTAATTATTCCAATAAAATAGTACAGTAAAAAGAAATCATATTCTCAGAAATTAGGCCATCCCAGGTGGGATTTCAACCCACGAACCTTTGTATTAGAAGTCCAACGTGCTTTCCATTGTGCTAGAGACACAACGAGCGATTTTTTATATGTTGTGGCGGACTATTATTTTTGTTTGTTTTTTTATTCATTAATTAAAAGTAATTAATGAAATTATATTTGAAAAAAAACTGTATTAACTTCAAGTGTCACCCACTACAAGTTTTGAAAAATAAATTTGAATACTCTGACGATGTGCTTAGCAGGAATATTTTAAACACATTCTTCCAAGATATATGGCAGCACGGGTTTTCTGACGAGTATTTTAGTTGAAAGTCGAATAGTTTAATAGCAGAAATTGCTTTTTTAGCTGACGGCGTTTTCAGCGGATTGCGAAGATTATCATTTTTGTTCCGAAAAAATAGTTAATGTCAAAAGGTAAGTGTCTTACTTATTTTTTTTCATGTGTAACATCTTTCCTCTCGATTGCCGAATTTTGTTGGAGTGATTTCTTCAAAAGGGACGGAAATGGGTAACAGGAAGTGACATAAGCGCGCGCTTTTGATTTGACCAATGAGCGCGCGAGATGGTGTCTCTTCGCTACCCTCGCATCGAGGTCCAACTCGCGTGATAGTGTCTCTTCACTACCCTCACAATGTGTCCAACTCTAGTAGGTAGTTTTTTGGTTTTTTTTTATATTGCTAAAGTTAGCATTTCAAAAGATTGGAATTCTTATTTAGGATAAATTTACGATCCTTACGCTCAATTGTCAGTCTCAGGACTCGTAGTGTAAGAAATCTGAGGCTATCTTATATGTGTAACTATATTAATAATTACATTTACTGTTAAGTGTTTGAAAAAGTTCAACATTTTAAAGAATATACAAGTAAGTAATATGGAATTATTCGAATAAATATTTTAGTGCGTATCTTTTTCATACTTTGAGGTTAATTCCTGTTGCTGTCAATAGAAAATAGAACAACTCACATGTTGTGACTCTTCACATGGACATTATTTATCGTCAAACAAGTGGACTGGATATTGCTAGTCACGTTATTGGGGACATATGTGCGGCAGAATGTATGTTTGAAAATAGACAAACAGTGATTTCGTTGGCCGTATACATTACTCCGAATCAAACGGTTCAAAAAATTAAAGATTTCCTGCATTTTGTACTTTTAATATATACCGAAGATGTTTCTGCTCTTTTAAAAACAAATTATCACTCGCTCCCCATGATTTTGAGTGGCGATTTTAACGTTAACTTCAGTTAGCCAGAAGTTGAGCCACTCATAGCTTTTTTGTGAATGATGAACTCAAGCTCGAAATGAACACAAATCAAAATGTTTCGACAACTAACAGTGGTACTATTATTGACGCTGTTTTTCAACGGTTTTTAAATACTTTGAAATCAGAAGTATATGTGTCATATTTTAAGTTATTCATAAGTCTATTATCTCCACTCTTCTCCAAATTGAACAAGAATAATTATTTTTGATAAAAAATTGCATTATACTCCTTGTGTTAATTAAAATAAATTTTCATTAACGATATATTTAATCGACAGAAAATTATTTCCAAAGATACCCGATTCATTTTTTTTTCAGGATATAAGTTACTATTGCAACATGTCAGATGTTACACATCATATGCGACTACTGTAAGACTCGTTTCTTTTCTTTCTTTTTTTTTGTATGTTAATGAATACCTTAGAAAACGATTTGACTCTTTATCTTAAGAGAACAGTGTGTATAATTAATTTTACAGTTGAATACCAGTAATTAATTTATTGGCTCTAACTAATTAAATTTCCCAAAGTTGAGTATTTTGTTTATGTATATCCCTTAATTTTCAATGTAGTGATTCAGAATAAAATATTGCATGAAGAAAACTACAGTAAATCATAATGCGGTAGATAAAGGCTTATCCAGTGCGAGAAGTACCGGGGACAGATATATACGTCCTTCCGAAATACAATCTTTTGCGCTGCGGTCAATAAAACTATTCCAAAGTCTTTGAAATGCAATAAAATGTTCATAACAGTATTTGCGAAGGATTTACTTATATCAGAGAAAATTTGCTTATGTATGCCTTTTCTTTTCCAACCAATACACCGCATACACGTACCTATGTGAAAAACAGTGGCACGGGGGGCAAATCGTGTTACTTTTAATCGGCAGTTAAGAGGTTAATAATCAAATTCGAGCGTCTTGTTTTATTGGCATCTTTAATTAAAATTATAAAATAGATCTAATTATCTCATTAGTTATATGCACGAGTCGAAACCACCATCTTCTCCATCCCCAGACCAATCAAAAGCGGCAAATAAATCAGAAATATTCCTAAATATGATAGATCGATGTTAGTAATGACGACACTGCCCAAACCATACAACACAACATGTTTGTTATTGTGCATTATTTAAATATTATACGCCAGCTCTTGCTCGTGGATTGACTAATAAAGGCACCAAAGTGCATTCTTCTTTACCAGATGACAGAAATTGTGATTATGTACCAAGTGTTCAAATTTTTAATCCCATTATTGTAAATAAATACAAATATTTGAGGTTGTTTACAACACAAATTTGATTCTTTCCTTCACATTAATGACTATAACTGGGGTGGCCAACCCAAATGACCTCGCGGGCCACTACGGAAAAACATAGTTCCGCACATATAAAAATATATATCTTCATATTAGATTTAGACCCTTTACAAACATTGGTTGGAATGAGCATTTAAAAAAGATTGATATATTATTGTTGCTTTCATTGTTTTTCATGTATTTCATTCACTTAGTTTTTGCACGTCGATCTCAATGCATGTATTTGCGTATCGTAATTGATGTCGCGGGTTTTAGTCCATTAAGTGTGAGTACGATTAATGTTTGATAAATTTCAATTTCGAAAAAAACAGATTCGCAGTAACAGAAGCAACGGGATAAAATAGAAACAGTTATGGTTCGTTAAAAAAAACTAAAAAAAAAAAAAAGTGCACAAAATAGTGGAATTTCGTAAAGTTGTAATGAATCTCTGGGGCCGCATAATTATTCAAGGCAGGCCGCTGATTGGCCACCACTGGACTATAAGAGGGCACTACGAAAGAATTATTTGCTCCAAAGCTAATATCTCAAAAGAGTAAGCCAGTGATTGGGAACAAAATTCTGCTCTTCAAAAATGAAGTAAGCTGTATCGTTCTCTTACTTGGCAAACGAAAAGAAAGAGGTAGGAATGCACTTATACAACATCTGTGGAAATTCCACACACAATGTATATTCATTTGCGTAATGTAACCCCCTACTGATATGCACGAGGACAAAGACCTCAAAATGGAGAACCATGGATATTCAATACTTTAAATAAAAACTATTCCCGAATATTTTGAGAGTCAAAAGACTCGGGGGTTCATCAGTTCAGATTAAGTTTTTATTCAATATTTTTTATTCATACATAAGCCTTTGATATTACTCGTACTTTACAAATTAATATTTTGAACTCATTTTTTTTTCTTATTTCATTCCTGATATTACTTTACTAATGTCGGCTCCGGTGGCTTAGAGGTAGCGTGCTCGCTTCGTAAGCCTAAGGTTGTGGGTTCGACCCCGGCTAGAGTCCATAATTTTCAGGATGCGAACATCGTAGGCGCGCACGTCATATGATTATGTGGCATGTAAAAAATCCCTTGAGTATCAATTTGGCTCCGATACTCTCGGCAAAATTAAATCACGGCAATATTTAGCATCCGATGAGACCTTGAATTAAAAATTCATTCAAGCGGCCAAATTTGATGACGAGGCCGCCACTAGATGGTGCCACCATGAAATGGTTCTCCCATTTGGGGACTTGCCGTGTGTGCAAAGGTTAAGTTGCTAAAATGCAGCCCCGCTGGGAAAAAAAACCTTACTAATTAATATTTTTGAACTCATTTTTCAATTCCTACCATTAGCTCACAATCTCTATATATTTATTTATTAATTTATCTTGGTGGAATTTTCAATCGTTAATAAAATACATTTTAAAGCGCTCAATTGAGCTGAAATTTTATGTACAGGATTATTTTGGATGACAATACAATTATAATTAATAAAAATTAATTGATTAAAACTAATTATTTAAAGAATTACAAATACAACCACGTTGGCATCATTTTTGGCGACTTAGCGACCCTTTTGGCGACATGTGTCAAAACTTGAAAATGTTTTTTTCCTCACGTGTTAAAGTATTCAGTTGAAATGAACTTTATATTGGATGACAATACAATAATATAATAATAATTAATAAAAGTTAATTACCACTTAATGTTGTAATTCTGTCATATGTATATACATATTTATATTAATTGTAACTATTTAATAAAAAGTAGCTAAAATTAAATTTTTCTTTGTTGATCTAAGTAGGAATTGACTGAATTTTTTTTTATGTTACTTGTTTTCTTATTTAAATTCATTTTCTTATTAATGGTGTCCAGCCATGCTGTGGTAACGGAAAAGTAGCATATCAGCTAAAAAAACATTTCCATTTCTCTTTTTTTTTTAGATCAAATTACAAGCGAAAGTTTTTTGAGCTTTAATATTTAACTCGTAAGATCGTGCATTAAATGTTGATATAACTTAGAAGCATACCCATAAATCATTGCCTTTGAAGTAACTTCCATAGTATTTAACGATGAAAGGACTTTCACATTGTTGCATTATAGAGATTTCTTTGATGATCTCTTGCAAATCCGTATTCACAGACACTTGCTTGATGGCCAGTATCTGACCAGATTCTTTATGCATTGCTTTATATACACTGCCATAACTCCTGTAAAACAAAATTAAACTGAATGAGTTTACAAATGCAATTATGAAGCCATTTTTTCTCATGCAAATATGTATTGGGCTAAACACAAAGATAAAGTAACTTCACCCTTTTCCTAGCTTGCAAATGATGTCAAAAACTTCCTCTGGCTGTCTGGCCAAGTTTTCTTCACTCAGTTTTTCTAGTTCACTGTAAAGAAAAATAATTAGAAGAACATTTATAACAAAGATGTTCTGTTCTTACACACAACAAAATACCTTTACAGAATACTTGCAAATACCACAGAATTTTTTTTTACTTGCCTAGTTTTTTAAGCTTGTAAGGAATTTAGTTTGGGGGTAACTTTTTCAGGTGTATAAATCAAGAAAACGTCGAACAAGATAAGTCACATATAAAAGTATTTCATCAGAAAAGGGACCATTTCAGGATATTGTCCAAAATAGTCGGTCCCCCCCCCCAATTCCTACTATTAGGAATTGACTTAAAAATCTTTTTTTCATATTACTTGTTTTTACATTAAAATTCAAAATCTCCGTCAGATCTTAATTACGCTCGTGCTGAATGTTAATTTCAGCCTTAAAATATTTTTAACGTTAACATAAGAAATGAAAGATCGAGGAAAAGATGAGATATCAAGAAAATTTATTCTGCGCTTTGAATGTATAAAAAATTGCTTATACAATTTCTGATAATTTGTGAAGATATTATCGGCTTGAAGACATAATGGTCTTTTAAATAAGTTGTTAGTGTTAAAGTATAAAAAATCCGCTATATACAGTGAAATACATTTAACGCGAAAACGCTTACAACGAAATATTGGTTAACACGAAATAATAAACAACGGTCCTAACAAACTAAAGGTGTTTTTTTAGAGGTATAGAACTTTACATTGCAATAAAACAACGATGTATAATTCGATTGACATGAATTTTTTTTTATTCGAAAGATAATCTTGTGGCATTACATTTTAAATATGATTTCTGGCACAGCACTGCCACGGCTGGCTCGGATGTAGTCCAATCTGGACGTCCAATTTTCGATGACTTTTTCCAACATTTGTGGCCGTATATCGGCAATAAGACGGCGAATGTTGTCTTCCAAATGGTCAAGCGTTTGTGGCTTATCCGCATAGACCAATGGCTTTACATAGCCCCACAGAAAATAGTCTAGCGGTGTTAAATCACAAGATCTTGGAGGCCAATTCACAGGTCAAAAACGTGAAATTAGGCGGTCACCAAACGTGTCTTTCAATAAATCGATTGTGGCACGAGCAGTGTGACATGTTGCGCCATCTTGTTGGAACTACAGCTCCTGGACATCATGATTGTTCAATTCAGGAATGAAAAAGTTAGTAATCACGACTCTATACAGATCACCATTGACTGTAGCGTTGTGGCCTTCATCGTTTTTGAAGAAGGATTCCACCAGCCCATAAAGCGCACCAAACAGTCAGTTTTTCTGGATGTAACGGTGTTTCGACATACACTTGTGGATTAGCTTCACTCCAAATGCGGCAGTTTTGTTTGTTGTCGTAGCCATTCAACCAAAAGTGCGCTTCATCGCTAAACAAAATTCGCTTATGAAAGTCGGGAACAACGGCAATCTCGTTTTGGGCCCATTCGACGAATCTACGCCTTGCTTGATGATCGTTTTGATGAATTGCCAAACCAAACTGAGAATAAATCACTTGACAGCTGTTAAATCGGTCGCCATCTTGGAAAGTAATGCCAATTTAAACTTCTATACCCTGGTAAAAAAAAACTCTTTACTATGCATTTTTTCTCATAACATGAAACGAAAACGCTCAACACGAAAAGATTTCCCTTCTAGGAATGAACAAAATACGGAAAACACCAGCCACGCCGGCTAGATTTAAGAGGTGTATGAAACGAAAGTGGTTTCACAAGTTTCGTAGAAAGGAGGTTAACTTGGCTTTGAAATAACCTTCAGAATAGCCTGTGACACGAGCCCATTTTGTTTATCTATGCTGCTTTCACCCTCTATCCCTAGAAACGACACACAAAAACCTCATCTCTCATCAGTTGGCTTTGAAATTCGGTGGCGAGTACATCGCAATGTGAGTAAAAATTAGGGAGTTTGGTTTGCATTATTTTTTCTACTTTAGAAGAATCTTTTTGAGGAGCACAATGGCAAAAAGCTCAGGGGGAAAGAAAACTGCTTTTTTGCTTATAATAAAGATGGAACTTCTTAAGTCTTCTTAAATGTCTAAATGCCGGAAAAAAGTTCGTTACATGGAAAATTCGTTATATAGAGGTTCATATTTTAATATACTTTATAAGCCACATAAAACAAATTTTAAATTCATAAGCTCTATGTATTAAAAAAAGTAATTATTCACACCTTTTTTAAATTAGTATATGTTTATTTTATACATCTTATTCATAAAAAAAAACAAGTAATATAAAAAAAATTAAGTCAAATCCTACTTAGATCAACAAAGAAAACTTTTATTTCAGCTACTTTTTATTAAAAATAGTTACAATTAATATACATATGTACATACATATGACAGAATCACAACAGTAAGTGGTAATTGATTTTTACTAATTATCATTAAAGTATCGTATTATCATCCAAAACAATCGCGTATATAAAATTTCAGTTCAACTGAATGCTTTAAATGCGAGAAAAAAAAATCTTTTAAAGTTTTGACGCAAGCCAAAAGGGTCGCTAAGTCGCCAGCGTGGCTGAATTTGTAATTCTTTGAACACGAGGGCTGTTCAATACGTAATAAGACAAAAATTATAAAAAAAACAAAAAACAGAATACCTTTAATCGTTATCATTTACATGTTTTCTCAAAACAACTTCCGTGGCACGTAATGCATTTATCCCAAAGTTCTGTCCACTTCTTAAAAACATGTAAAAGTCCATTTTGTGAGAGCTGTTTCAAAACCGCCTCCGCAGCCTTTACTCACATTTAGTTGCTTGCAAAATGTTTGCCTCGTAATGGTTTCTTAAGAGGACTTGGTACCCTTTGAGCAACTTTCTTTATTTATGTATTTAAAAATTATATTTTAGCATTTTATACAATGTTTCTATTCAAGAAAATGATACGAGATGAAAATTTTCACATATTATTCACACAATTTTAAAATTTTAAATTCCTAGAAGAAAATTTGGAAAACTTTAAAATCCTACTCCTTTTGTAAAAATTAATTTTTTGACCTGAAATTTTTTTATAATACTCTTATGGATGTTCTAAACAACTTTCGGTATCGATTTTACAATAACTTTATTCGTTTTCGAGAAAAAAAATAAATGTTGATATACAGCCTAAAAATCAACGAAAAAGCCAACATGTCTTACATTTTTTTTTTCAAAGTATTCAGTTTACAGCAAAACGGATCCCTAATTTTATTACATGCTTTATTTTTAACACGCAGGAAAAAAATGGAAGTGATTGGTAAATAATTGTCGAAGGAGTAAACTGAGAAAAACTACTTTAAAGTTTATAATTCTGAAAAATAATTATTATAAGCTTAATTAAACTTAAAATACCACTTTAAAATATTAGTTATACATTTTTCTTTAAAATTGCCTTTTCATATTTTTTCAACCCACACAGTTTTATAAATGATCAACTCTTAGAGAGTACTAACTGCACAAGAAAATTCAAGAAAAACGTTAAAAAAAATTATTCTGTCACGACAGAAATTTTAGCTGTTTTTCTTCTTATAATATTAAAGTATTACATATGTAAGAAAAATATATCAGGAATAAGAACTGAAATTATAAAGTTATTAATATAAAATGCCTTAATTTAAAAATTTTACATGCATACATTTCACAAAGAATCACTAAAGAAAAAGTTCGTCATATAGAAAATGCACTTCGCTATAGAGACGTTATTTTACGAAGAAAATCGTGAAATGTTCAAGGTTCCAGGAATTCGCAATATGGAGGTTCAACTGTATTATAAAAAAAAAATACGAGTAGTTGAAAACGTACTCGTTTAACCCTTTATCTACCGCATTAAGATTTACTGCACTTTTCTTCATGCAATATTTTTTTTAATCACTACATTGAAAATTAAGGGATATGCATAAAAAAATACTCAACTAGGAAATTATTCCGCTAGAATTTATTCCGTTAGAGCTAATTAATTAATTAAATATGATCAGCTGTAAAATTAATTATATACACTGTTTACTTAAAATAAATAGCCAAATCATTTTCTAAGGTCTTCATTAACATATAAACAAAATAAAACAAATTTTGGCGTTAACTATTTTTTCGGGACAAAAAATGATAATCTTCGCAATCCGCTGAAAAAGCCGTTAGCTGAAAACGCAATTTCTGCTACAAAACTATTCGCCTTCCGCGCTAAAATACTCATCATAGAACCCACGCTGTCATATATCTTGGAAGAGAGGATTTCAAAGAATATTTCTGCTAAGTAAAAATGGTTATTCTATGTAATTTTCAACTGAGTGGTACTTTTAAGTACCGTTGGTAGACAACGGGTTAAACCAAGCTTTACAGCGCTCTAGAAAGGGCTCTCTAGAACAGTTCCACTAGCAGCAACTCAGTCAGGTAGTCTCTGTCTTATCGCAGACAACGCACAAACAGATTATAATCTCAACCTAATTTTTCACCAATCTGGTAACCCTGGTCTCATCTTCCAGGGTTTCCATGATCTTGTTCAAGTTTATGCTGGGAAACGAATTTTCTCTGTAAAACTCAATTTTTCCAGAAGCAGTGCATCACTGCAGAGCAAACAACATACGTATCGTGTTTCATTCTTTCAAGGTGACCGAACTCGCCCATAGTACTGCATTACTGCTGTCAGTGCTACATAATTTAACCGATTACTAAAAATAATAATAATAGTAATAATAAATAACGAATAGCAACTTATTTCATTCTAAAAGCTATGGAAACGTAAGTGACCTGCAAATGTATCCTATTTAGAAACATATAATTAAAAATAAAAAAAAGATTTAGAAATCTGTTCATTGTACTTAAATTAAATGAATGCTTAGATAGAATGAGAAAAATAAAAAAAAATCTGAAAAATTAAACTGAGATGAAATTAATATCAATAATTCTTAATACGAAGTTTCTGTAGAGCATTGATCTTCGAATTTCTTAGATTTTTTAGATAAACTTGTTCTTTAAGGGAACCCATTTCACATACGCACATACTCTTGGAAGAATATATCTTAAAATAATATTTAATCAGCATGTTAGTTATTTCATGTAGTAGTTTGCTTTATTAAAAATACAGTCGAAAATCTATATAACGAAGTCGCTAAATCCCGAAAAAAGTTCGTTATATGGGAAATTCGTTCTACAGAGGTCCATCTTTCAATTTTCTTTATAAACCACATAAAACAAATTTTAAATTCATAAGCATCATATATTTTTAAAAAAGTAATTATTCACACCTTTTTGTAAATTAATATATATTTATTTCATATATCTTACTTATAAAAAAACTGCAAGGAAAGTTTCTTGAAGCCTTTATCCACTTCAGAAGAATTAAATTTTTTTTCTTTGATGCTCAATCACTTACACATTGACATTTTCGAGCTAAACGATACGAAGTTACCAAAACAACTGATCAACACTATAAATTAACGGAGACTAGAACGGGGACACGAGACAACTCCACTGAGGATGAAAGGGGATATCGAAAATGTTTCCGGTGAACTGGACAATGGGGATTAAAAGGTGGACTTCTTGGATAAAATGCCCAGAATTCTATTGCTCTCGGCGAGTTAGGCACATAGTAAAACAAGTTCAAGATTTATAACCACTATAAAACGTGTTAAAAGAGAGAACTTGAAACTTCCAGAAATACTTTGAAAATTGGGAGAAAAAAATTGAATCTTAAGAGAAAAAATTCGTTGTACATAAAATGCACTTCGATATTGGGAGGTCATTTTACGAAGAAAATCGTGAAATGTTCTTGGTTCCAGGAAAAAGTTCGCTATATAGAAAAATTCATCATATAGAGGTTCGTTATATGGAGGTTCGACTGTATTTATATATGTTGATATAATTTACTCCTTAGCAGTGGCGCACACAAGGGGGGGCCTGGGGTCCGGACCCCCCAAAGCCCTTGATATTTTTTCCGATTGATTATTATTCTAAGAATATAGTACGTAAAATTTAATTAAGTATTTGTTATTAATGATTAATTTTATTAATTAATGCTAATTATTTATTCAATAATTAGTTTTTTACTGTGTTTTGTTCCCGAAAATCGACAAAATCAAAAGGAGCATGAAACAAGAATGGTGAATTTTCGACCCCGGACCCCCCACTGAAAAATTCCTGTGTGCGCTACTGCTCCTTAGTAATATTTATATGTGCACCAGGTGTCATCTACATCTACATTATAAATAGTAACTGGTATGTGTATTTTCTTACACAAACTGTCGAAGTCTTTTATTGAAAGCCTTTGAAGGAATTTGAGGATATTCCGAGGAAATTTTAACCAAAAACCAAGACCTTGTTCATGTCCGCATTTTTACATAAAATCCATTGATAGTTAAACCACTAATTCTTATTTTATCGATAATAAATCCTAATTTTTATTGAAATATTAAAATGGAATTTTCATCCAGTCCAATAAAACGTGAATCCATTTAGCACATACATTTATAATTTTCTTTTCGATTTTTTTTTATTTTAGCTCGTGGAACCCCAGGCAAAGAAGGGAGCTTCCATTCAACAGACAACAAAAAAAGCTGTCCCTTTTACCAGTGCCAAGCGTATCAATAAGAAAAAAAAAAGTTGAATAATCTCTCTTCAAGTCAATACGCTGAGAGAAATTCCAATAAGATTTGGTGGAATAATCTTAAAGATCTTCCCATGTGGCCAAGACGTAGAACAGTTGCCGAGTTTCGTCTGACTACTGGACACAACTATCTCCTGAAACATTTTCATCGAATTCATGTTGCACGTACCCCTTTCTGCACGCTCAGCGATTTTCGGGAGGACATGGATGCTGACCACATTCGCCGCTGCCCAGCCCTAAGGGGCTCCTCTTTGTGCGATCTTTATTGGCAAGCTAGGGACTTATTAGGTTCATAGACTTTTCTCGCCATTTTTTCTTTCCCTTACTTTGTTTATTTTGTCTGTTTTTGTTTTTGTAACTATCCCCTTGTGGTGTAGTGGTCTTCTGTAACCCTGGATATTGGAAATAAGAAAAAAAACTCCAAAGTTCTGTGGAACACAGTTTAAAGACCATTGCTGAAGAGTAACTGCCAATATTTTAGTTTTTGAAATCAACTGGAAAATAGATGGAGCTTGATCCATTTCACTCTTTTTTTAAGAAACTTGTACCCCCCACAAAGAATTCTTAAATATAGAGAAATCACTCAAGTTAGTTACTGAAGTTCCAAACATTAGAAACGATCAAGGATTCAGTAAAATGTTCAAGAAATAATAATTGTACGTTAAAAAAAATATGCTTAGATTAAAAATAATGCTCTATGCCAGTGGTCTTGAAACTGTGTTCCGCGGATCCCTGGGGGTCCACGATGCATACTGTAAAGAACAATTTCAATTACAAAATTCTGCGAGCTGCATCTACCCGATGCTCGGTGTTGGAGGAAGAAATTCAGACTCGAGCCAGTCAATTCAAATAACTGAGTTTATTCAGAACTACCGAGTGAGAGTGTGAGCACGTGTGGCTCCGCCCCTTTTATACACAGAACATAATGACGTCACACAACCTTTTCACAGTTACAAAAACGTGGCGCCATGCTGCCACTCATTCACACAAATCATCTCCATTCACAACATACTCCCCCCTTTGAGACTTGGGGAGAGTCTCAAACCTATAACAGTTATAATTCAAAAGATCAAGTCTCTTCGGTTCTTTAACCAATCTTCCAGAAGAAGTATATTTTTTTACAATTGCATCATTAGTATTCAAGACCTTTTCAGGTTTAGTACTTTTAACAGAAATCGATTCTCCAAGAGAACGTCTCAATAGTTCCTTGATAATGCGAACCAACCTTTCCCACCAGCCTCCCCACCATGCGGCGGTGGGTGGTATAAATTTCCAAACTATTTTTTGAGTTGATGTCTCTCTCGATATTTTATGCCAATCCAATCTCGCAAGGTCATTGAAAGCACCTCGGAAATTAGTACCGTTATCACAGTAAATTATCCTGGGCCTCCCGCGCCTGGCAATGAAACGCCTAAGGGCTAGCAAAAAGGCATCAGAAGATAAAGCGTTTACTAATTCAAGATGTAGTACGCGATAGACTGCGCAAGTAAACAATGTAATCCATACCTTTTCGCCAGTTTTTAAAAACAGAGGTCCAGCTAAGTCAATTCCTACAACTTCAAATATCGCGCAATCATTCACGCGGTCTGGTGGTAAGGGTGATGGTCCGCTTGACAATGATTTCACTTTAAAACGAGCACAAATAAAACATTCATTCAAAATACTCTTAATAGTTTTTCTAGCTCTGATAATAGAGAACCTTTCTCTAATTAATGATTGCATTATTTGGATTCCTGCATGACAGTTCTTTTTGTGTATAGATCTAATCAAAAGTTTTGTAAATTCACATTTATCAGGTAACAATATAGGATACAAAAAAGAACTTTCATCATTTCGTTCAGTTATTTTAGATTTTACTCTTAAAATATTATCATAATCAGACACATTACATATAAGCAAGGAGGGTGCATCGTTTGCTAGATCAACATTCGCATTTTTAGTTTTCTTTCACTCTACGTTAACTTCTTGAGGCTCGCAACTGATTTCACCATCTGGCCAATATTCCGAATTTTGTTTCAACCAGGAAGGCCCCTCCCACCATCTAGAACTAAGCATTTGTCGTGGAGAACAACCACGAGATAGTAAATCCGCGATATTCATGTTTCCTGGAACATACTTCCATGACTGAATTTGAGTTAATTGTCTAATTTCCTTTACCCTATTAGCTACAAAAACTGACCAATTTCCATATTCTTTAATCCATTAAAGTGCTGTTGTGGAATCGGACCAAAGAGTAACTTTCAAGTCCGGCATATTAAACGCTTTCAAAATAGAATTTACAAGTCGAGCACCTACACAACAAGCCATTAGCTCTAGACGCGGTATACTCAAAAGTTTGAGAGGAGCTACTCTAGACTTCGCTCTAACAAGAATTACGCTAACTCTAGAATCAACTATTGATCGAGCAAAGACGCATCCCGCATATGACCCCTTGCTTGCATCAACAAATAAATGTAATTCAGTAAAAATATCAATTTTCATACAACGTGGTACAGTTACATCTTTCAAAATTTGAATTTCATTAAACCATTTCATAAATTTTTACAATATTCTGAGGTAGTTCCTGATCCCATGCCTTTTTCATTTTTCATATTTCCTGCAATAGTAATCCTGGGAACAATGTAGACGGCGCCAACATTCCAATGGGATCGAAAACTTTTTGCACCGTAGACAAAACTAATCGTTTCGTTATTTTCATTTCGCACGATAATGAGTCGAAATTCGTGCAACATTTCAAAACATCATTATCCAAGTCCCAGATGATACCCAAAATAAAAGTTTCGCCTGAGTGTTTATCAACACTTTTACTCGCCACATTGCTCCCAAAAATACGTAAATTAAAACATCCTTCCGACATAATTAATTTAGTCTTCTTAATAAATATCTCTATTTCATCAGCACTGAAAACACCAGTTACACAATTATCAACATAAAAGGAAGATTTTAACTTTTGTGCAACTTCCTTACATTCGGAATTACAGTTTTCCAAAAGATGCATAATAGATGCATTCAATAAGTAAGGGCTTGAAGACACCCCAAACACAACTCGACAATGCCTGTACACTAATTGTTTTTCATTGCATGGGGAAAAAATCTGAGATAATCTCTATCTTTCGGTGCAACAGATAGCATCAAAAACGCCTTTTCAATATCGGCTACAATTCCGACTGGATAAATTCTAAAACGATCTAAAATGTCAGGTATCAGTTCAATAAGGTTTACGCCTTTATATAAACAGTCGTTCAAAGATGGTTTCCCTTTTCACGGGCCGAAGCATCGAATACGGGTCGGATTTTTGTAGTCGCACTATCTAATTTAATCACGGGTCTATGCGGTAAATAATGGCATTCATTGTTCAATTCTACTTCCGGCACACGTTCAATGATATTTAAATTTTCCCATTGCCTAAACACACTTTTATAATCCTCAAAAAATTTACCGTTTCTTAATTTATTCATCATCCGTAGATGTCTTTTCCATGTTAGTTCTTTGTTACTGGGCAAATTTTCAGAGTTACATTTCCATGGGAGTTTAACTTCATATCTTCCATTGGGAAGAATTTTCATTTTATTCTTAAAAAATCGGTTAATTCAAAATTTTCTTTCGTATTCTCATTAAGTAAGGGATCCGTTATTCCTAAAACCTCAAGTTCCCATAATTCTTTAACGCTAACATTCCGAACATGCAAAGACGATGTCGTTAACATAACGTTTTTATCGTTCGAACATACTTTTCCAATTACCGTCCATCCTAGTTTAGTTTCAATAGCTGTTAAACCCGAATCAAATTCAATTAAATTCCCAGTCAATAATTTTCCTATATTATCAGCCCCAATCAAAAGCCCAATTTCAGTTTCTTTACAATTTAAATCCGATAAAATAATTTCTTTATTTTTTAACTCATTTAAAATACGCTTATCCTCAATCTTAGAAATAAATCCACATATTTTCTTTTCAGATAGCACTTCAAAACAACATGCATAAGAGTGTTTCAAATCACTGACCTCAATAGAATACACGCTGTGATGTTTCGGTTTAGTTTCATTGCCCCCGAATAGAGAATGAATTATAGTTTCCTCTCTAAGTGGAGTGGCCTTCAAAATACTAGTAACACTTTCACTAATGTAGCTATTTTCACAAGCGGTATCAATCAGAACTCTAACTTTCCTTTTTCCTGATCTTTAATGCGAATGAAAACGCAGAGAGTTTGAAAGTAAATACTTTGGTTTCTGTTGCAGTTACTTGATAGAGAGTTCTCAGTTTTTATGGAACACAATTTTTGATCATACTTATTTAATTTTGGACACATAATTTCAAAATGAGAATAATTACATTTAGAACATTTAATATCATTTTTAATATCACAATTTTTACTCAAATGTCCAGATCTATTTAAACAAATAAAACAAGCACCTTTTTTAATAACAGTTATCTCTTAGCATTTAAAGACATTTTTCTAGCATTAAAGCAATTTTCACTGGGATGATATTTCTCACAAAATACACAGTTATTGACTTTCTTACCTGAGAACTTTACGGAACTCGCCAGAGCTGATGCAGTCGTTAATTTGGTCGGAGTAAAGTTTGATTCTAATCAATGGGCACGGAAACAAATTAAAAAAACCTGGCATTTAAATTTTAAAAATTAAGGTTTATTAAAAAAACATTTAAAGAAAACAGTTATTATACAGTTAGCAACACTCGGACATGACTTCACTCCGTCGTACCCAAAGACCGAATCCCTGCCACTTGCCATTCCACATTCCAAGGGGGAGGGGAAACTACCCATTCCCCTTAGCTGGTGTCAATGGGCCTTCCCACTCCTACACCTCCCCCCTTAAAAAGCTCATCCGTCATTCCAGGACGATGAAGCTGAAAAGAAACTATGAAAAAAAAAAACACATGCACACATACATGGCAAGAAACAAGATAACGAGAGAAATTTTTTTTTTTCAGGTATCATGTAAAAAGAGCTTTTGCTAATACAACTCCCAAGAAATAGATTTACAAATCACATTAATATGCTAGAAAATTAATATCCGTACAAGTTTTAACACAAAAATACTCAAAAAAAAATATTAAAATATAAAAAGAAGTTACCAAAAATATATCATAAAATCTAAAATAATTATACGACATGTACTAGCAAAGCATATTTAGAAGCCAAAGTTTTAATCTTTAGAAATTTCCAGAAATTATGGTACTGAAAAACGTTAAGTACATATATAATCATTGGCATAAATCTTATCTATTTAACAGGAGCAGGCAACCTGAATAATTCATTACTTTTACATGCTTAAACCTTCAGCCAAACGTTAATTCTTTTATTGTACCAGGTTTAAACATTTTAAAAATTCTCTTTCTCTTTTCTTCCAATTTCTATGTAAAATGAAAGCAAGAAAAATCCTTTTCAGTCCCAAGAGTGACAAAAAACAATCAACGCATGTTATTGTCCATAAAATATCCTCGCGAACCTTAAGTATTTTCAATCCTGCCTTCAACTCCAAATTAACAATTCCTGTTATTGGATCACGACAACATTGCACCTGGGTTGAGTCAATAAAATTAGGAATACATTCCTTACGGGGCAACCACGCCTAGTACTATACAAGATTCCTTTTTAAATTCACAAGTTAAGACAACCTCACCCTTGCTTTCTTTTATACCTTGTCCATTTGTTTGGACATTCGATCCATTAATTTTTACTGCAACCAAATCTCCGTTTGGAACATTCAATAAAGACTGTGTCTCAGGAAGTAGATCGGTGACCACTTCTTGGCTGCAAACTGATTTTGAATCTGTTGAACTAATAATTCCTTCTTTCTTTGAAGGTTCTCGAAGTTTCGCAGGATTGCGAATCATTTGCGAGTTTTCTATTAATACTTCATAATCAGAGGAACAGATTAACATGTCGTTAACCAAATTTTTAGAGACAGGCACAACACCGTGCCTAAAGTCATTCAATTCCATGTTGGAATCTTTTACTTCACCCATTTCATGCTCCCCAAATGCAGACGTTATTTGAATTGACCCTCTATTATTAATGCTTTGTCCTTCGACAACATCTGGTCTTACCACGGGCATCTGGGCACCTGTGTCTATGACAGCATTCACCATTTCTTGCTCACCCTTGACCTTGACGTAAACAACCCTTAAATCGTCCATTCCCTTTTCTTCCTTGATAGGAGTAGTTACTGGTATCGTAGCTTCAGCCATCAACACAGCAGGAGACGTTTCCCTCACATGTTCCTCGGCCCTCCCGATACTAATTCGGTAATTTGAAGATGTCTTCTTACGATCTTCTGCACAACTCGTCCGCTTGACATTCGACCGAATACTTTCGATCTCTAACCGCAGTTCATTCAATTCTGATTCCCAGCGCAGCTGCTGGATTGCGTGCTGCCTGGCGATTTTTTCCTCCTCGATTGCGAGCTGCCTGGCGATTTTTTTCCTCACTTTCCCTTTCAAAGCGTTCCTCTAAAATAACAGATAACTGATCTCTAACGAACTCTTCTTCGTAATCTTTGCTACCGATTATGATATTCCTTAGCTCTATATTCGTCATTTTATCTGATACCTTTTGACCTAACTCCTCAGCCAACAAAACTAAATCCTGCTTTTTAGCTTTCTCCAAAAATGCCATTTGAAAATTTTCTTTTTCCAATATACCGCAACTAAACAAATAATCAAATGAAATAACACCCAGAAGGGATTGCCAAAAATTAAACACCACAAATATATCTTTGTTTAAAACACACAACAATAAGCATCCGCTACACTAACACAACACTCAATGAATTAGAGGAATTCCAGAATAATGTATTATATATTTCGCAATATACCAAGTGTACTTAAATAACTAATAAATAAAACTTAATATATTACTGATACACAATAATCACTTAAAATATTACTGATACACAAGAATCACTTAAAATATTACCGATATACAATAATCACCTAAAATATTACTGACACACAATAATCACTTAAAATATTATTGACACACAATAATCTCCTAACCTATTTCTGATATACACAATATAATCACTTAAAATATAACCGACATGCACCACTTAATCTATTCCTGGCTGGAATAATAGAACACTACAAAATATATATTCGGTAGTTTTTCTCCAATTTAAACTGATAATATTTTTTTTTTTCACATTAATCGAAAATACTATGCGTACATAAGCACAAAATAATTTCATTGACATGAGATTAAGTATTATTCTTTAACATTAATTTTTTAACAAACCCAATTGCTATTCACTGACGTGAATTTATTACCGTGTACATTACAAAATAAATAAATATCATAAAGAAAAAAAAAAAAAAATACAATCTTTCCTTAATTTATAGAACTGATGTTCTAAAACACTTTCCATTTATATGGAACAATAATAAAAAAAATATATATACTGATGTATATAATAATTCCCAATTGAACTGGCGTTCAAAAATTTTATAACTGCATGTGGATATGCAATAAAATAATATACTGAGAGAATTAATGATTTTGAAGTTTTCCTTAATTCATAGAACTGATGTTCTAAAACTTACTTTCCATTGATATGGAACAAGAAATAATAAAAAAATATACTGATATATAATAACTGAAATTTGAACTGGCGTTCAAAATTTTATAAATAACTGCATGGATATGCAATAAAATAATATACTGAGAGAATTAATGATTTTGAAGCTTCTTAATTTTTAGAACGGATGTTCTAAAACTTACTTTCCATTGATATGGAACAAGAATAATAAAATATATATACTGATGTATATAATTAATTCAAAATTGAACTGGCGTTCAACAAGTTACAACTGCATGGATATGCAGAGCAAAAAAAACGTACACTGACGTATACAAAAAATAAAATCAAAATTCTCTCTTAATAAATGGATATTAAACAGTATAATTTTATAAATTTCTCTCGTCTTACATTACAGGGAGTTGCAAGCAAAAAAAAAACTTACCTGATTCATTTCCACGCGGGAATCCAGAAAACTCGAAATTTCTGGAACGTTCTTCCTGTGGGGTTTTCCACTAAGACTCGATCATTAACGGCTGCGCCAGTAAAGTTTGATTCTAATCAATGGGCACGGAAACAAATTAAAAAAACCTGGCATTTAAATTTTAAAAATTAAGGTTTATTAAAAAAACATTTAAAGAAAACAGTTATTATACAGTTAGCAACACTCGGACATGACTTCACTCCGTCGTACCCAAAGACCGAATCCCTGCCACTTGCCATTCCACATTCCAAGGGGGAGGGGAAACTACCCATTCCCCTTAGCTGGTGTCAATGGGCCTTCCCACTCCTACAGTCGGCTTAACACTTTCAGTTGGAGAATCTCTTTTCGGATAGGAGTTCCAAAACCGGATTTTGCCAGCTGCACCATCTCTTCCCCTTGGACTTCCAGGCGAAGGAAAGTCATTAAGTGTTCTAGAGTTCGCGATCCTTTAGCGTCTGTTTCAGTATTCCGTTTTCTTTCCCAGGCCATCAGGATTTCCTCGGGTAAGCAGGACTCGACCAATGGTGTAAGGAAATCTCCATATTTTTCTTGTGTTCGTCCAAGGCTCTCCAACGACCGTAATTTCCCTTCAAGTTCATCGTACAAGGCCGATAAATCAGTTTTCGTTCTTCCAAAAACAGCGTTCTTCATTACTAAATTTAAAAGTTCACGTACGTAAATTTGTACTAACAAATCTTCACGACCAAATCTCTCTTTTAATTGATCAATGGCTTTAGGATAATTTTCCGCCGTTGCAGGGAAACTCAATACTAATCGTTCTGCTTTCGACTTCGGTTCCATGGATTGCAATAAATATTGCATTTTGTCTTCTTCCGCAATGCCTTTATCATTGTGAATTTTCTGAAACTGACTCCAGAAGGCCAAAAAGTCTTTAGCTTCACCGCTGAACTTCTTCAGTTCGATTTTCGGCAATTTAAAGCTTCTCTTTTCAGTTTCGGTAGGAACAACGGTTTCTCGTATTTTCAAATCTACTCGAGTACACATTTCGATGTAGCGGTCACGGTAGTTTTCTGCATCTTCCATATCATCTAAATATTCTTGCACGGCATCTTCTGTATCCAAGAGTTGTTCAGAAATTTGACTCTGACAAGTGTCGAGTCTCTGAAATTTATCGATAAATTGAGTTTTCAGAATCGAAAGTTGATTCATATCGATGTTTTCTTTTATGAATTCGGTTTCAATCTTTTTCAGACTGAGAGAAAATGCTGTTCTCAGCCCTTTTCTTGCCGCTTTCAAAGCATTCACTTCCATTTTACGGTTCAAAAAAGTTCAATAGCTCAAAGTTCAATAATTTAAATTCGGTTTCAGTTTCGCTTCCAACCAACAACCAGTCCCGCCGAGGGTACCAAAAACTTATGCAAAGAACAATTTCAATTACAAAATTCTGCGAGCTGCATCTACCCGATGCTCGGTGTTGGAGGAAGAAATTCAGACTCGAGCCAGTCAATTCAAATAACTGAGTTTATTCAGAACTACCGAGTGAGAGTGTGAGCACGTGTGGCTCCACCCCTTTTATACACAGAACATAATGACGTCACACAACCTTTTCACAGTTACAAAAACGTGGCGCCATGCTGCCACTCATTCACACAAATCATCTCCATTCACAACACATACCCAGGGGTTCTATGAGTCACAATAAAAAAAATTGTAACGAAAATTATAAACGTGCATGCTAAATGGATTCCTACATAATATAACTTTATTTTGTATTATACATTTTAACTTTTATCATAATATAATAAAATAATATTAAAACGTTTTCTCTATGTATATACTAGCTATTGGATTGTAAATATTCTTTTGTTTACTATCCCAGGTACAACAAAATAATTTTATACTCGTTAGTACAATGTTTTGCCGAACTAAATAGTTTTCTAATGGAAAATGCACCTTTTTTCAGTGGGAAAAAACACCTATAATGAAGGAGAGAAAACCACTTATAGCAGTGTTTCTCAAACTGTGGGGCGCGCCCCCTGGGGGGCGCGATGACCTTACGAGGGGGGCGCGAGCATATCGAAAATAAAAGATTTAAAAAATAATTAGTTTACTGGAATGAATTAAAACAAAATACTTTCAGACATAATAAAAAATGCACTTTTACTCTGATATAATTTATAGGAGCGCGCGCGCGATATTAAGTCAGCAAAAATAAAAACTTCTTCAATACCTAATTAGCTATCTTTGATCCTATAACCAAATAAAAAAGCTTTTATTTGATTTTCTGTAATCCCGTGATGAGAGATTTTTTTATTACGCTTTTTTTAACCTAACATACTACTCTTTCAGAGAAAAAACAGATCCCAGACCCATAATCGAAAAAATTTAGGAACGTAAAAAATTCATCACTGTCATTATTTTTGAAATACTGCGCATTATAGCTGTAATCTGTTTGACCTTCTAAGTTATTGGTACAGTTTGTTGTGACCTCTCTCTTATGTGTTTGTTTCTCATTTAGGGAAGTTGTAAGGATTGTATTTCTCTCTGTTACGCTTTTTTCCATGCAAAAGAGTTTAATGATGTTTGGAAAACCACGGAGAACACACACACACAAGCACATGAAGGATTACTTGGCCAAGACATATTTTTATAAATATTCTCAACGTATAAAGCATAACGAAAAACGTTTCACACAATTTTTTTAGCAGTAACATACATACTATTATCATAATGAATATACTTTTTACCCGGAAGTGGTCGCGCGGGACACACAGATTACGAAATCGTTAATTCTGGCAAAACTGTTTATTTCTTACCAAAGAAAAATTGAAAAATCCTTGAAAGTAGGTAAGTAAACTTTCTCTTAGTTAAATTATTCACTGGAATCATGATTTGTATCGTGTACAATAAAATAATTGTAAAAAAAAAGGACTGGGGTGACTCAATAACCCCGACCGTATCGAATGCGCGCCTGCTCCCGGGTTAAAACATGTTGAAGTCTTTTCGCTTTAAATATAAAAATAATACAATTATTCTTTTCATCGATGTTTTATATTATTGATCATTATTTAACATCAGTGGCGCACACAAGGCGGCCCCCCCAAAGCCCTTGATTTTTTTCCGATTGATTATAATTCTAAGTTTATAGTACGCAAAATTTAGTTAAGTATTTGTTATTAATGATTAATTTTATTAATTAATGCTAATTATTTATTCAAGAATTAGTTTTTCACTGTGTTTTGTTCCCGAAAATCGACAAAATCAAAAGGAACCTGATACAAGATTGGTGAACTTTCGACCCCGGACCCCCCCTTGAAAAATTCCTGTGTGCGCTACTGTTTACCATCAACTATAAATGCTAATTCTGTAAGGCTTAAAATTACAATTCGCTTAAAACTAATTATAATTTGAGCAACGATTTAAAAAAAAATCATTTTACGTTTTTGTAAACATTGTCGAGCACTTGGCTTTGCTTCCCTTACAATTCCTTATTATATCAATAATGTTTTATTTTCTTATAAATGAACTCGTGCAGAGCCGGCACTTCAGCCGGTATACTTTTGATGTATCAGTGCTGCACAGAATATTTTATAACTAATTAATTAATATTAAATTAAGAACAAGTTTAATAAGTATTAATGAAGTCCATGAGCTTGTCTTGGAAAGCAAAGTTTTTATAAGGAATCCTTATGATTAGAAATTGACCCTCTGAGTTCTTTTTCTATATTTAGCAGATATCTATATTTTGTCTTCTATGCAGCTACCGCATTTTGCAATATGTTCACTTTAAAAATTAGAGAAAGGAAAAATAACATAATAATTATCCTATTATTTTATTTATTTATTTATTTTGCTTAAAAGTAGTATACAAAATTTAATACTTATGTTACTAATTTGTATGGTTTATAATTAAGATCTCCTATTGTAGCTTTAGCGTCAAAGTGCACTATTATTGCATTCAGTACATTATTAATGTATAAGGGGGGCGCGAAAAAAATTGTGATCGAAAAGGGGGGCGCCAGTATTGAAAGTTTGAGAAGCACTGACTTATAGAGAGACATATTAACAGATTCAACGTTAAAATCTAGATTTTAGGTTGTAAATTGATGCAAAATACGCAGGATTACTCATACAGCTATAAATATTTTAAGGGATGTTGGAAAGCTTAAATCTTATTTTTTGACAGTTTGAGATTTTTACATTTTCTAACTGTATAGATTTTAACCTTTCTAAAAATACCTTACTTTAACCTCTAGGGTAATTAGAAGCTCTTAAAACCTATTTTTAAATAATAGTTGAAACTGGGCCACGCCCATTTGACAAAGTACTTCGTTTTTGCTTAAAAGTTGATTGATATGAACCAAAACATGTATCTTTTATTGTAAATTGAGCCTTTTATGTTTTGACTTCCAAGCTGATTAGAAGTCTCACTATATACATTAAAATCAATTTATCTCAAAATGTAAATTTTGATGTTCGATGTACCTTTTCTGAGAAATTACTGTTCACAGGTATGTAAATTTATGATGTATTTATAATGATGTCTCATATATACTAAAATGAGCTTTTTGTAAAAAAACTCAAAAATTTATTTTTTACAAATTTTTTATATGAAAAATGGGTCAAATTTCGCACAATATTTTTTTTAAAAAATATTTCATAAATTATTAAAAATTCAAAATTAGCTAAAAGCTCATTTCAGTATAATGAGAAAGCTTTAATTGTATGAAAAATTTCAAGCATGTACATATAACACATTTTGAGAAAAGGTACATCGAAAACAGCCCAATTTAACATTGTCGGTATATATATAGATGGAGAGGTTTACAGCTCTCCTTAATGTTATTCAGAACAATGTATTTAAGTGAAAAATATTTCTCAAAGTAAAGTGGCTACAAAAACTAAATATAAAAATGAAATGCGACTACAGATAATTTCAATAGACCCAGACTTCAATAGTTAGTGTAAAAAAATACTAGCATATATCCCAGTTACTAAATATAATACATGATTAGGTGGTACTTTAAATACTATTTTAAGGTATGTTCTAAGTGTGTGCAATGGGCTATTCCGAAAGCACCTAACAGTTCTAAGAGTTCCGTGAGTCGAAAAAGTTTGAAGATCACTGCTCTTTGCGAAATAATATTCTGTTTAATGAGACATTTTACTTTTCTTTGATATCCATTTTGTCTTTGAGTATGTTTACATATAAAGTTATGCTTGTGCGTATTGCAAATTAAATCGCATTAATCACGGAGGTTTGGAAGCAGGTGGTCGGTTGAAAGGTTGCAGTTGGTGTATTAATTTCTTCAAGTCTTAAAAGGTTGTATCTTTCTTTTTTATTCGGTTCCCTTTTCAGAGCAAGAGGGTTTTTTCCCCCCTACTTTTGGTTCAGTTTTTTGGTAATTTTCCAATTTCTATTTTTCTCTGGTTTTTTTATTTGAAAAACGATTCAAGCTGAGTCACTCTAGATTTATCGTCTCTGATGTTCAACAACCCTTAAGAGGACTTGGAACCCTTTGAGCAAATTTCTTTATTTACGTATTTAAAAATTATATTTTAGCATTTTATACAATGTTTCTATTCAAGAAAATGATACCAGATGAAAAAATTCTCATATATTATTCACACAATTTTAAAAATTAAAATTTTTTGAAGAAAATTGGGAAAAATTTAAAATCTTACTCCTTTTGTAAAAATTAATTTTTTGACCTGAAATTTTTTTATAATGTTGTTATGGATGTTCTAAACAACTTTAGGGATCAATTTTAGAATAACTTCATTCGTTTTCGAGAAAAAAAAATAAAATGTTGATACACAGGCTAAAAATCAACGAAAAAGCCACCATGTCTTACATTTTATTATTTTTTTTAAAAAAAGTATTCAGTTTATAGTAAAACAGATCTCTAATTTTATTACATGCTTTATTTTTAACACGTAGGAAAAAAATGGAAGTGATTGGTAAATAATTGTCAAAGGAGTAGCATTTTGAATGCACTAAGGTTTCGAGTTGAGTTGAGTGTGGGGTTTAATGGCACAAGAGCCAATTTTGGTTAAACTGCGTCAAACAAATAATAAGTAAAGAAAAGCATTGTCAATTGAACACAATAAAATCAATAATCGAACATAAAAGAAGCAACAAAATCAAAATATTGAAAGAAATTTAAGAAAATCAAATGAAAAGAACGTAATATAAAATGTAAGCCATAATACGGTAGTAAAAAAATATCAATTTTTTTACTAGAAAAAAACAAAGTTCATTGTTTAATGTCGGTCTGGACGTGAAAAGAAGAAAAGGGAAATTTGAATGGCAAGAAAGAGGGCCGAAAATAGAGAAGGGGTTCGTGAAGCCCGTGACAGTAAACCCCTAGGGCAGGGATGGCGAGCCTTTATGTATCCACTTTTCCCAAAGAAGTGTCTAACGATGTATAGACGGGCCGTCAAATTATTTTGACTTGTGATGATCTGGAAATAATAAAACTAAATACGAATAACACAAAACTCTATTTTTACTAAAGAACAAATACTTTTTCAGCTGTATAGTTATAAATGTTTTAGTTATTTATGTAATTCAAATTAAAGTAACGTTAGTGTGACTTTTGTTGTTGCAGATGACAAATAACTTATATTAGAATTGTAAGATGTTTCTTTTTGTAGAATACATGCTGAATTGGAGTCATCTGCCAAATGGTTTCTTAACAATTAATTATTTATGCTGTGGCTCACTTTTTTTGACAAGAAAGTTTGTGATTTGTTTCAAAATACCGTTTTACAGACCATGTTCTACATACCACTATTCCAGAACATAAAACACACACCGCTTTGTCACCTTTACTAACATAATGCCATGTTTCTCGGTCCACCAAATTTGAAATTCTGTGTTACACTTACTAACTTGCATTTTTTGTTCTTTTGCTGAATTAGCCATATTAAAAAACATTTAAAAATCGTAAATATAACACAGCTAAACTCTAAAATACAGTCGTGTTAATGAAATTGACTGTGCTATGCGTAGACAAACTACATCATAAGCAATTGTAGTCTATCGTTGTAGTAGACTCTACAACGTAACTAAGGCAAGACAATACCAAACAAGTGTGCTCTCCGATCATTCGCTTTTGTTCGTAATACTTTATAGTGAACTTTGAAATTTTGAAAAATAAAATGCAAACCATTTTGATCACTGACGTGCCAAATGTATTGTGTCGCGTGCCATCAGTGTCACGCGTGCCATTGGTTCGCCATCCCTGCCCTAGGGAAAAGGAAAAGATCATTAGGGTACCTCGGGAGCGTGAAACCCGCACTCACCTAAAGGTGAGCCCCCTGAGGGGACTAAGGTTTCGAAAAACACAAACTGAGAAAAACCAGTTTAAAGTTTATAATTCTGAAAAAATAATTATTATAAGCTTAATTAAACTTAAAATACCACTTTAAGATATTACTTATACGTTTTTCTTTAAAATAATTGCATTTTCATATGTTTTCAACCCACACATTTTTATAAATGATCAACTTTTAGAGAGTATTAATTGCACAAGAAAATTCAAGAAAAACGTTAAAAAAAATTTTTTTTCTGTCACGACAGAAATTTTAGCTGTTTTTCTTCTTATAATATTAAAGTATTACATATGTAAGAAAAATATATCAGGAATAAGAACTGAAAATATAAAATTTTTAGTATAAAATGCCTTAATTTAAAATTTTTGCATGCACACATTTCACAAAGAAAGAAAAAATGATTGTATGCATTGCCTCGGAAATATTCTGCTTTATATATTGCACATTCTTTTTTTAATGTTATTATTTCTCTTTAAAAATTAAATTTTTTTTTATCAAAACGCTTTTTTAGCTTTTTTCTAAAAGGGGGTGTGCCTGAATCGCCTAATTTGTTTTCAAATGAAGTTTTATTCAACTTCTAACTTTCCGACATGCACAAGTGATATATCGATCGAAAGATAATAATGCAAAGAATAAGATTAAATGAAAATAAAAAAAACGATAGGTTTGTGATTTTAGGGGTACCAAGTCTTCTTAATCGATAATAGTTTAACAATGGAAACAGGATTTTCAAAATTTTTCAGATCTGTGAGGGATGCGGAAATTATTTTACGAGCTGGACAAAGAATTATATCCGAAATCAATATTTTGGTTGAAAATAGTCAAGGATCCTCTCAGATTCCGAAGTCCACCCCCAGCTTTTAAATGCAGAAATAAAGAAAAAAATTGCTCGTCATGAAAACATAAAAAGTATGTCTTTTACTCGTAATGAAAAGATAAGGTTCTCTACGCTAGACCCAGTATGTGCAGCACAAATACTATCTCTTGAGAAAATTTCAAATGTGTCAGTTAAAACAAATATTCTTTGGGAGGGAATCACGTCGAGATTCCTTATTTATGAAATACCACTTGATATATCTCTGAATGAGATAGCAAAGGAGCTACAAGAAACTAATAATTTTGAAACAGAGATGAGAAGATTTATTAAAACTGGTTCTCAGCAACAATTCTCACCAGTATTAATTACAATACTTGGGACAACTTTACCGGAAACTGTGAAACTGTGTGGTTCATCAATCATCGAATTCAAAATTTTATCGATAAACCCAGACAATGTACAACATGTTTTAGTTTTCTTCATTCTACTAGATTTTGCAAAAAAAACCGCAATATGTATCAACTGTGGTGATTCACATTCTGGACAATGCTCTACTAACTCAAGATGCATAAATTGCAAAGGTGATCACCCAGCTAACTCATTAAATTGCCCCGAATATATAAAAGAAAAAAAGATATTAGAATTGAAATGTGAGCAACATCTTACATTGGGAGAAGCGCGAAGAAGGTTCCGGGATAATAAAAGGACATCTTATTCTGCAGTAATCCAGACTAATACAGTTAATCTAGATATGCAAGACTATCTGGAAAAAAAAACTTGAAAACATGCTAACATCTTTTCAAGCAATATTAGAAAAGCAAACTACTTTAATTATGAAAGCTTTTCAAAAAACAATGGAGTCTGTACTTTGTCACCTTAGCAAGGTTTTTAAAATGGGAAAATCGAGTCACTCCCCATTGCGGAAGAAAAAAGCGCTCTGTATAGGTAATAAATCCTCAATCCATAAAACACGTGCTTCGAGTGAAAGTGACGCCTCCAATAACATAGACATGGGATAATTACGGAAGTAAGATGGGTTTTGTAAATATGTTTCTTTTATTAAAGTTTTTGTTTTGGGGGCTAATTTATTGTCTTCATTAGTTTGGTTTTCTTTCCTCAAAGGGAGGATAGTTTGTTCTAGTTAATTTTTTTCTTAAGTATTTATGAATATAATTCAATGGAATTGTAGAGGCATCAAAAATAAATTCATATGGTTAAATATCCCTCCCTTTTCTGAAGCAGATATCTGGATTTTTCAAGAAACTTTTTTATCAATTCACGATAATATAAATCTTCCAAATAAAACCATTTTTAGAAAAGACAGAGAAGACAGATCAGGTGGTGGTTTAATAATAGCTGTTCCTTCCAATATTTCTGCACAACAGATTCCTATACAGATTCAACAAATCAGAGAATTGGAAATCCTCGCAATTAAAATAGATGTTCGAAATATTTCATTTTATATTGTAAATATTTACGCTCGACGGGGATTTAATATTATGATAATTAAATCTTTTCTCGAATCCCTAATGGCTCCGATGATTACTTATGATGATTCATCACCCGATGTGGGGATCAGATCACATTTCAAGGTATAGTAATGAATTTGTTGAATGGATTACTGATTCTAATTTGGTTCTTCTTAACACGACTGTTCCTACCTATAGAAGTTCAGCAGGTGCAGCAGCATTGATAGATCTCACAGTTTGTTCTTCAAGCATATCAGGATACTGAAAAAGTTTCTCTTTTGAAAGTGATCATAGTCCAATTAATACAGAGCTTTCTCTCCTGAATTCAAATAAACGAATTTTTAAAGTAAACTGGCAAGCAGTTATGAACCAAACACATTTTATTTTAAATAATCCAGATGTTAATTCTGAAAATCTTTCTGATAAGATATCGCAAGTCATTACTAATAATATTAGGGAAATTAAAGTCTCGAATAGATCCTTCCCACCATGGTGGAATAGTACGTGTTATAAATTCTATAAGCTCAAAAAAATATTTAGGAAGAGAGCTATTAGAGAAATTTCATCTGAATTATGGAACAGATATAAACAATATGCGAGCAAACTTAGATTCTACATTAAAAATGCCAAAAGAATGTACTGGGACAAGATATGCAATAATATTTCTCTCTAATCCCAAGATGTTTTTTAATATTCTGAAAAAAATTTCCACGGTTACTGACACGGATCAAAAACTTAATATTCTTCAGCTTAATAATAGGTTTACACTCATCCTCAATTGCAAGCAGATATGTTTGCAGATTATTTTGCATCTAAAAATGCCTATCATGAACCGCTTCCTTTGGATTATCTCTACGACACAAAAATAACTTTCTTAATAAACCATTCCATATTCTTGAATTGCATAGTGCAATAAAAAATTCAAAAAATACAACTCCTGGGGCGGATCATGTTACAGCAATTTTCTTTAAAAATCTTGATCAGGGTCAACGGGATGTAATTTTAAGATATTTCCAAAAATTATTTGATAATGCAATCGTTCCAGATTCTTGGAAGCATGCGCGCGCGCGCAATCATTCTCCCGATTCCGAAACCTTGTAAAGATAAAACTAAGATATATTCCTACAGACCAATAGCTCTGACTTCTGTATTTTCAAAAACTTTTGAGAGAATTTTGGCTAATAGGATTTCTTACTATTTAACTAAAGAAAGAAAACTTCATCCCCAACATTATGGTTTCGTTCCTTTCAAAGATAGCAGAAGTGCTACTTATCTGGTACATAAAGCAATAATGAATGCAAAATTACAGAAAATCTTTTTTGTAGGAATAAGTTTAGACATTAAAAGTGCATACGACTCTGTTTATGTGGATGTTCTTATTTATAAATGTTTACAAATTGGTATAGCAGGAAATATAGCAACTTGGATACATAAATTTCTCACTTATCTCGATCCTTCCAAATAAAATGGAGGGGTTATTTTTCTCCCAAAAAGCTTGTTCCGCAAGGCCTAGCCCAAGGCAGTGTCCTATATCCTATTTTGTATACTATTTACATGCATGATATTTTTGAAGCTGGCGACATTTTTAAATTTTGCTCTCATAAATCCCTTGATGTTATTTGCAAAAAAATACAAAATACACTGGAAAGAATTTCCCAGTGGTGTAAATATTGGAAACTGAATTTAAGTTCAGAGAAATGTACAATAGCTGAATTATCAAATAAAAGAAATTATACTCTTCCTAATATTTTGTTGGCTGGATTTCCCTACAATGGCAAACTTCTATCAAATACTTAAGGGTTTTTTTTTTTTCTAAACGTTGTCAAAATTTATATATTAAAAATCAACTAAGCAGTAAAGCCTTGAAAAGGATCAATGCACTAAAAGGTATGGCATATAAACACTATGGGCCGAGATCAAGAGATCTCATTAATTTAGTCAATAATAGCACATGCAGTGTTTTTTATTATATTTGTCACATAATAAATAAATGGTCTGAAAATCAATTAAAACCTTTTAATGTTATCCAAACAGAAGCCCGAATAGCATTAGGTCTCCCTCAATGGACCCCAAATATTGTGCTACTAAAGTTGGCTGGTCAAGAAATTTTGTCAGATAAAATTAGAAGATTGGCAAACAAGTTCTTTATTACTCAAATCTCCAATAGTGACTTTTCTCCTCTTTATTACAACAGCCCAGAGGCAATGAATCTTAATGCTTTGGAAGAAGATAAAAATTATATCATTAGTGTGCTGCGTGATTTAAATGTTGGTGGTGATCAAATTATTTCAATTCCCAGATTAATTACCTTTTTAGACCTTCCATGTAATATTTATACCAATAGGTTTAAATTTCAAGATAAAAATCTACCGATTCCTGCGATAAGCGTTTTATTTGATGAAACGGTCAAACTGGAATTTCAAAAGTTTTTCATTATAGCTACTGATGCTTCAAAAAATCACCAAATTACTTCGATAGCAGGTATATCAAAAAAATCTTCGTTTTCTTACATTATCAACCATTATAAATCCATTTTTACTGCAGAAACTTTGGCCATTGGTCAAGCTTTAGATGATCTGGTGGAATTTAATGTAAATTTACTTGTTTTGTCGGATAGTCTTTCTGTTCTTTCTGCACTTCAAAATTTCTCGATCAAATCCCATAAGGTAATTCATAGACTTGCTAACAAAATTTATATGCTATCTAACTAAGTTAATCAGTTAATTCTGCTTTGGACTCCGGGACACTCGAAAATTATTTGGAATGAGCAGGCGGATAATCTCGCAAGATCGGTCACGGAGTCCAATGTTTACATTGACTGGATTGCTACAGAAGACATTCATAAAAATATATATCGAAATAGAATTCAAAAAATCAATGAAACATTTTACTCAAGCAAATATTTTGAAAAATTGGGAAATATTCCGGCCATTGATATCATTTCAAAGTGGGCAGAGAATCTAAGAGAAGAAATCTTAAGCACTCGAATCTTCAGTAAAATGATTATTACTCTAGGCCTTCTACATAGATTTAATTTACAGGATAATGCAATTTGTATTACATGTAATTGTATAAATGATTTGGACCACATTATACTAAATTGAATTAGATATACTAGGCATCGTAATAATCTCTGGTCCACTCTTCGTATTGATCCATATTCCACTATTACATTTAGAGATGTTTTGGAAAGGGCAATGAATAATAAATCAACTTTCAGAGTTTTTTTTAAAGGGAATGAAATTTTTTAATATTTACTAATCTATTAGGATTTCTCTTGTCTTGTCTTTTTTTTTTTGAGGGATCATAGCCTGTGTTGCTCTATATCCCCTTCAACCTTTCAATCAATCAATCAATCAACATTAATCACAAACTGAATCACCAATAATAAGTAACTTTTTTTAAAAAAAAATAACTAGTAATTTCATATTATAATTATGTAGTATGTACTCCATTCATATACAACATGAATTATATGCACTTTATTAATGCAAACACATGTGCACGCATACACACAGATGTGCATTTTTGATTAAAAAAAGGAAAAGAGCTATTAAAGTTTTATATAAATTTATTCATAGAATTGCTGTCTCGAAAACTTGTTTACGGAATGTGAAAAGCATTCGTATTTAGTATCAACTTCCGGGATTTTATAACTCAAATTTCCGTTGCGCAGAAACGGAAATGGATAACGCACTTTATCTAACGGAAACTGTGGCTCCTCTGTTCCAATTCTTAAAGGAATTTTAACTTTCTTTCTGTAGCAAATTCAACCGCACTCCCAAAGTTAAGAAACAAGGGATTTTTTTTTTTTGCTAACTTTTGAAACAATGTTGTTAAATTCAAGAAAATTAAGTCATGGTGATCTTTATACATTTATTTGGTACATACTGTATTTAATGATCATCATTTTTTATATAATAAATAAGAACACTTACAAAGAAAGTTTGCTCTTTGGCAAAAAAATCATAAGTTAAATAATTTTAAAATATAAGGGTAGCCCAAATGAAAAGTGGACCTGTGCGATTGCGTCAAAATGAGTGCAGCTATGACAGAGTCACCCAACAGGGACACGAAGGATGGTAGGAAGTGTACACCGCATGCGATGTTTAACAGTGAAACTTGTTAGTGTGGTAGAGGAAATTAATCGAAAGTAAAGTCTATACCATATAAGGATGCGTCCAGATCGGAACAACGTGCGGTAGTACGGCTTGATTGCAGGAAGCGAGTTAAATGCGGAGATTTATTGACGAAGAGTAGCAGTCTATGGCGAGCACTGTTTAGGTCTGTTACGAATTTTGTGTAAGTAGTGTAAAAAAATTGTATTTGGACGTTATCTTACTCTAAATTAGATGTAATTTACGTTAAAATTGTAATATTCGCAAGCAACGCCGCCCCTTACGTTATAATGGTGATTCAATGAAAACTTGGTGAAATCTTCTCGATAGAGCCAAGTTGGCGTCATTTTTGGCGACGGCGACCAATTTGGTGACTTGGCGATCATGTTGGCGACCATTTTTGGAGAGTTAGGGACCCTCTGGATACTACCCTCTAGAAATTAGAAGAGAAATCCACTAATTTCAAGACCTATGACAAAAACGGGTCTTTCTCGAATTATCCGAGAGAGATATAAATAGAGAGATACTCGCCGAAAATCAGTGAGCCTGGTTTTGACTAGCGATCAGTTAGTAGTGATTTGACTGTTGAAGCGATTAGTGATTACTTCGGCTGTTGAACAAGCGATTGCTTGTGAATAATCTTTTATATACGTGTATTTTAGACACCAATAATTGTGTCTGAGTGGTGTTGAAGGTGTGACGACCTTCTGAGATTTATTCTGCGAATATTGCTGCTGAATCCTGTATTTCAAGGATTGGAATTTTGACAATAGATTCTCATCGCTCTTAAAGAACTGTCTTGTTCTTTGCGACTAATTTGCACAAAATCCTCGAACCCCGATCAACATTACAGGTTGAATGTTTTGGAACAGTTAATCCAAAAGTTTTAGCGAAGGACAACAAATGACATCGAATCTCCAAGACAATGTCCACCTACACGTCTCCTATGAAACCAAGGCAACTAAAAAAATCCGTTGGGAAATGTTAGACCATCTCCCATACAGTCCGGATTTGTCTCCTTGTGACTTCTATACCTTTAGGTTACTTAGGCCAGAATTATGCTTCTGCTTGGACGATGAAGTGAAGGAAGCTAGGCAAGGACTTTCTCAAGAATCAACCACGCTATTTCTAGAGAGAAGACATAGACTTACTGGGATGGAACCCCCAAAACGTTTTGTTTTCCAATAAAATCTTGCGTTTTATTGAACTTATCCACTTTTCGTTCAGGAAACCCTATACTTACAAAAATTTGAAATTTAATAAGCAAAATGTCCTCTTCTCTAGCTGTAATGCATAATCGGCATTATAAATATTCCTCTGATAAGATTAAGTTTCGGACACAACCGAAACTTGTTGCAGCTCTTGGGAAGATTTAGCACTGCGAGTGAGTGAGTGCTTGGGTTTATGGCGCAAGAGCCAAACCTGGCTAAGCTGCGCCACGCGTTTGTTAAAATATTAAAATCATGTTATAAATACACATTAAAAATATATACATAAAAATTATATATGTGCATGCCTGCATGCACATATATAAAAATTAATTTTCAAGGTAAAACATTTTAAAAAGTCAAATTAAATATAAAAATCCAATTTTTCTGATAAAAGCAAATAGGTTTTGGTGGGGTATTCGTCCCACCAAGTCAAGTAAAGTTAAATGTGATGAATTAAAAAAGGTGATGCGATGATTATTAAAAACGGGACAATCTATTAAAATGTGACGCACAGTGTAAGAGACCTTGCATGAAGGACATCCAGGAGCATCTTCACCCAACAACAAATGCCTGTGTGTAAAGCGGGTATGACCAATGCGAAGAAGAGTCAATTTGACATCAGTCCTTCGCATTGGCATCCCAGACCATGCTCCTATAACAGGTTTCACAAAGTGCAGTTTGTTATCCAACTGCTGACTCCATGATTCCTGCCAGATCGTAAAAATATGATGAAGGATGACGCGCTTCATATCCGATAGCGAGACTGCTAGCGGCAGATGGGTCGTCACCGACCTTGCTGCGCTGTCCGCTTGCTCGTTGCCTATGATTCCTATGTGACTCGGTAGCCAGCAAAATATGATATCGAAACCCTTGCTGTACAGTCGACTCGTAATGTCGAGTACATTACAAACCACTGGATGACACCGATCGTTATAATTTTCAAGCGCTTCTAATACACTCATGCTGTCAGTATAGATGCAATATTTAAGGGCCTATTGGAGTCGATTGATTGAAGTGCACGGTAAATGGCGACAGCCTCTGCAGTGAAAACGCTGCAAGAAGGCTCAAGCCGATAACCGAGCATATTATCTTCAATCATGACTCCACAGCCAACGTAATCTGCACGAATGTAATATGGCCGAATAACCACTATACTGACTGCGATGGGAGACGAAGACGCGTTGAAAGACGACAGGTGCTACGGTGGATTTACTGTATGAGGCAAAAGAATTGATATAGTGGAAACGTGGCGTATTCCAAGGTTGGAATTGTAAAACGTTTCTTTGCTGGATATTCACGTTAGGGAGGTTGAGTTTGGAAACAAGAAGCCTCATCCTATCTATAAATGGCCGAATGTTATACGGCCGGACATCATAAAATCTCTTCATGCTGGTACTCATATACACATTTTGCAGAGAATGTGAAGGCACGGACAAGATCTTAAAGTAATACGCAAGAGACAGCTTCCTCCGTCTAAGATCTAGAGGAAGCTGATTACAGTGAACGTAGAGACTCTGCACTGGTGATGTGCGAAACGCACCAAAGCAGATTCTCAATGCCATATGGTGGACAGGGTTAAGTTTTTTCCGAGTAGAGTTGCACGCTGATCCGTATACAACACATCCGTAGTCGATGCGAGAGAGTATGATTGCCTGATACACTCTCAGTAATGATGTTCGATCCGCCCCCCAAGAGGTGTTTGACAACACCTTCAAGAAGTTTAAAGACTTTTCACACCTCTTCCGCAATTGTAAAATATGCGGAAGGAAAGTGAGCCGGAGGTCGAAAATTACTCCGAGGAATCGAACGTCGGGAACTACGGGAATTTTTACATCACGGATGCGCATTTCGGGGTCGGGATGAATACCCCGTTTGCGGCAAAAGTGCACGCAGCAACTCTTGCTGGCAGAAATACTATGAGCGTTGGTGTCGCACCATTTTACAATATTGTTGACGGCATTTTGCAACTGCCTTTCAATCATGCGCATATCCGAGCCTTCACAATTGATCTGCAAGTCATCGACATAAAAAGAAGCCTGTATAGAGGGCAATAAAATAATTAAGATGGATGAAATATGACAAAAAAAAAGGGTGACACTCAGAATGCTTCCCCGAGGAGCTCCCTCAGCTTGGGTAAAAGGAGCAGAGAGAGTGCCACCCAGTCTCACTCTAAAAGTACGAAGATTTAAAAAATTTTAAATAAAAGTGGTCAAATTGCCTCTTAATCCAAAATTAAATAAAGTGCGAAGTATCCCATAACGCCAAGAGTACGATCATATGCCTTCTCGATATCGAAAAATATAGAAACCAAATGATTCCTCCGGACAAAAGCGTTTCTGATTTTGCCTTCCAGCATGATGATATTGTCGAGAGCGGACCTTCCCTTACGGAAGCCACTCTGAAACAGAGGAATACATCGGTTCTTTTCTAGCTGATAAATGAGACGGGTATTGACCATACGTTCTAGTGTCTTACAAAGGCAGCTCGTGAGTGATATCGGTCGATAGCTGAGAGGGTTCTTTGGACCTTTTCCAGGTTTTAGAATGGGGATCACTATGGCTTCTTGCCATTGAGTAGGATACACCTGCTCCCTCCATATTCGGTTGAATAGGTAAAGGAGACTTACTAGAGAATCCTCATTCAAATGGCGAAGCAATTCATAGGATATTCCAACAGTACCTGGACTAGTATTGTGGGCCGATGACAAGGCCCTCTTCAATTCCCACATGTCAAAGTCACAGTTGTATGGTAAAGATTTTCGGCACCTGAAGTTTATAGGTGTCCACTCTAAGCGATTCTTAGTCGCCTGGAATGCAGGGCTATATGAATCGGAGCTGGACACACTAGCAAATGTTTAGCCAATCACGTTGGCCACATCAAAAGGTGACGAATACAAAGCAGTCGATGTTTCCAATATCGGAATAGTAAATTCCCGATAAAGGCCATTCGCTGCTTTGACCTTTCTCCACAACTGTTGGCTGGTGGTTGACGATGTGATTGAAGGTACGTACTTGTGTGATACAAGATTCTCTCTAGCATTGACGACGTATTCTACGAGCTAACGCTTTCGCACGTTTGAACGCTATGAGATATTCAGTGGTGGGGTATCTCCTGAAAATACCCCACGCCCTCCTTTGTTCCTTTTTGGTTTTCCTCTTTGTTCCTTTTTGGAAGAGTTCCACCATGGTTTGCATAGCTTTCGAGTTAAATTTGATGTTTTGGGAATTGCTGCATCGGCAGCATTCCGAATAGCTTCAGTGACATTTAAAACGGCATCATCAACAGCCCTGTTCTGAACCATTGTGCCTGTGATAATCGCTAACCGTGTGAATTTATCCCAGTCTGCGCGATGAAAATGATAAGTGGGAGGACGAATTCGTGTCCCCGCGCCATTAACATGCGAGACTAGGATAGGGAAATGATCATTATTGTGTAGATCGTCATCAACCTCAAAATTCAACATCGGTACATCAGCACTTGTCCATCCTGCCTTATGGTAATTCGTCTGACTGCGCATACTTTTAGGTCTGCCATATTTTCTAAAATTTCTTCTTCGGTTACATTGTACAAATCCGCTGCGGAGATTACTCCTCGAGAGAAATTCAGGGTTGCATGTGATTTAACCTGAATATCGAAGTGTGCCAATCGCTTCAGGCTAGCAAGAGCTAAAGCCTGTTTCGTTGACGACACTTCGATAAAAAGATCCTCAGAACGCATCTTTCGAATCGTTTTAACTTCACCTACACTAGCTCTTATTGCTTTTTCAATCAAAAAAGGTGAAACGTTAGAAAAAGTATCAGTTTTAGACATAAAGTATCTACAATTTGCAATTTGTTGCTCCTCGATGGGCGAGGAGTTTTTTAAATGAGACCGGCCGACGGTGTCGAGGACTCGACACGGTCAGCCCAGGAAGGAGAGAATTTTTTGGGGGGGAGCTGGAGGCAAAAGCCTTTCCGGATCCAAATTGCTGTGGCTACACGGATTCCTTCCAGTTCCATCGCGGCCCCGCCAGGCCACGAATTCCCACACTTTTCTAACGTGTCCAGTGTGACCGCCGGAGGATTTTTCAAAGCTAGACAACGGGGAAACCCTCATAACGTGCTGCCGGACACGGTCCAAGGCCGAAGCCAAGGAGGATTTCTCGATATGAAGGAGTCTCCGCCGCCTAGCCATCCGCAACCAAGGTCCTCGACCTCTGGGACCGCTTTAGGCAGAGCGTTCCTCAGAGCCGTCACCGACGACGCACGCAACTCTTCCGCCGCATACCCTTCCCCGCAAGGGTCCTTTCCGCTGCCCAATTAGTATCCCTCGCGGGAGAGGCTAAAAGGGTGGTACTGAGATCCCTAAAGTAAAAGGCTAGGTAGGCATGCAGCAGATCGGCATTGATACGTCGCCGACCTGTTATTGTGTTAGAAACAGTAAAAAAGTTGGGGTTTTTTTAATCTTTATATAACATATCTTATAATTTTTTTGGATTTTTATATTTTTGGAAATAATGTTAAAAACGAAAAAGGAAAACAATAATTGTTGGTTATTTAAAGTAAACAGTGATATCTTATCACAAAAAACCATACACGAAAACTATCCCCAAAGCAAACAAATGTCTAAAGAAAAAAAAGAAGAGAGAAGGGGAAAAAAAGATCACTGGGGTACCTCGGGAGCGTGAAACCCGTATTCACCTAAAGAAGGTGAGCCCCCTGAGGGGAGATTTAGTACTGCAACTGCTCTGCGAAGATAATTCCAAAGGTGTTTGATTGGATTTTCTAAGTAAGATTATGAACATATTATATGCACAAGAGAAAAGTATTCCAATATTTTGATCTTCATGTGTGCTGTAGCGTCGTCTAATAGACGGGCAATTTGCTACCCCTCTTTTCACTTTCAACGCCCAGAGGTGAACAGAATCACCAGATTTTTTTTTTCAATGTGTAGATTCTTCTCATGCCATGAGACTGAACAGCTGACTCTTAGACGGGTTTGTTGCCTCTCAGCTCATTTTTGACACCCTAGGCTAAGGGTGTGCCCAAATGGGCTTTTCTTCACAGTGAACTATGGAAGGGACACACCCGATTCCACGGTCTTCCATTCTTTCGTTCCCTCTAACACGTGGCCGTGCTGCACGTGTATAAAAAGGAGAGTCGGATATTGTAAGGAAGAAATGCTAAGGATGGTATCCTCAGTGTCGAAATAACAGGTCGATTTATAGACTCTTCGTTTGGTTTACGATGCACGGCGACCAGAAAATCTCAGTCCAGATAGACTTTTGTCCTGGAAGAACCAGTAGTAGTTGGGACCAAGATAGAGAATGCCGGGTGCAAACTCGTGCTTCTTCCAATCAGAAATTATACAGAGCGTGAGACAAGCCCACCCAGGGGGTTTAAAGAGACGAATGGAAGGTGATCGGGGAATGCGACACCAGCGAAAAGGCAGCGGGGCAGTCCAACCAGCGATATCTAAAGATCAAGGATCGGCGAGAAACGATAAATATGGAAAGGCTGCTAGGCAGCGGGAAGAGAAGAGACAGGGACTGGCGCTTGGAGAAAAGAGGCTGCGGAACAGCCGGACCTTGCGAGGCGACCAAATAGAAAATTCAACTTGCCTATTTTAATGGAGTGTGGACATTACGATATCGAGTTGTAGACCCTGGAGAACAAGCCAAACAGTCGACGATATCCAGAATAGGGGTAATAGATTTGCAAAAGATTAGATACAATAGAACGTGTGTAAATTCGGCGTTAACTATTTGTAAATAAAAAGTAATATTTTACTAAAGCTGTATGTGCCCTCTTGCTACCCAGGAATTAAGTAAACTAGGGGTCACGACGTTACAACGCTGATACAGTGCTATTGTTCTCAAGATTTAGATTTTATATACTATCGATTGCTCACATTTATTTGGATGGAAATTAATATTCATTTTGTTTTGAAATATATGATTACAACTAATCACGAGTGAATTAAAAGAATCGGGTAATGCTTTATTTAATAAAATAGACGTTTTATTTTATATATATATATATATATATATATATATATATATATATATATATATATATATATATATATATAAGGTATTTTTTACAAACTATTTATACCAGCTTCTCAACGGTATTATTCAAACACGTGTGATTACAATAAAGAAAATCTGCACCAACAGATTTTAACATACTAGAAGAATAAAGAAGGATGTTTAAACTGCTTACCCCATCATATATTTCCAAAAGTATACAAATTCTCATTCTCATTTGTGGCTTGAGGTTTCATACGGTAAATGCATGATAAGTTATTGAAAATATCACATTCCTAGAGAGAAAAAATAACGATTTTATTTCCTATTTACATACACAAACACATATATATAGATATATAGTATAATAAAATAAAATAATAAAAGACGAATAGTAATTCCTACAAAGCTAAGAATGAATGCAAATGAATTTTAAAACATCCAATAAAAATCCGCCAAAATATAAGTAGACATTTAAAACGTCAATAGACCAAAATGGAAAACTTTTATGTTTTCTAGAACTCTCACTGAATTAGGACTGTGAAATAGGTTTAAGCTTACTTTACAGGATCCTAACCTTCCCCGTCCTGCAGAAAATTTCGATATAATAACGCAATTGAAAGTGAAGAAAAAAACTTAAAAGAAAAATGAAGCCAAGCCTAATAATAGCACGTGTAAGCGAAAGGACTATTTATAACCAAAATGACTATTGCAATAATGTATAACGTTTCATATTGAAACAAACAATAAACCAACAATACGAACTTAACTTACCAAAATTCTTAAAAGTACTTGAATAATAAATGAAAATTAAATGTAAAAGAATGCATGCCAACTACAGTAACAACATTCGCTGTCAATTTTGATATATATATATATATATATATATATATATATATATATATATATATATATATATATATATTGATACTTCTGTATTATACCGTCGACCAACTTCGGCACATTGAAAGACGTCGCCAAATGCTGTCATTATTATTATCATTATTGTGTTTGAACGTATGCGGGAAAGATTTTCCTCTATTGGCAGCCGAAAAATATATTTTATTTAGTTGAATAAAACTGACAGAAACTGACTTGACATATTGCAACGTACTTTTTGAGTTTGAATTTTGAAAACAAGAGGAGTGTATTTTGTTTTCTTGTGACTTTTTGCTTTTTGTGATTTTTAAAGAACGTTCCTTCCAAAGCGGCGGACATTGGAAAAAAGTTGTTTTGATATTATATAGGAGGAGGCATTTTATACAGTAAAGCTTTGAGTACTGCTTGACGTAGGAATATTTTCTTCTTTGTTACTTTTTCTTCTTATTTAATGTATTTTGTTAGACCTCTAAGAAAGAGGTACAAGAGACATATTTTCATTTATTATTTGGACTTTGGTAAGTTAACTAAATTTTTTTTCATATTCATTTTACCAGACGTAGGCTCAGCTGAGTCACTCCTCGTTCAGGATAACGAAAATTGATGTCACATTCACTAAAATGACAGAAAATATGGCAGAAGACACATATTTTAGATATTTTAGGAGCTCTTAAACTTATCAGGTACTAATTTTACGAACTAGCAATAAAAATATTACTGAACTCACAATTTTACTTGTACACATAGAAAAATCGGCTAGCATCCCTAAATCGGATCCCCACCTTCTACATGCTGAAATAAACAGCAAAATATCAAGACATGACAGTATAACGAATCAGGGCCGGCTCTAGCAATTTGCCACCTCAGAAAAAAATGGAAAATGCCTCCCCTCTTCTCCAAAGCAAAAAATTATAATTAAAAAAGATAAATTGTTCACACATACACATCACTAATAAACCTTAAATAATTCTTGTGAAAATAAGGTTATATATAAGTCTTGAAAATACAAAATAATTTGAAATTAAGGACATAATTAAATGCTAGTTATTACTTCAAACGAGTAAAATATAAGAAAAGAAATCGTTAATTTCAGCCGGCCAATTTCTTCGAAAAAGAGTCTACTGATGGTGGGGATTACAAGCGTTTAATTTAATTCAAAGTAATTATACTCAAGACTAAAATAAAAAATCTCCTGTGACCTTCTATCTACCAAAAACTCTTATTGACCCTGTCCCATTTCGGATAGCTGACACATCGTATGGATGAAGAGAATGTCCATTGTGACAACACTCCTGGATTGGGGGAAAGTTGTTCGTGAAACATATGAAATTTCCTTATGTAACATATACTCCAGCCTTGAATTCTTCGAGTTTCAATGCATAAGAGAAAACTAACATTAAACATACGGAGTACAAAATAAGATACGTTAAATTAAATACCAAATTCACACCCAATAATATTTAAAAAAATATTTTGTAGCAGAAATTTTTTGCAACAGAAAAAAATATTTTCCGAATTCAATCCAAATGCAGCCCTTAAAATTTGCCGCTCCGGGCAGGGGTCCGGTTAGTCCGGCCCTGGAGCCGCCCCTGAACGAACATGTACTTTACTCGAAGCGGTAAGATAAAAATTAGGACTGACTGGTTCTTCCATCCTGTGAATATCCCTAGTCTCCATGTATTCGTCGACCAGCTAGCTCTGAGTGGACTAGCTTTACCTTCCAAAATAATAAATTGGATACCAATTACTCCTCTGAAAAACCTCCCACAGGTCTATAAGATCTCCTTATTCCCCAGAGTCATCAAGATGGCTTGCTGAAAGATGCGCAGTTCTGCTCACCATAGTCAACCCCACACAGACACCTCCATTTCCGCAGTGAACAATTTGTAATGGGCTATCTTACGAGATTTTTCTCTTAAAACTAATCTGGGGGCGTTTCATCCCACAAACGCTCAGCCTTATCCAGCCACAGGGACGTCTGAAGGCATGAGCCAACTGGGTCCGCCACAATGGGGGCCTCATCTCGTTTTCGACTTAGACAATAAGATTAAAATTCGAATCATTTCAACGGTCAAATGTTTTTTCCGATTGTATTCTCCGAAAACCTGGGAATTTTGGACGATATGTCAACAGACTACATGTGATGACTGTCGTCCATGTACAGGACAAGACTTACCACCATACACTTTCATTAATCCTTCAGTCAAAAGGCGGCAGTCGGTCGAGCCGGTATGTGCTATTGTAAGTCAGGCCCATTTGGGTTATTGTTTGTACGAGTATTTGACAACGTATGCTTTATACTGTCTACTTCTAAGGGTCATAGGTGGGGCCTACTTTTGAGTATGGGCCCAGGGCCTCAAGATGCCCCTGTCCAGTAATGGATTCGGACCCAAGGAGCACAGGAGTTAAGTCAAATATTTTTTCAGTTCGAAGAAATTGTGGAAAAATGTATTAGTATTTTTATGTAGAATATACCGTAATTGCTACAGAATGCGTACCTCAGGAACCATTAGAAAAGTAGGGTCAAGGACGGGTTTGAAGCAATTGATGCATATTTAGTACAGGGCCATAATTCGATTTTCATCAACGTCTCACTCTAAAGCAGTGTTTCCCAAATTTTTGACTTCTGTGTACTTCTATAATTTTCGAAACGCTGAGTACCCCACATCGAACAAAAAATTATAATAAATTTAAATGGATGTATTTTAACATGACAATCAAAATATATTTATTTTTTTGTGACATACACAAAATAATAAGAAAAGAGAAATAAAATTATTCATAATAAAATATAAATAAAAGTTGTATTATATATATATATATATATATATATATATATATATATATATATATATATATATAAACTAGCCGTTACCCACCTGCTTCACTGGGTATTTCACGATGTTGTTTAAATATATACTCTGTTTATATATATATAAATTATTCACATCTAGCATTAAAAATTCGATTCTATTGAAAAATATATTCATAGCTGTAACTCGCCTCTTGATATAAAAATGACAGAAATTATAATTTCTATTTTCTATTAATATCTAAAATATAAAAGTAGAAAGATTTTTTGCGTTCACTTAACCCAATAATCAAGTGTATTTCCGCCAAAGCAACTTTCAATAGATCTCTACTCCATAAAATAAACATGCGTGCTAAATTTCAAGTCTAAATCTAATAGAGCAAAAACGGAATTTTTATCATCAATACGCCCCGTAATCCCGTTGAGAGCATTCTTAGCGGATTTAAGTTCAACAAAAGAAACATGCAAACAAAATTTTATTATTAGAGTCCTAGTAGTTCGAAAATGGGAATTTTGTCTATCAATACGCCCCTATAACTCCCCTCGCTTCCCCCTGGAGTTGATTTACGTAAAATCCATTCTTAATGGGACTCTATTCAACTAAAGAAACGTGCTTAACAAATTTCAAATAAACGGGTTAAATTGAAAAACAGGAATTTTTCCATAACTCGGCTTAACTCCTCGCAACCCCACTCCTTTGGGGTGGGGGAGGTTTTCGCAAAACTCTTTGTTAGAGGAACTCTATTCCATGAAAGGAACACGCCTTCTAATTTTCAAGCAGATGGGCCTAAAACGGAAATATTTATCTATTACGCCCCTTAATCCTTCTCAGTGCCCCTTGGGGGTCAATTTTCCCCCAACCTATTTTGTAGCGGATCTCTATTCCATGAAAGGAATCTGCTTATCAAATTTCAAGACTGTACGTCTAAAAGTTTAAAAATGGAAATAATTATGTATAACGCCCCTTAAGCCCCCGCAACGTCACTTAGGAAGCGATTTTCACAAAACCCATCTTATAGCGGATCTCTCCTCAATGAATGGAATCTGCTTACTCAATTTCAAGATTTTAGTCTAATAGTTTAAAAAAGGAGATAATTACCTATAACGCCCTTAATTCTCCGCAACGCTACGTAGGGGTCGATTTTCACAAAACCCATTTTGTAGCGGAACTCTACTCCAGGAAAGGAAAAGCACTTACGAAAATTTCAAGACTGTCCGTCAAATAATTTAAAAACGGAAATGATTATCTATAACGCCACTTGGGATTCAATTTTCTCAAAACTGATATTCTAGCGGATCTCTATTCTATGAAAGGGGAATCCCTTACCAAATTTATATGCTGTACGTCTAAGAGTTGAAAAATTGAAATAATTACGGAGAACGTAACCCCTTTGACCCCGCAACGCCACTTGGAAGTCAATTTTCTCAAAACCTGTCTACCAAATTTCAAGTCTGTAGGTTGAATAGTTCCGGAGACAGACACACATTCATTTTTATATAGATAGATAACATTTATTTGGATTAATGAGAAGGATGAAATGGTTTGTGTTGAGATGACAGATCGTCATAATTTGGTTCTCTGGTTGTAAATTTAAATCTGAGATGCGGTTCCACGTCCAATAATATGTTCCTCCTTTTCGACTAAATATCTACAAATGCTGAAAAAGCAACTTCACATAAATATGAAATCGGAAAAGGCAAGATATATTTCAGAACTTTTTCTGTTAAAACTGGATACACATGTTTCATTTGAAACCAGAATGATGTTAAAGTAGATTCCTTATAAAATTCCCCTTTCCTATACGAAAAATCGCACAAAGGCTAAAAATACACTGGCGCCTGGAGAAGCCACTCAATTTTAATGAAGTAAATTGTCTCTGAAACGAAGTGTGGTACATTCCCGCAGTTTAACACCTCACAAGACTGTCTTGACTTGTGTGTGAATGTGACTCACGGGGGAACTTAGAATTGGACGCAGGTAAGCATGGTGCAGCTCATATTCCCACCAAACTCCGGTGCAACGCGTATCACCTCAAATTCTTCCCATAGCCCTGAGGGTACGCGTACCACACTTTGGGGAAAAACTTCTCTAAAGCAACGGGCGGGGTATTGACGATGGATCTTGTAATTTTGAGCATCGAAGCAACGAGGACGACACTAGGAATGGCAATTCTTTCCGAAAAAGATCGATTTTTAAATCGATTCGAATCGTAATCTGATGAATCGATTCACAAAAAATCGAGTTCTAAAAGATCGATTTCTAAAAAATCATTTTTTTTTCCAAGTCTGCATTTACAATGTAAATATAAATCCATTTTATGAAAAACAAGAAATGTACTAAAATAAACGATCTCTCATCAGTACAATCAGGGAATTTTTTAGTTCAGGAAATTCGACAATTACAATTATTTTTATTTCCATATCAAAGTATCGGGTATAAAAGAAGACATTTATTTTCTAAATGTATTTGTTGCATTAAAAAGTTTAGAAAATAGATAATATAGCTTATATAGTTCCCAATGCTTATTATCTAAGCTTAAAAAAAACAGTCTGTCAAGTCTACTGGGATATAAGCGGTTCCGCTCATCATTTGCGATGTTGCCGGCAATCGAAAAAAGGCGCTCACAAGGAACAGATGATCAAACGATACTCATATAGATCATGGCTATTGATTGAACGTGATGATAAATAGAGTTTTTTGTTCTCAGTAAATTAAACATTTAACCACCAACACCGTAATATAATAAAACGGGTTTTAAAGATAGTACATACAACTAATTGTAAATAATTTTTTGATTTTTACCAACACAGAAAAAGTCGAACTTCGATTTTCTAGGATGAAATATCGATTCAGTGCTACATATCGATTTTTTTTGACCCGAGAAATCGATTTCTCGATCTCAGATCGCCATCCCTAGACGACACATGGCACTTTGCTCTCTAAACTTGCACACAACAACATAGGGAATTTGAGTCTTGATAGATTTAACTTGCATCGCGGCTCCTGTACATGGCGGGTCTTCAGTAGTGACTGGACTCGAACTCACAACTCGATAATGTCGGACAAGAGTTTTCAGACGTGACCACTCGGCTACCGCAGTCATTTTACAATTTACTTATGTTTTCAATAGCATTTGTAATGTAACTGATTCATTTGTCTTAAAGTTTGACTCATAATATATGTCGACACGTAATTGAAACAATGGACTAATGATTTTGTCACTTTTAAGAATGGAACAACAAACTTAGAATTGAACAAAGACGCAAAAAATTTCTCATTTTCTTTCTCATTCTCTAACAGAACAGTTTTTAATTTCTATTAATTATAAGGAACTCTTTCAATTAATGATTCAAATGGATTGGTCACGGTAATTGATTGTTCAAGTTTTATCCACTGTACAAAGGAAAGTATTAACATAATTTCCAAATTTTCCCCCAGTAAATGAAAATCTTCAGTTTTCATGAAACCAAAAAAAAAAAAATTGTTTTTCAAAGGCTACAATCGCAATTTCTCATACACATTGATTTTTTGAAAACTTTTTTTTTTTAATTTTTTCTTGTCTACGTGGAAGTCATTCTTTCTTCGTAAATCCACGGAGGAAACAACACTCGAAACTATTTTCCTAGAACCACATAAGCAGTGGCGGCACTAGGCCGGACAATCCGGACCCCTGCCCGGAGCGGCAAATTTTAAGGGCGGCATTTGGATCGAATTTGAAAACATTTTTTTTGTTACAAAGAATTTGATATATTTTCTGTAATATTATTGAGTGTGAATATGGTATTGCATTTAAAGTATCTTATTTTTTTATTTTGTATTCTGTATATTTAATGACAATTTTCTGTTATGTTTAAACTTGAAGGGTTTTGAGGCGGGAGTATATGTTAAAGCATGAAATTTAATATATATTTTTACACATCTTTCACTTGTCACGCCATCCTGGAGTGAGATCACAACTGATATTACTTTCACCCTTACGATGTCCAGTGTAAACTATCCAAAAGAAGACAAAGGTAATAAGAGATTCTGATAGATAGAGAGCTACAGGAGATATTTTATTTTACTATAAGATATTTTATGTAGTTACTATAAGTTAAAACAAATGCTTGTGATCCCAAAAATCAGTAGACTATTTTTGGAGGAAATTGGCCTGCTGAAATTGACGATTCCTTCTCTTACACTTCACCACTCGTTTGACAAAACAATTAATTATGTCCTTAATTTCGAATTGTCTTGAATCTCTTAAGACTTGAAATAATGTATGTATCTATGTATATATATATATGTGTGTGTGTGTGTGTGTAGAGAGAGAGAGAAGGGTGGCATTTTCCATTTTTGTCCGGGGTGGCAAAACTGCTAAAGCCGGCCCTGACAGAAGTTGGAAGAACGTGGAAGCGGTTGCACAAACGAAAAAAATAGTTTAAAAAAAATTTAAAAATCCAAAATGTGGTATGAAAAAAAATTCATGTGTTTTACTATGGTTGAGCAATTTTTCTAAGTTGAAGTCTTTATCTTTGTCTCTCAGGTGTTTTAATTCATCGTCAATAGCCCTCGCATCGCTTTAGAATGCAGCGTTAACAAATAATACTCAGCGTAACAAATAATAAAAACAAATACTACTTCACGAGTACCACATACACATACAGTCATACTTCTTTAAGGAAAATTTCTTGGGGTTATATATACTTACAATACACTGGTGTGCAAAAATTAAGGACGAGACGGTTTTTTCAATATAACTTTGTACAAAAGCTTTCCAAATCAACACATTTAATACCGTAAGATCCCCAATACGTAAGGACATGTGTAATGTAAGCAACACTTACTAAAAGAGAAATCAGAGGGATAAAAAGAAGCTTGATTGAAAAAGTAGCATGGAGCGCAAAATGCGACTGAAGGCCGAAACATCCCTGTGATGGGTGTCCAGCAAGAAACATCCGGTCTTTAGTAGGGGATATGATCTCCCCTGACTGCTAGGCAGGTTTCACAGCGTCTGCCCATGCTGAGAATGAGGGTGTCAATGAGTTGTTGAGGCATTGCTGCCCATTCGTCTTGCAGCGCCAATCGAAGCTCCCGAATCGTTACTGGTGGTAAGGTACGAGCTGCCAAGCGTCTGCCTAGAAAATCCCATACATGCTCGATGGGATTGAGATCCGGAGACCGTGCCGGCCAATCCATACGTTCAATATCCTCACTCTCTAAGAGCTGTTCGGCAGCTACTGTGCGATAACATGGTGCATTGTCGTCCATGAAAAGGAACTGCAGACCCATAGCGCCTCTAAAAAGACGCACATATAGAAGAAGAATCTCGTTACAATAACGGGTCCCGTTGACTGAACCTGCGTCGAAGATGTGAAGGTCTGTACGACTACCAAGCATGATGCTTCCCCAAAAGAGAACAGCGCGACCTCCATACCTGTCCCTTTCAATGATGTTCGAGGGATGATTGCGGCTTACCCGCTCTCTCCAGATGAGTATGCGATGAGAATCGCTACTCAAACTGAATCTGCTCTCATCTGTAAAGAGTACTCGTCCCCATTCATTGTCTCTCAATTCCGGTGTTCCCGGCACCACAGAGAACGCCTTCTCCGATGGGCAGGCGTTAAAGGTACACACCGTACAGGGCGTCGTGCAAACAGACCACCACCGTGCAGTCTTCTGGCCACGGTAAAACGCGATATCGGTCGTCCAGTCGCCTGTGTCGTGTGTCTAGCGATTTCTCCCGCTGTCTGCCGCCTGTTTCTTCTGGCCTGTAAGACAATGTACCGGTCATCTGCGGGTGTGGTTCCTCGTGGACGACCACTACTGAACCCCCGGATAGCTGTTCCTGTAGTTTGAAATTGTCTCCAAAGTCGTGAAACGATGCTGTGAGCAATTCCGAACTCTGCAGCCACACTTGTCACACTGCGGCCTTCCTCCAACTTCTCCCAATGATTCGACCTCGGGTCAAAATATCCAGATGTCGTCTAACAGATTGATTATTCGCCATTTCTCGCTGAAGCAGCAACTCGGTGTGATTTTAACTGCTATACGGCGTGCAATCTCTTTGCCAGAAATACTGATCTTACACCGACAACATGCTTTATACTACTCAGACACTCCCCCATTACGTCTACCTGCATATCTGCACATGTGCTACCGTACATCACCTTACTTAATCTCCTGATTGGTCTTTCTGTCCGCTCTGCCTCTTCGTTCAGCTGATATGCTAATTTTTCGACTTCGTCCTTAATTTTTGCACACCAGTGTATATTCTGAATGGTTCCATCAGCTGAAGAATAATAATTGGCCCAATGCATCCAGAATATTTTTTAAGATTTGAATATCGATACAATTTTGTTAATAGTATAACAAACTCAAGAAACAATTTCAATCCGAAACATTTAATAAATTGTATTGAAAATATCGCACTGCATATAGCTTTAAAACAAACTGCAATTTTTTAAGGGGACTGGACACATTATCATACAGGATTTCATAGTTTGAAGAAAACTGTTTTGTTTTATTTTCATCATATCGTCGACCTAATTATCAGACTGCGTAACTCCACCGGTATAACTGATTTGATACAGGAGTGCAACGCGCCAAGCAACAGTTGTTGTCGAGTTACATGAAATGCAAGATGACGGCTTAGCGGTAGCAAATCGTCAGGAAAATAATTGTAAAGAATTGTTTCAAAATATATTTCAAATGAAGAATGTAGGAATAGATAAAAAATAACCAATGTCAATCAATAATGAATACTAATACAATGTAATAAAAATTATATATAATAATAATATGTAATATATTATTATCACATAATATAATTTAATAATAATTATGATTTTTGATAACATTCATGTAAATTTTTTTTCATGTCCATGTAGTATAATTATTATAAGTAACATTTGTAATATTTATAAAAATTAAAGTAACAAAAATAATTATCGTAAATTAATAATATGAAAACAATTATTATATATCGTCGGCTTAATTATTACAGTGCGTAAGCGCAAAATATAGAAATCAGACATTTAATGCCATCTAGCAGCGCAGGTCTATCCATTAGTCGCTAGGGACCCGGATAAGCTGGACTTAACCAGATTTCCTGGTTATTAATCTCGATCTACCGCTGCCATAAGGAAGACTCGTACTGTTTTGATAAATAAGGTATGTAAAATTAACATTTATTGTAGTAATATTTAATACCGTATTTTGAAAAAATTGTGTATGTTGAAAATTTCCAATTACAAGATCAAAATATTATTTTCAATGTGTTATACAGCTTTCCAAAATTTTGATTGGAGTTAGAGGTTTTATTGTTTTGTTTATCGCAAGAGTGCGGTTTTCTAGTTAGGAATTGCGCTGCTTTATCCTATTGATTAGGTAGAAGTGTTGTTTTTAACAAGTAAAGGCGCATTTTAATAATTAGGCCGACGATATTATATTTATTTATATTATATTGTAAATAAAATAATTACATAATATATATTAAAATTAATAATGAATATCAATTAATAAGTGCTGATAACTTCCAATATTTTAAAAACTGCGAGTTCCTTCAATGAATTTCATCGAACAAGGAACGTTCAAAAATAAAGTGGAAAAAAACGATTTATAGCAAAAATTAAAAGCACAACACTCATTCTATTAAAAAAATATTCTGGTTCTCAGCAATGATAATAGAAATATACATATTCGAAAATAGCACAAAATACAACAGAAGACTGAATAGTAGCGAAAAGGTCAAATGCAATGGAATTTGTTAAATTTTTAAAGCAACCGAATTAAAATCGTCCGAAATTAATAAAGTTAGAGCGAAAAAAAAATTAACACTAATTTACGTTATTTTCATGGCAATCACATTGCACGATAAAAAAATATCATAGTAAACCATATTATAGTATTATCGCCCATCTTGGCGAACATAAACTTGGCGCATAGCCCTACTATATCAAATTAGCACCCCAGATGGAGTTGAGCAGTCTGATAATTAGACCGACGATATATCTCTCTATAAAAAAAAAGTTTTTCGTGCGATGTTGTGGTAAATTTATTACGTACTATCGCAACAATGACGTTCAAGATAACTCGCCAAGTTGGTAACCCCGATTTAGCATGTGTCGTACGCGCTGAACTGACAACCATGTGTTCCGTTTCATATAATATCGCCAACACAGTTGTGGTAGTACATTATTGCAAGCTCTGGCAGAAAAATATCGCAACGATTGCCTGAACTGGAATCTTTGTGTGAAAAGAAAGGCGTTGTCTCATATGAAGACTTATTAACAATCAACGGAATTAAATACTCAACTTTTCAGGAACCTGCAAGAGTTGTAGATTTATCAAAATCTGAGGATTTTATCAATGAAGTGTTGGACGATGCAGTTTCCGAGAAGAATTAAGTAAAGAGGAGCACCAAGAACGAATTTTGAGGGAAAAAACAAATAAATAGAACTACATAATACATGCAAATAACAATTTTGCAATCTGAGCAATGAGTATGAAGTGTTGTATAATTTATAAAATGGGGGTTGGTCCGCCGTTAGGCAGACAAGGGTATCCCCCAAGCATTTTCTTCTCTCTATTTTGAAAAATTGTTTGCTCATTGATTCAATGCAAAGAGGCTTCGAAGTAAAAAATAGAGAGAGAGAGAATTAAAATATTTTTTAAGAAAACTTAGCACGAAAAATTAATAATTAAAATCAAACATCATATCCACAAAAAAAGTGGCCTGCATTGGACTGAACATGTTTTAAATCAATTGTTAGGTACAAACATCAAACATAACAAAGGTTCAGTGGCGCACACAAGGACCTTCCCCCAAAGCCCTTGATTTTTTTCCGATTGATTATAATTCTATGTATATAGTACGTAAAATTTAATTAATTACTTGTTATTAATGATTAATTTTATTAATTAATGCTAATTATTTATTCAAAAATTAGTTTTTACTGTGTTTTGTTGCCGAAAATCGACAAAATCAAAAGGAGCATGATACAAGAATAGTGAACTTTCGACCCCGGACCCCCTTGAAAAATTCCAGTGTGCGCTACTGCAAAGGTTAATTGAGATTCAACGTATATTTATTTATTAATATCCGAAATTCGTTCCGTAATAGAATCAATATAGGTAATAATTACTTTAATTTTAAATTATGCTTATGTTTACAATAGGGCAAAAGTCAATCAACTTTTCAGTAGTACATTCAATACTTATGTTTGACTTTAAGTGTAACGCCCGCACAGTTTCGTTCTGTTCTTTACTAGTCTGATTGTAGGAAAACCTGCAACACACACAAGTTAATTTTCGAGCCAAGTTTCCTTTCTCATAAATCATTCTTTGGAGATAATAGCCTTTGTGTGAGAGAGAGTTACATATCACATAAAACAACTTTAAAAAAATATTTGATTGAAAAATCATTTTAAATTTAAATTATCCTCAATTCAGGCTGATAATTTTATAACATAAAAAATAAAATTTATTTTGAAAAATTATTTATTCAAAAATATTTTACAAATAAGCGAATTAAAAAACACATATACAAAAAAAATTCTAATTAGAAATAAAAATGTAATGAAAAGAATTTGTACTTACCTTTTCTACACAACTAAAAAAATTTTAAAGTTTTATAATTTAAGTCCGTAAAATACTGAAAGGGTTATTTATTTCAGACTAAAAGAAAAAAAATGAACAAAAACGATTTTATTTCAATTATAAAAGATACCAACAAAGAAACAAGTGAATAGTAATTATTTTTGAATTTTCATTATGAATAATTTGGAACTAAAAAGTAAATTTCAGGTTTTGTGAATTTTTATGCAGGTACCGAAAATATAGAAGCAATGACTTAAGCAATTACATCAGATTCTGTACAAATAGACATTCTGAATAGAAAAAGAATACACAATTCAAAAGTATATTCTTTTTTTCTCTCAATTCCTACTACTAACTTACTCTCTATATATTTATTTATCTTGGTGGAATTTTCAATCGTTCATAAAATACATTTTAAAGCGCTCAATTGAGCTGAAATTTTATATACATGATTATTTTGGATGACAATACAGTAATTTAATCATAATTAATAAAAATCAATTGATTAAAACGGCTCAAGTGTAGTATGGCGGAGGAGCACATCGGATTTAGCGATTTTTCTTCGGATTTAGCGATTTTTATCTAAATGTCATGGTGAGGTATCGAATTCATTCTAAAATAAATAATTCCGAAAAAAGTACCTTGGCAACCACTTTTAGTCGCCAAAAGAAAGGACTTTGCCAAGTGGCCCTCCCTATATTACACTTTAACCGATTAAAACTAATTATTCAAAGAATTACAAATTCAGCCATGTTCTCATCATTTTTGGCGACTAAGCGGCCCTTTTAGCGACTTGTGTCAAAACTTTAAACGATTTTTTTTCTCGCGTTTTAAAGCATTCAGTTGATTGAAATTTTATATACACGATTGTTTTGGATAGCAATACGATACTTAAATGATTTATTTTTTTTGTCGTGTCTATGGCCAATCAGATAATGTCGTGAGCTCTCTGAACCGCCTCCGCAAGTCTCGGCGCATCAGCGCTGTAAAGAACCTCGCGTAGCTCCGAAGCCAGTGGCACCATTCCGAGCCGTATAATATGCGGAGTAAGGGCCGGACATTCTAGGATGTGGTCTGGCGTTAGTTGGGCCTCGGTGCAGTTCTTGCAGGGGATTAAGTTCTAGTTTTGTTTGATGAGATCTTCATACCTTTAAAATGGCCCGTCCTTGGTCTTGCAATTATGGATGTAAGATTTCTAGAGCAATCAAAATCGACAATGAGGGGTTTTTTGTAGCGATGAGGCAGAAGTCTGTAATTAGCGACCGCATTTGCATCTGCAAGCGTAATGGTGGGGCAAAGTTGGTAATCATTTCTGCCCTCTTTGGCCAGGGAGACCGCACACTCGTTTCCCTCAATGTTTACGTGAGCAGGAATCCATTGCAATAACACTGTCCATGGAAGATGGGGTTGCCAGAGCCTCCAGGAGGTTGGACTTCTACCTGTTGGTCCGCGGAAGGTATTTTATTTCCGTTCTACCATCAGTGGAAACCACTGAAGGCGTTTCCCTATCCGCCACCTGGGGACGCGCTCTCTAGGGGTTACAGACTTAAATGATAATCAATAAAAATCAATTACCACTTAATGTTGTGATTCTGTCATTTGTATATTAATTGTAACTATTTAATAAAAAGTTGCTAAAATAAAATTTTTCTTTGTTCATCTAAGTAGGAATTGACTTAAAATTTTTTTTATATATTACTTGTTCTTAAAAAGCTTTCCAATTATTAAACTATATCTAATATATATTATAAATGTGAAAGTTTGTGAAAATCTTTTGTGGGTCTTTCACGCAAAAACAACTTAATGGATTTTAATGAAACTTTACAGTAATATAGCTTATACATCAGAATAACACATAGGCTATAATTTATACCATAGGCTATAATTTATAAAAATTTGTAAAAAGTGTCCAAAATATAACGCTATTTGTCATGAAGGAAACAATTCTGCCATCTGCAAGCAAAAAAGCCCACGTCAGCATATATCTATCTTTTGTTTGTGAAAAACTCTTTTTGTTTTGGCTACGCAAGGGAATCGCTTCTAATTAATTCCTGTGATCAGAATGCCTATTTTTTTTATTTCAGAATAAAACTAAGTTTTGAAGGGAGAGGTTGTTATAAATCTCTCTTTATTTTAATGTTTTTTTATGATTTTATTATGCACATTTGGTAGTAAGATGTTGATCTATTTTCAAAATAACTACTTTTATCACTTCTGTTACTTAAAAGTAAATAAACTTTCTCATTCACACTACATCGTTTGGACAAACTTTCATAATTTTTTTTTTGTGGTTAGTAGTTAATTATAACACTGTAATTTTAATTGAATATGTAGATATTGCATTTTTAAATATAAAACTAATTATAACTACTGCACTGTATTTTTTGCAGTGAGTGAATATTAACGTCGCACTGTTCAGCTACACGAGGGCTTTTGGAGACGGACCATGTAATTTTGAACAATGGTCAAGTGACGGGAACGACACTTGAGCTGGCACCCCCTTCTCCTAACTACCACACCACACCAACTTAGCAGGAATATTCTACCAATACTTAGCTTTAATATTCTTTGAAATCCACTCTTCCAAGATATATGGCAGCACGGGTTCTATGATGAGTATTTTAGTGGGGAAGGCGAAAAGTTTTGTAGCAGATATTGCGTTTTCAGCGGATTGCAAAGATTATTATTTTTGTCGCAAAAAAAATAGTTAATGTCAAAATTTAAGTGTCTTATGGTTTTGTCTGTTAATGAAGACCTTGGAAAATGATTTGACTACTTATTTTAATAGAACGGTGTACATAATTAATTTTACAGTGGAATATCTTTAATTAATTTATTAGCTCTAATGCATTAAATTTTCCAAAGTGGAGTATTTTTTTTATGTATATCCCTTAATTTGTACATGTAGTGATCCAAAAAAAAATTGTATGAAAAAAACTGCAGTAACTCATAATGCGGTTGGATAAAGTATTAAAGTGCATTTCTCCCCTACACTTAAAAAGCTCTAATAAAGCTCGAGCTACGAAAGTAGCTAGGCATTTGCGAACTTGACTCTATCGTTAACATTTCGCTGTGTTTTTTATGCAATCGTCATTATAATTTAAGAAACGGCGTTGCTTGCGAATATTACAATTTTAAAATAAAATAAATACAACAGAAAGTAATATTAATGTATTACACTTTCAGATATAAATTATTTACACTACTTTAAGCATTCATTACGCAAAACTTTTAACAATGTGTTACTTTTGCTGAGGAGAGATCAGCTTAGGGAGGTATTTTGAAAAATCGACCCTCAAGAGTGTTACGAGGAATTATAAATAAAAAAAATCCTTTTAATCAGCTATTAGATCTACATACTTAAAATTTAACAAATGTGGTTTTTTTTATTTTTTTTTAGCTGAGATATGCAAAAAGCTTTTTTTTTGTTTAATTTTCAATTCACATAAAATTAACTCATTAAAAACTTCTTTTTCCTTCAATCTGTGTTGTTTAATTTTTCAGTTCACCCGTGCGAAGAACGGGTATACCAGCTAGTTATACTAATATAGACATATAAAAAATTACTCAGTTATATAATCCTAATTTTAACATTATATACATACATATATATAAATCCTGATAAAAAAATAAAACAGATTGTGAAAACTTTTGACTAGAATGTGCTTATAGCATTTAAAAACTATTATACCTCAAACTTATTTGATAATAGTTTTAAAAAATGGAGAAAAAAACATATACCGTATTTACTTGAACTTAAACCGCACTCTTTTCCCAATGTTAATGCTGCTGAAAGTAGGTGCGGCTTAGAATCGAAGGGGGGGGAATTGTTGGATAGGGCATTTACAGCTATTACAGGTTCATGCATGTATTTAAATGTTAAAGAAATTGATAAAATAACTAATTATTCACTTATTGATTCTAATGTAAAATTTATTTTACACTATTCTTCATTTTTCACAAAATCTTGTTGAGAATTTGGGGTGAGACTTAGATTCGAATAAGTACGGTAATTCAGAATTTTTTCCTACAGTTTTTAAAATATACAGCATAGTTTTATTTCAGATTTATTTGTTGCATCAGAGCCTCTTTCAAATAATCTTAAATTTATATTGTACTATTGAAATGAAAAAGTATTTTTATATAACTATGCACAAAAGAATTTGTCTTTTTTTATCAAATTCACTCTCGTGCTGAAAGAGAATACATATTCTTTCAAACATACATCTTTTTCATACGTAAATTCTCTATAACAAATTTTATTATTTAAATAATAATTTTCTAGTTTAAAATATTTTTTTAAAATATCTCGATAAAACAAAATAGTTTTTCTTTTAATGACAAATCATTAAAATATAAGATTTAGCCTGAAGGTAACTTAATATAAACATCAAATTATAAGTTGTTAAAGGCTTACAAATTAGTGCTAAGCTCGTTAAAAGATTGATGTACGAAAAATGTCAATGAAAAGCTGAAATTAATGAAAAACGAATTAATAAAAGCTTCCATTCTAATACTTTTGACATCCATTTTAAGATATAGTTTAAAAATAAAAAGACTCAAGGCAAACAAGGAAATTTCAATCAGTCGAGGAAAGAATTGCTGAAAAAACTAATAATTTGTATAAGGAGCAAATCACAATAAAAGATACATCATATTATCATGCTACAGATATTACATCTGCATTACTAAATAGTTAAGTATTAATACTGTTTTAAAGAAATAGATGTAGAATAAAAAAAAATTTATAAGAAAATTACAGCATTATATCAACAAAGAAAAGACATCACAAACATATGAAAAATCTCAGCATCTATTATCTTAATTATAATGCCATACACAATAAAGCTTCAAAATAAAAATAGAACAGCATTTTAGCTTTGTTTCAAACAATTAAAGTAGTCATCATTTACACTTTTTAATCTTCCACTAACTCATGTTTGCTAAAAAAAGTTGGGTTCCATTCATAAAAAATTGAACTTTTACTTTTTATTAAATAAAAAATGGAATTGTTGGAAAATATAACTGTCAATATTCATTCCACAATTTATCAAATTTGCATAATATAAAAACAAGACATAATTTTCTTAGTATGCAATTGTTTGTATCAATTTTAATAAGATCAAGAATAAGAATATGAAATAAAATATGTTCCAAAGGAAAAGATAATGGTTTCACAAAATAAATATATTAGTATGGTAATTTCATGTCAGGCATACATATAAATAAATATTTTTAAAAAAATTCAGTTTAAATAAGCAGCATGAAACTGCAAATTTCATTCAGAATTACTGAAAATTTTTCAGTTACCTCTATGAATGATTCTTCTATCTTGAAATTATCTGACAGAATTTTTATCATTTTGTCATTGCTAAATCCTATTATCAAAAATTATACATCAAGCCAGTCAATTTATACTAAAAAATGAAAATCGAATGATCAAAATCATTCGTTTTATTTTGTGCACATGCATTGATTTTCGAACATTGTCATATTAATACAACACATCAAAAACTGTAAGCATAAAAGTGATGCATTAATGAAGATGGATAAAAATTCATTCAATTGATAACAAGCTTCAAGCCGAAACACTCTTATCAGATAAACAAAATACTTTCAACAAATGCAATACTTGTATGAAAGTTAGTCCAACTTAACACAAGATTCCTAAAATATACTACAGCAGAGGGAAGTTATATCATACATAAATATTTGTGATTATAGAATCAAGAAGCAAAATCATTCAGAATTGAAATTAAAAATATATATTTATAATTCTTTATTCCAATGCAACAATTGATTTAGAATTTATATATTAGCCTGTTGACCAATAAATTGGCGAAAATTTTGCACTAAAATTTATTTAAAAATAAATAAACAAAAAATTTATTATTTTTTAAAATTTATTATTTAAATTCAATTTCTCTCGAATAACAAAACAATCATATTTTAAAGAAATGAAATATCTTAAAATAAATAGATTGTTATAGAGCATCTTTTCTGTTTTTAAATAAATATATATATTCTACCCATTATCACCTCTATGATGGAATGATTCAGTAATTTTAGAATACTTTAATACATTCTCTTATTTAAAAAGTAAATCTCAAACTTTGAACATTTTCCACAAAGAAACATGAGGGGAAAAAAATTATATACACAAAGTTAGTGTAACTGAGCAAGCGCATAAATGTTTCTGCATTTTTGCCTGTATATTCTAGTATTTGGATTTTGACAGGTAAAAATGGTCTACGGGCAATTACACAAGTACTGTCACTTTCAAAAAATATATAATTTTCTTCAATCATAAATTTTAATTCAGCTAAGATTAGTCTTCTAACATCAAGTCATTTATTGGTTTAGATTGTGTTTATTAAGTAATCTATTTGGTAATATAAGAAAAATAAGATACAAAAGTAAAAACTTTTTTAAAAAAATAAGATAATCAATAAAAAGAAAGAAATACAGTTTCATTTGTAAAAGATAACAAACTGATGTATATGAATAACAAAATAAAATGCTATGCATAATTGTAATGGAATACAGAGTTTTTTTAAATATATTTCCAGTTATTGCTACAGATAGATATAAATCATTTAGTTAAAATAACACTATATGTGTAAAAACCCATCATGAAAGTTGGAGTAATTCTAAGCAAATTTATGATAATCATACTGTCAGCCAAATATGCAATAAGACAACAATAAATAGTCCTCTTTATTGTAAATCTGACACCACATACCATGTTTGACTTCACTGTTTCTATTGTTGATGAAATATCACCTTGTTTGGTAGTATTTTTAAGGTTTGAAAAAAAATGACTGACAGTATTTTATGGATGTACTTAAATAATTGAATCATATGTTGTGATTTACATTAAATTAACTTTAGTACAATTGGAGAAAAAAGATTAATTCTTTTCTTAAAACATAAGATACTCGTTAAAGTTGTAAGAAATTTTCTAATAATTATTTTTACATTAATTTTGAAATCAGTTTTACCTTAAGAATATCTGAATAATTTAAACACACACACACAGTCAGTTTTTAATTCAAACCCAATTTCAAAGTATGACTTAAGAAAATACAAATATAGATTTAGAGAAGAGTCTCTCTTCTACATATTCCTTAAAAAGAAAAAACACAAAAGCACAGAAAAAATTAGGAAAATAGAATAGTTTTTATGAAAGAAATGATTGCATATTGAAATTAAATAATATATCTTTATATACTATTGAAAATATTAGAATGCAAAAATCTTCCATGACAAGTTCTAATTAACTATTTACTTAATACCTTGCATTACAGTTTCTTATCTCATTCTTTCTTTAGAATATTATCATGGTGTGTTCAATTTTTTATTATAAACAGTTTGAGAAATTTTCAATTACAACAACAAATAAAAATAATCGCTATTCAAAACTTAACTGCATTTTCACTTTATTGCTTAACAAAGCTCATATCATGTATATACACATATATTAAAGACATTTAAATAAATAAAATAATAATTATAAATGAATAACAAAATAATTATAAATGTATAACAAAAGAATAATAATAAATAAAAGAATTATAAATATAAATAACATAAGAACAATTATAAATAAATAACATATGTAATAATATTTTTAATAAATAACATGTAATATTTTTTAATAAATAACAATTAAAATAATATTTATAAATAAATATAATAAAAAAACAATTATTATAAAGAATGATTATATGATTAGGTGCTATTTTGATATCACAGGGCATGACGCAACAAAACATGACACTTTCTACAAAACATACCTAATTTACATTTACATACACTAATTTGGGAATGTTTTGTAGAAAGTTACAATATTATGACTTAATCACTTTCATTGTATTGTAGAAAATTACACAAGAACATAACTGAATGTAACTTCTGCAGAGATAATTTTTTAGTTGTTCTGCTAGTAGGAAATAGATATTTAAAATAAACTTTAATCTCACATTAGATATTCCTTTCGTATTCACACTTTTTAGTAAAATATAATCCATGAATAATATGAAATGTTGAGTTTTCTTATCTCCACAATATAATTTCAACAATGTTTTTTTTAGATATCAATAATTAAACATATAGGTTTTAACAGAGATCAGAAGTGTTTCCTTTTACACTTTTTATCAATTAATTATTGGTAAACAAGATTCTGCTGATCAATTTCGATTTACATGATGCAGGAACTTTTTCAAAGTTAAAAAAAAAACAAAATACATGATTTAAAAATTGTAATCAAATGAATACCCAATCTGGTACCTTGATTCCCCAGATTCCATATGCTCCATTCACTTATTTATGAAATTATTTTTGTTGGGAACAAATGTGCTTTTGTGATGACATGATACAACTTATAATAATAATACTTTTATCAACATACATTTACGGAACAATCAACATGCCTTGCTTTGTATCTCATCAAAATATTGTTGTAAAGGTTTTAATGCTTCAGTAATCAGGTTTGTGATTCTAATGCTACGCTCTACAACTGGATCATAATTTATAATTTTATTCTTTAATATTTGTGCAAGTTGAAATACTTCAGAAACCTTATCTAATGTCCATGCTGTTGGTTTATCTTTAGTTCTTTTCCCTTTTTTGGAAGATGGTTTTATCAAAATTGTTTCGAAATCATCCCATAATGATTTTCGTACCTGATAATCAGTATTCTCATCTTCGGATTCTCCAAGTGACACAGAATCATCAACATATTCTTGTATTGCTGTATCAGCATATGTTAAATCTGGTATTTTTTCCCAAGATAACTCTGTTGCATCACAACTATTTATAACCTCATCTTCATAAATTTGAGGTGCTGTATGAACATATGTTGTTCTTGGTATTGTTTCCCATGAAAGATCTGTTTCACTACAATTAGCAGGTTTCTGCGATTTTTTAAGAAAATTTTTCCTTCCTGTAGAAATTTCAGCAATATTTTCAACATGAGATGTGGAATCCCTTGACACTTTAACATTTTTCAAGCCAAATCTATGCAGAAACCTATGCAGCCACCCTTTGCTTGCAGTAAAAGGCTTAGACAGATTAGATGCTGGAGATTCTCTGTGAAAATCTTTATACAGCATTACTGCTTTCTGACGGATCACATTACCATCAATTGGAACACATTTGTTATTCATCTCTCGCACCCATAAATTTAAAGCCTGTTCAGTCTTAACCAAATATTTGTTCCGTACTGTAGATGTAGCATTAAAAGTACGGGGTAAAATAGCAACACTACTACGAATTGCTTTTTCATTCTTTACAATTTGGCGAATTGATGATTCATTTTTCCCATACATTTTAGCAACTTGAGAATATGATTTCTTATCCTTTCTAATTAAATCAAGGATTTTTACTTTCTCACTTAATGGGAGTAATTTTCGAGCTCTCTTCGGCATATTTGAGATTTCGACTTGATGTATTGCTTTTTCATTCTTTACAATTTGGCGAATTGATGACTCATTTTCCCCATTTCTTTTGGCAACTTGAGAAGATGATTTCTTGTCCTTTCTAACTGAATCAAGGATTTTTACTTTCTCACTTAATGGGAGTAATTTTCGAGATCTCTTCGGCATATTTGAGATTTCGACTTGCCGTTCCGTTAAATCCATATGTAAGCGATACAAGGATTACTTTAGGTAGTTAATGTATTTAAACAGATATCGCACGTATTTATAAATAAATATAGAATGTAAATAGATAGCATTGCAAGAAATGAAACGTAAATTTACCAGGAAGTATGTATCACATTTTATCAACATTATCAAAAAAAAAAAATTCCCATCACATTTTAATTTATTTCTTAAATTTTCATTTAACATTTTCAATCCGCGGTTAACTGAAACCGCGGTCAACAAAGCCGGATAGGAAAGAAATACCACTCTTTGAATTTCTACATTGTAACCAAACATTTGAAAATCCTATATATAAATATTTAAATAATACCTTCAAATAATATAAAATGTATACTTACATTTTTTCTTGTACAAAGTAATGCTTTTCCTCAATTAAAGAAACCAAGAAAAAAAAAAGACAAACGGAAGAAGCAATAATAACGCCTTAAGCAAAATAAGAGTACAGTTTAAAGACCGTGCTAGAGAGTAGAACTCTTCACCAATCAGGTAAAAGATCTAGTTCGATTATGAAATTCACATACATGAAAAAAAAGAGAGAGAGATACTTTTTTTTTTACCTGCAAAATTGCATTTTTATCTGAGACCTGCAAAAATTGTAAAACCCAAAATTTCACAAATAAAAAAAAATGAGCATGATATTCATTAACTTATGCATTTAAAACAAATGAATTTCAAACGCGACTTTAATTTAAGGAAAAGAATTAAATTGCAAACATTTTAAAGTTTCTAGACTTTTTTTTTCTGCCTTTTTCGTAACATACACATTTTAATTATAGGGTCAGGTGAGGGAAAGTGGGCCCATGGGGTAAAGTGGGGGTATATTGAAAAACACTTGTTTTCTCTTTTTAATAAAAATATTTAGTTATTTCTATTTTAGAGACATATACTTAGATTATAGTAAATATTTTCATTTTAGTTTTTGAAGTTGATAATAAGTTGGATGTTTATTAAGTTTCTTAATATGGTGATAACATATGGTGTGTTAGTTTAGGCTGTTGATGAACTTTCTTCTAAAATCAATATTAACTGGCGAAAACTATTAATTTAGCCCAGACGTGTAGAGTAACATCTAAGAAACAGATCCACATAAAAATATAAGAATAAATTTTATAATTCTATTTATCATGAGTAGCTTTTTTAGGTGGGGTAATTTGGGGGTGCAGCGACCTTACAGCTCAACATAACGACTCCAAAACTGAACTGAAATGATCTGTTATTCTTGTAGCGTGCCTGGTTCACCATGTGTTGTAGTTTTTAGAAGTTTACCTCTTAATTGCTCGTTTAATCTTTAAAGTTAATAAATGTTTATTGTTATTTTTAATTCAACCGTGTTGTAGTGAAGAATGCCTAACCACGCAACGCGGCAGTGGTGACCCCTTTTGGACTTAAAAACACGTAAGCTATTCTGTTCTACTGGCGAATGCAATACAAATTCTTCTACTACGGATGATCAGTACGTAGCGAAAGATTTTTTTTCTCCTTCTCCTCAAGGCCACTTGAAGCATCTGCTCGGAGATTCGTTTCGCTTCATGCTTATTCAACAATATGACTAGTGAAACCGTTGAAGTCGCTCGTATTACGTTGCGGCTGCCGCCGTTTTGGAAATCCAACGTTCGTCTATGGATTGCGCAATGCGACCATGCATTCACATTCAGTGGTATCTCCAGTGATGATACTAAGTATTCTGCTTTGGTTGCGAACCTGAATGCTGAAACTCTCTCCTACGTGTCGGACATTGTGTTAAGCCCTCCGAACAGTGACAAATATCACACTCTCTCGCAGCGACTCATCACCCAATTTAGCGACTCGGAGACTCAAAAAATTAAGAAACTGCTTACTGACCTTCAGCTAGGAGATGAGAATCCCAGCCACCTGTTGCGAAAAATGAAAGAGCTGTCTAATGGCCAACTCCAGGATGACTTTCTGCAAAGTTTGTGGCTTCAAAGAATGCCACCACATATCCAGACTGTTTTATCTGCATCCTCAGAGCCTTTGGATAAACTGGCTATCATCGCTGATAAGGTTTCTGAGGTTGTTGGTTCATCCTCAACTATCTGTGCTGCCACAACTGTTCCTCCACCATCCCAGTCATCTTCATGCAGTGTTCAGCCAACCATGGACTCTCTCGCCAGGCAGATCCAAGAGCTGTCTCTACAAGTTGCTGAACTGACAAGAGAGCGCAATTCTTCTCGCCACCAACGATATAGTTCTGACCGCCGGAGATCACATTCACGCTCTAGGAGTGTCAATAGAGGAAGTGGCATCTGCTACTATCATCGCCGTTATAAAGAGCAGGCCCGCAAGTGTGTTTCCCCTTGTGCATTTGTGCAAAAAAACGAGTAAGCTCTGTCATAGCTGGAACGGCAGAGCCCTCGAAACATACCAGCCGGTTACTTTTATTAGACCGCAAGTCTGGCCAGAAATTCCTCATAGACTCTGGAAGTGAAATCTGTGTCATCCCATCTTCTCCAACTATGAATAAATCACCTCAGTCTAACTTATCCTTATTTGCTGCTAATAATACCAAAATTCCAGCCTATGGTATGGTCCGTAAAGAACTGAACCTGGGTCTGAGGCGACCTTTTATCTGGACTTTCATAATTGCTGATGTATCATCTCCTATAATTGGTGCTGATTTTCTAAAGCACTTCAACCTTTTAATCGACCTTAAGAAAAAAAAGGTTGGTGGATGTGGAAACTTCTCTTTTCACTTCTTGTGTTTCTTCAAATATTGTATAGCCCTCAATCCTCACTGTAGATGCAAACATTAGTTTTAAAAACATCTTATCGGAATATCCAGACCTCAGCAACCCTTCTTTAATTTCCAAATCAGCATCACATGACACAGTCCACCATATTATTACTACTGGCCCACCAGTCACTGCCAGGCCTAGAAGGCTACACCTAAACTGCACGATGCAGTGAAGGTAGAATTTGAATTTCTTCTTGTTCAAGGCATTATTAGACCTTCCAAAAGTCCTGGAGTTCTCCTCTTCATGTTGTGCCCAAATCTGACGCTACAGTTAGACCTGTTGGGGATTACAGGCAGCTGAATTCTGTTACTGAGTTCGACAGCTACCCCATGCCTTATTTGAATGACTTTGCTCATACATGGCAAGAAGATATTTTCCAAAATAGACATTTTTAAGGCATTCCACCAAATCCCTATAGCTGAGTGTGATATTCCTAAGACAGCTGTAACAATTCCATGGGGTCTTTACGAATATACCCATTTGTGTTTTGGCCTTGTGAATGCACCACAAACCTTTATGCGATTCATGCATGAAGTACTAAGAGGACTTCCTTTTTGTTTTGTCTACTTGGGTGATATTTTGTGTTACTCAGAAAATGCTGAGGAGCATCGTTCTCACTTAAGAACTATATTCCAAAGACTGAGCTCATATGGTTTAAAACTAAATATCTCTAAATGTGTATTTGGTGTGACTGAACTCATTTTCCTTGGCCACCTTATCACTCCTGATGGCATTAAGCCATTGCCTGACAAAGTTCAAGCAGTTCTTGATTATAAACAACCAGAGACTGTTGGTTCTCTGAGAAATTTTTTAGGACTGTTAAATTTTTATAGACGTTTCTTGCCCAAAGCAGCTGAACAACAGTATCTTTTAAGTGAATTTTTAAAAGGTTCTAAAGGTAAGAAGGACTCAAAGCCTTTAAACTGGTCTTCTGAGGCAATTACAGCATTTCAGAGGTGTAAACAAGCTCTTGCTGATGCTGCACTTCTTGCTCATCCTTCACCTTCTGCCCCGCTTGCTCTTCATGTGGACGCCTCTGATTATGCCATAGGAGGTGCACTTCACCAAGTTGTGGACTCTGAGCTACAGCCATTGGCTTTCTGTTCCAGAAAACTTACTTCATCTGAAAAGTCTTACAGTGCCTACGACCGTGAACTCCTTGCTATCTACTCGGCTATTCGACACTTTCGGTATATGCTGGAAGCTAGAGATTTCACAGTGTTTACTGACCACAAGCCCCTCACTTATGCTTTTAGGCAAAAAAAGTGACAAGTGTTCTCCACGGCAGATCCGTCAGCTGGATTTCATCTCTCAGTTCACCACAAATATTGTACACATTCCAGGATCTGACAATATTGCTGCGGATGTTCTCTCTCGTGTTTCTGCAATCACCTTCCCAAGTCAAATTGACTATGACTGTATTGCTGAGACACAACAGACTGATCAGGAGCTTCACACCCTAATAGCATCTGGAACTTCCTTGGAACTCAAAAGGTAACTTTTCCCAATTCGTCTACTGAAATTATGTGTGATCTATCAACGGGCACAGCCAGACCCTACATCCCAAAACAGCATCGCCAAGATGTTTTCTCTGCTATGCATAATTTATCCCATCCTGGCATACGTCGATCAGTGCATTTGATGAAGCAGCGTTTTGTTTGGCCATCAATCTCATCAGATGTAGCTAAGTGGGCAAGACACTGCCTAGCTTGCCAAAAATCCAAAATTCATCGTCATACTAAATCACCTCTTTCATCATTTCAAGAACCTTCCCAACGTTTTGATCACGTTCATCTGGATCTCATTGGACCTCTACCTCCATCAAATGGCTACACCTATTGCCTGACAATGATTGACCGTTTTTCGAAATGGCCAGAGGCCCAACCTCTCAAAGACATAACTGCTGAGACTGTGGCTGAGGCCTTCTTTTCCTCTTGGGTGTCTCGCTTTGGAACTCCTGCAATTCTCACAACCGACAGGGGCAGGTAGTTTGAGTCCTCGCTCTTCAAAGCTCTTAGCAAACTACTTGGTGTTCAGAAGTGTCGTACAACTGGATACCACCCTCAAGCTAATAGGATGATCGAAGAATTGCACCGCCCATTGAAAAGTGCAATCAAATGCCATGCTACTGAGCGTTGGACAGAAGTACTCCCTATCATCTTACTAGGTCTACGAGCTTCTCTTGAAGATATTCTGTGTACCCCAGCTGAATTAGTTTTTGGGACCACTATTCGACTGCCAGGGGAGATGTTTGACTCTTCCAAGCCAGACGATGATGTTGTGAGTTTTGTTTCGAAACTTAAGTCTCACATGCAATCACTTCACCCTAAACCACCAAAACACCATGGCAAACGTCCAGTTTTTATCCATCCAGGACTGTTGGAAGCAACACATGTTTTTCTTCGCCGAGATATGTTACGTCGTCCACTTCAACAACCCTATGATGGCCCTTTCAAAGTCTTACAAAGAAAGGATAAAGTGTTTTTCCTTTACATCAATGGTAAACGGGTATCTGTATCTATTGATAGATGCAAACCTGCCTTCTTTCTTAACACTGAGGACTTGCAACTACCTCAAACCAAGAATGAAACACCTGCTACTGTGGATTCTAATGCAACAGCTTCAACACCTGCTACTGTGGAATCTGATCCAACAGCTTCAACACCTACCTAGCCATCTACACGTTCTGGTCGCAAAGTTCATCTTCCAACTAGGTATCGTTGACACTGGAAGGGGAGTATGCAGCGACCTTACAGCTCAACATAACGACTCCAAAACTGAACTGAATTGATCTGTTATTCTTGTAGCGTGCCTGATTCACCATGTGTTGTAGTTTTTAGAAGTTTACCTCTTAATTGATCGTTTAATCTTTAAAGTTAATAAATGTTTATTGTTTTTTTTAATTCAACCGTGTTGTAGTGAAGAATGCCTAACCACGCAACGCGGCAGGGGTATGGTTAAGCTTACAACTGTACGATAGAGGTATTTTTTACCTCAGTGTTAACTGATGAGGTTTTAACCAACGAATGTTTTGGAAAAGTTGGCTGCTGAAGAAAGTGACCGTAAGAACAAATTCAGTCAAGTAAAAGGACGTAAGATGTACAGAAAGTTGTAAAGAAGTAAAGTAAGGATCATGGGTAATGGTTGAGTACCGGTCAAGAAGTCAATCGTCTAAATTCATTGGACAAGTGATAGAAATTAATGAGTTTTATCGCATAAAATAACTGACGAGGTCACCATTGGGGGATTATCACACTTTTCCTGTTATTGATGAAGAAGATTCTGAAGAGTTCAATGATATATACCGCATACAACGTGAGCCTAATTTTGTGATAGCCGTGGACATTATTCTTTAATTAAATAATATGTAAAAAAATTTTTTTTTTGCCATAGTGTTTCATAGATCATTGCGCACAAAAGTCAGTTCGGATTTGAAAATCTATACCCTTGTTAGTATTTAATAATTATTTAATAAAAATTGGCCTTGAAATCAATTTTATAATTATGTAACTATGAGCATAACCAAGCAGAAATAATTTGAGTAATGGAAATTGAAATTAATAAATCCAAATAAACAACTCAGTTACAGTAACACATATCAAATTATTTACATTTAATTCATATTGTCGGCCTAATTATCGGGATGCGTAACTCTTTCTGGGATGTTTATTTGATACAGGAGTGCTACGTGTCATTTCTGAACGTAAAAAAAAAAGAATAATTAACTATACGAATTTAAGAGCAAAATAGTCGTAAACAAATGACGCCGAATGCACGTGCAAGCAAGTGGCATGTAAATTACGGAGTTCCTGTCCCTAAATGAGGGACGTACCTCCTCATCAGAATTAATAAAAAATAGATCTTAGTAGATGGGGTGACATAAAGTAAGAGAAGAGAAAAATTAAATGAGAGAAATAAATTATGGGCAGAACAATAAACTGCCAAAAAACAGTGGCGGACGCAGTCCGCACACTGAAGAAAAAGCTATCCTCCTGACTGCGATTTGATTGGCTCAGAGCCAGTCCACGCAGAAAGTAGGCGTGGAAATAGATTGGGTCGTCCTGAAAAAAACGGGCGACCCGAGACAAGGAGATCTTGGAATGGAAAAATTTCCAAGATCCCACAGAACATGGAAGCGAAAAAAGAGCGGAATAAAATAAATTTTGAATAAAATTTAAACTGAACCAACTTGCACAATTGCTTGTAAAAAATAGGGGGAGGAGGGGAAGTGACCAAAAATAAGTACAGTATAGGACGTATGCACGTGCACAAGAGCTCACGGGAATCATGTGATCTAGACGTCATATGAATTTAGTCCATTCTCTACAAATCTGGATTTTAGTAAGGCCTGTTTCTAGTCTATCCACAATTCACCTCCTCATTCCATCATATAAACATTAGTAGTTAATAATTTTTTCTGTTTGAGTTTTAATTTAACTGATTGATACAAAAAAAAAACACACACTTAGAAATGCGGTGAGGTGTTCTGGCAAACGAAATGCTGATTTTGGCATATACACTTATAAATCCTGTTACTCGATTACTTTTTCCGACACACAAGTCAAGCAGTATTTTTAAATTTCCCTTAAATCTTATCATGAAATTCAACAAAATATGCAAATTCTCTTAATTTTGAACACCAGGTTTTCGTATAAGGATTAAAATTTCCGAAGGAATAAATCAGAGGGTTTAAAAAAATGAATAAGATTGATGTTTGATTGATAATATTGTAAATAACATCAACAAATAAGATGACAGCATCATTAAAACATGAACACAGCATTAATGAAAACAAGCCACGAGAGAGAGAGAGACTTTGTTTTAACCTACAATATATTTAAAACAGAATATAACGCTTTGCTGAAAGTTTTTAAATATTTTTCAAATAGAGAATATTATCTTTTCCCTTGCGACATCCGTGCTTTCTGGAGTTGCGCTTTCAGTAGATCATGAACCTTCCTGACAGTGAGTTATTTGAAGTACTTAGAATTACTTTCGGCTGTTTAGTAAGTTAAATCTTTTTTCCTTTTTTGTCAATACTGGAAATCCACACTTACCACTATTTATGTTATAAACAGTTTTTCTTTTTCGATTTATCTTGTTACAAATATTCATTGATGTATAACAGTGGTCTTCAAACTTTTTCAACTCATGGAACCCCTAGAATTTGAAGGTGCTCTCGTGGAACCGCTAGAATTTGGAAGTGTTTTCATGAAACCCTATTCCATACACATACTAAGAAGAATATATCTCAAGATAATATTTAAAGTAGATCAGCATGTTATAAATACTTAATGTAAAGGCAATTAAAGTATTGCATTTATTGTTAAAAAATTATAATATAATTTACTCATTAATAATAGTTTGTGATTCAAGTGTCATCTATCCATGCATTAACTGGGATATGTGTTTGCTTTTTTTCACACAAACAGTCAAAGTCTAGGTTTATCGAAATTAAATGCAATCACAGTTTTAATTTGGTTTTATACTTTGTTTTTGTAGCCACTACATTGAGGAATATATTTTACCTAAACACAATATCCTGAATGGCATTAAAATGTTTATAGCTGTGTGAAAAACCAATTGTATTTAGTGTGAATTTGCAACCTAAAATTTGGGAACTGTTCTTGCTTAAATTTGGATTTTAACATAAACTCTGTTGATTTGTTGTTCCCTTTCCTTCATTGTAGATGTTGTCTTCCACAAATGCAAAAAGGTGCATTTTTCATAAAAAAAACTGTAGTTTTGCAAGATGTGCTAACTAACGAGTATAAAATTATCTTGTGGAACCTGAGATAAAAAGCAATACAATATTCACAATCTGGTAGGAAGTATATATAAAGATAAAACACATTGTTATATTCTTCATATTAAAGGCTTAAAAAGTATTGCAAAATAAAGTTATATATAAATTTTTCAGTTTTAATGAATAGGATGAGCTTTAGATACTTGTACCTATATAAACTTCAAGAGAATGTGAATCCACATTTTGCATACATCTTTATTTCTTATTGATTTTTTTCGATCGACTTGTGGAAACCAAGAGTTCCGTGGAATACAGTTTGAAGACCACTGATCTATAATATAACCTGGCGTATAGAGAAAATGGGTACTTACATATTTGTGTCACCACAGCTAAAATTGGGCTACAATTATAGTTTTTCTTCAAATAAAACATGTAAATAACCTTTGTTATTTTGATATTATGCGATTCGCGTAGTGCAAATTTTGCTGCGGTGTAAGTACCAGATAATGCTTAATGCACTTTTATTGCAATATTTTTTTATATTAGATAATTATGTTGATAAGGTAACCAATACGAAAAGGTAAGGTCAAAATGGTATTCATAGTATAATTTTGCACTTTTTTTAGATATTTGTATTATATCTTTTTTAAAAAAAATTGCACTTAAAATTGTAATTATATTTCAACGTAGTAATGAAACCAAATAAGTTATTTTCAGGCCTAGTCCAATCTTGTCTTTTAATTTTATTAATGATAATTTTTATTAATTATAATTTTATATGAGTGGACCATGAAATAGATACTGTTTAGGGTTCATTAGTGATTTTTTTTGGTTGATGCTCAAATTGTGCCCTAGATTATAGCAAAAAAGGAGTTAGTTTGTTCAGGATTATATTAGCTGGAAATTTCTGAGTGCTGAATATTGCTCGAAATTAGGTGTTACTAATAGGTAATTATTATATGAAACAGGAAATAATTAATATTTGGAACCATATATTTTCCAAATATTATAGTAGTATTCATTGATGAAAATCCATATTTGCAACAATATATAATTAAATTTATTTTGTTTCTACAATATTTTCTTGTGGGCTTCACAAAGAAATATTTTTTTGGTTTTTATTTTATGAAATTCTGTGTTTGATTTTTAGTATGTTAAAAACTCAAATATTTTCATCTAGTATTTGATATTACTGAAGGATATTGCATATTTTCGATACTAAATGATGCATCTGATTTTTTTCACTGCTTCTTTTGATCAGTAATGAACATTATTATTTTTTTATAGTTTCAGAAAAAAGTTTGATTGCCAATAATTCTAAATTTTATAAGGATCAAACTGTTTCACTTTAAGAGAAGGAAATTTGTAATATATAAAGAAAAAATAAAACTAGTATGAAAAATATGGTACATTGTCTTGAGTGATGGCTTAGAAAAAAGCTTAAATATTAATTTTAAAGTGAAAATATAGCCTGAAAAATTTTGAGTAGCCTTGAGGTTTTGAGAGTAAGTATAGTTATGATATCTTAAATGAAATAATTTCATTCAAAAATGTTATTTTATCTTGATATTTTTTTAGACAGTTGTTCAATAATGAAGAATTTTTAATGCTTATTGGTTATAAGGACCATGCATCGGCCATGTTGTCGCCAATATGAACATTGGCGATATTATTTGATAAGACATAATCACTACGAACACAATGAAAGAATAGAATTTGGTGTGCTTTCTATATCTTGCCATGTTTGGCTTTGTGGTCCTGTAACTGTGATATTAATCTTTTCATATTAATTTTATTTACTTGTGACTTGAATTATTTTTGTTGAGTTGTAGGTTTGAATCCTGGTGCTACTAAAGTTCCTCCATTTAGATGGGTTAACAGTCATGTTAAATCTGTGATGGTTCAAAGTTCTCACATTGGCATATTAAGGAAGTTTGGAGAAAAAGCCAGCTTGGATGCTATCCTTTCCACTTGACCATAGATCAAAGTTGCGATTGTTTATCAATAGCCTTTTCATAACTTCAAAAAATGTTATGTTAATAAACAATTTCATTTAAGGGTTTGAAAATAAAACTTAACAGCTGCTTTCAATGAATTGTCTTTTCAATAAGATATTTTGGTACTTGCATATTAGCATCACCACAGCAAAATTTGCACTCTGATATCAAAACAACAAATATTCTTACATGTTTTATTTGAAGAGAAACAATTCTCTTGACACTAATGCATAAGTACCAGTACTTTTAAATGGCACAATTAAATTGATATTATAACATTTTCAAGTGTATTACTCTTTGAATATAAGTACATCTTAAAGAGGAATTTATTTTATGTGCTATTAATTCTCTTATATATATATATTTTAAAACTTAAATATTGACAAATTTTCTGGTAATTTTTCAAAATTGTCTTTTAATTTATAATTCTTAGTAATAAAAAGTATTTTTTTACTTTTATGTTTATTTTAATATCTAAATGATTAAAATGATGTTTGTAGCATGTATTGCTAAATATTACATCTAATATTATACCTATTGAGTAGTTAGTTTTCTATAATCAAAAATTAAGTACATGAATAATATAATTGTGCTTATTTTTTTATTATTACTTTTAAAATTACATGAAACAAAGCAGATGGTTGTCGATTCAGCGGGTACAACACATGCAATAATCAGGGTTGTGAGCTTGGCGAGTTATCTTGAGCATTGGAATTGTTACAATTGTGTGCTAGTACCTTAAAATGTTTCCAAGTATCAGTTTTATTTTTATTTCATTAATACTTTTCTTCTCAATCAGTGGAAGATTAGCTAAATATCATGCATAAGAATATTATATATGCCTGCATGTTTTATGCCTGTGTACATTATATAAATAATTTATTAATTATTTACAGAAATAAATTGTGCACAACATCTTGGAGAGCAGTTACAGAAGAAGATTATAAATGTATTTGAAAATGTTAATTTTAGTTACAAAGGTGAGAATTCTTGATATACTAATTTAAATGTTTCTGTTTTATGTCTGCAAAAGTTTAAAAAAATGATAATTTAACCCAGTCAGTTTTATATAGTTGTATCTATTGTAACTCATATTTTTTCTAATTCAAAATTTGCATTTATCAATTATTTTAGTTAATAAGTCTCTTATTTATTAAGGTACTATTTTGGATAATAAATGAAAAACATATATTATGTATATACATTGAAATGCATTTAATGCAAAAACTCTTAAGGCGAAATATCGGTTAACACGAAATAATACAATGGTCCCGACAAACTGCTATGCATTTTTTCCCTTAGCACAAAACAAAAATCACGTAACATGAAAAGATTTCCCTTCTGGATATTGAAACTAAGCCGACACTTAATGAAATGTTTGAGAAAGTTTCTGTATTATTGGACTGTCCTATTGTATCATTGGAAGAAATTGTTGCAGTAGATGAGGATAAACGAAAGGAAGATTTTAAGATTCATTTTTGGAGGAATTCAGGAAAATGGAACATGGTGAAGAAGATCAAATTTAGAGATCTATCGATGATATAAAGAATCTGACATTAATTTAATCAAAATACACCGAACACATTGTCAGAAGGGATGAAGACCGCACCACTAAAAAAGTCTTCAATGCCCAACCAATTGGCACATGAAAAAAGGGCAAGCCAAATCTTAGATGGAATGATGACCTAGAAAAAGATCTAGTTTAGAGAAGTAAGAATTAGATAACACTAGCAGGAAGAAGGCTGGCCTTGAGAAGGCCAAGGCCCACCCTGAACTGTCATGCCACTGAGGAAAGAAGGAAGAAAGGCAATGTATATTTATTCCTGCTGAGTTTCCTGCAAGAAAAACTTTACTAACAAATATATGTTGACCCAAATATAGAAAATATTTTCCCTGAAAATTTCTTCCAGCGGCTCAAAGCCTACTTGACTGACACACTACTTGAAGTACACATTTAACCAATTTATGAAATATTAAAGGCAAATCTTGACTTTACAGGGGGTGGGCCTTATATTCTTTGTTATGCCACTGAAATAAATGCTTATTCTGCTATTAATAGAAAGTCATTTGATGTTGATGAAGATGAACTTTCAAAATTGTGTAATGCAATTAATATTTTTAAAACACATTTTAAATCGACCCCACCAAAAAAATCCTTTTTTGCTCTATATTTTGTTTTTATAGTAAAGCAATTATTTATTCATATGATTTTCACATTAAATGCTTTTTTCTTTTCCAGGAGGTGCAACTGTGTTAATAATGTTGAAATTTGTTGTACTGAACTTTTTCTTCCCATTAAATTTCAAAATGCCAGCTGGCTAGAAATCCTTTGATGCATGATACAAAGACATTTCAGTGAGGCATTTTGATGAAATATGATGCTGGCTCAAAGTGCCAAAAATAAGAAATTTGTGTGTGATGTATGTTCCAAAACTTTTTCTCAAACTACTCGTTTTAAGGAACATTATCGGATTCATACAAAGGAGAAACCTTTTCTCTGTGAGATATGTGGCAAAGGGTTTGCTGTAAAGTGTAATTTAAAGAAGCATTCTATAACACATACTGATGAGAAACCTTTTGTATGTGATGTGTGTGCTACAGCATTTGCTGCTAAAAAAAGTTTAATGCGACATATACTGGTCCATACAAAGGAAAAACCTTTTAAATGTGAGGTTTGCGGCAAATCATTTAGTCAGAAGCCTAATTTAAACAGACATAGTGCAATTCATACAAATCAGCATGGCAATGAAGCATTGTCAAAAAGAAATGGTTTAGGAAAACGTTGTCGTTCGCAAACAAAAACTTGTTTAGTAAAAACTATTGATAAAACACAAAAGCCTCAGTGTTGTTTGAATTCACTTGATTATGATACAAATAATGGACCTTTCTCCTGCCATACATGTCTAAAAATTTTTTTTTCAGAAATTGAGCTAAAAGAACATTTTTGGAGACCTTTTGCATGTGATATATGCAAAAAAGCATTCAGACAAAAGCAACATTTGGAAAAACATTATCGTTCTCATACAAAAGAAAAACCTTTTGTGTGTGAACTTTGTAGTAAAACATTTTCACAAAAGGAAGCTTTAAAAAGTCATTATCGCATCCATACAAGAAGGAAACCTTATGTGTGTTCACAATGTAATGCAGTATTTTCTCGTAAAGACAATTTAAAAGAGCATGACTGTATTAATCCAAAAATAAAAGATTTTATATGTAACATATGCAGCAAAAAATTTACTCGCCAAAGCCATTTAGATTCGCATAATCGAACCCATACTAAAGAAAAACCTTTTGTGTGTAGTTTCTGCAATAAAGAATTTTCTCAAAAATGTAACTTAAAAGCACATTATCGTATTCATACTGAAGAGAAGCCTTACATATGTGAAGTGTGTAACCGAGCATTTAGACATAAAATTCGTTTGAAGAGTCATATTTGTCCTCTAAAAGGCTGAAAATTCATTGAATGCAACTTGGGAAGGCTTTCTGCTGAGATGGACAACTTTTCTTAAATATATCGATGAAGGAAAGCTTTAAAAGGAAATATTCTAAATGATCCTTTTTATTAAATGTTATTTAAATGAGTGATATTTTATCTTAATTAGTTGAGAGAAAGAGAAACAATTGGTGAAGGGTGTCAAACTTGAAAGCTGTTTTGGTCCTAATTAGCAAGGCTTAAGTGTATTTGGAGGTGCTAAATGAATCATACAAATAATTTTCATATTAAAGAAATTTCTTTCAAAAAGTATGTTATAAGGGTTCAACAAAAACAATGGCAATTTTAAAGTTGATTTTTTTAAAAAAAGCATTTACTTCTATTTGTTATCTCACTAGGTACTTATGTATTTATTAAATAAATTTAAATGAAAGAACTTTTTTCCAATACCTAAAATTAACAAATATTTTTTCCATTTCATTTTTAATGCTTGATATTTTTTTGGATGCTTGTTAAATAATGTGGTTTTATCTAAAGTTGTTTTGCATATGAAAAATATTACATTCTCATTTTTAATTGTTTTTCCTATAAAATTAGCATACATTTGATTGCCTTTACTTAAACACGCATGTTTATTTTAATTCCAGCTTTCTTTGCAATTGTAAATTCAAATCATGTAAGTATTTCGATATATGGATCTTAAAGGTTAAATCTTGTAACTTTGTTTGCTAAAAAAACAAGCTTTTATTCTTATCTTGATATTTACTGGTCAGAAATTAACTCGCCTCTTCTTTCAGATTCCAGAATTATTTTAGAACTTTACAGAAAGGTATCCAAATTCTGAATCGTATTGTATCCACAGTATAGTATGACAGACTGGAATATAATTAGTGTAAGATTTATTTACAAAGACAGAGAAGTGTTGCTGACTTAATCCTTGAGATTTTATTAAAGGATGAATTTTTATGGGCTGTAAAATGTGTTTGATGCTCATTATTTTTAAACATGATACTTTTTGATGAATAATGAAATATGTATGATGAATCTTAAATCCATCACAAATATCTTTTTTTTACAATCTCCCCTCCTTTTTTTTTTGTCATCAAAGGAGTTTTATTTGTAGTTGCATAATTAATTTTCACAGTGATAGATTATATTTTTGCAGGAGGTCAAACACAGAAACAAATTTATCTCATCTTATGCAAGTGTTTTGCTTTGGTGCTAGTTGTAACAATTCCTCAAAATTGTGTTGTTGTTTCTACTGCCACCTGTTTGACGATGACAGATCGAAGCCTACGAAATTCATTGCTGTAAAGGGCTAGATGTATGCCTGTCATTAGTCGTAGCTTTGAGCACCATACAGGTGACAGTATTTTTTGGCTTCCTTCCACCCCAATTTTGAGGGAGAACACCCTAGGGGTGGTCAGGGTCCTCTCTCCCACCAACTTCACGAGAGGACTTGTGGCTTGATGGCTATTTAGAGTACCCCCATGCCACAAAGGCACTATACATTTACAAGCATCCATGCCTACTCCATGATTCAAACCCAGGCCCTACGGCACAGCAGTCAGTGTTGCTAACTACTCTACTGGACGGGTGACAAAATTATTGTAATTGTACTGCATGTGCATAAAAACACAACTAATTGAGTTACTTCCCTGTATCTGTGCTCTTAATACAGGAAATGGGAAAAAAACTGGATGATTTTGCTTTTATCTGATATCTTACATTGTGGCCAAAATAATGTTATTTGTAACTATATTTCAAGGTAAAGGATGGCTTGAGAAGCCTTCACATTTCCTAGACAATCAATTTCATCATCTTTGATTAGACTTTGCTGTATAAATACACCTTCAATAAAAGGTTTTGAGTGTTTAGCTATTTCTGACAAAATATAGTTTGGATGTGCTACCATTTCACTTTCACGTTATTTTAAAAAACATAAGACTGCTTTTTTTTTCAGTCCTAGCTTGTGAGCTCTTTCAATTTTTCTGGTTTCATTAATTCCTCCTAATTGTCATATATTGATTTCTATCAGTAGTACACACAGGAATTTTTCGAGATGTCCGGGGTCGAAAGTTCACCATTCTTGTATCATGCTCCTTTTGATTTTGTCGATTTTCGGGAACAAAGCACAGTAAAAAACTAATTATTGAATAAATAATTAGCATTAATTAATAAAATTCATCATTAATAACAAATACTTAATTATATTTTATGTATTATAGAATTATAACCAATTGGGAAAAAATCGAGGGCTTTGGCGGGGGTCCGGACCCCCCCCCTTGTGTGCGCCACTGATTTCTATTCATGATGATCACTAATATAGTACAATTCTGGTACAATAATAACATTATGCCACATTAAGCAGATTTTTTCTATTAATTATCTAATAATACTGATATTCCTACCCCACTATTAAGAGTAAAATATTATTTATCTATTTGATGCTGAAATCACATAGTGTAAAGGAATTCAGTTAGAAAATCCTTATTATTTGCATATACTCTTGTTAGATTTTAATAATAAATATTTTAGTTCAAAACTAAAATCCAAGATTGGCTTCTTCCCTAATTTCTTAGAAAACTGTAAGCAAATCTACTTTTGTAACACCCTTAAAGAGTTGAGGATAGTTGCAATGTTTGTACTACTTCACAAAATTGAATGTAATTAAAATTATTACCTGCATTTTATTAATCCAGATCAGTGGCGCACACAAGGGAGGGGTGTCCTAGGGGTCCAGACACCCACCATAGCGCTTGATTTTTTTCCGATTGGTTATAATCCTGTGTATATTTTATGTAAAACTTAATCATGTATTTATTAATAATTAATTTTATTAATTAGTGCTAATTATTTATTCAATAATTAATTTTGTATTGTTTTTGGTCCTGAAAATCGACAAAATCAAAAGAATAGGTTGGGCGGCGTATTAGAGCATGATACCAAAATGGTGGACTTTTGACCCTGGACCCCCCCTCCCTGAAAAATTTTTGTGTGCGCTACCAATTCAGATGAAAGCTTAAATTGATTTAAACAGGCTTTAAGTTTTTAAATGAAGGATGTTCATGTGTTCCTACTAGAATTTCAACTAAACTGCAATTAACTATATTTCCCACTTGTTTCTTCTTTTGCCTGCTTCACTTTAGATCAACAAAAATGACGCTGGATGTCACTGGGAAATGGAACACGAAGCGTTCCTCCATCCCATATGAGATTGTTGATGTGGCCTGATGTGGGTGGGCCTGCCTGAGAAAGACTGTCCTTATTGGTGGATTGGACATGGCAAGAGAAGACGTGGTTACAGGAATGGAGTTGTTCTTCTATACAGTTTCGGCGGGAATGTCCTGATGATGTCTGAAAGGCCGTGCTGTGATTGGTCTATGGCACTGTGAGAGTAGGCACTCAATTGGCTGCACTGATGCGTTGGAACAAATCAAAAGGGAGGTCTAGTAAACTAGCCTGTGTGGGGTTGCAATTAAGTAAAAAAGTTAAGAGAAAATAAAAAATAAAACTGAAGAATAAAAATTAGTAATTTAGCAAGGATAGTGGTCACTCACCACCCAGCGAGTGACTAAATGAAATGTTAGGGGGGATTATACGAGTCTAGGAGGATTCTCTTAGGTTTCTTGAGATCTGGCACTGGAATATAGTTATTTAGCATTTTAACATTGTCATTATTGATATTAGGTAAGTTATTAAAGGAAATATCCAGTTTTTGAATGTAGTTTTTAAAAGGTAGAATTTTAATATCTTCATAAATTTTTGAATTTCTAGTATATCTATCTGCTTTAACAATATTTCTAATCAACGAGTTCTGAGCAACCTCGAGAATTTTAATATTAGAATCTGCAACATAACCCCACACAGGTGATCCATAAGTCAAAATTGGACGCAGAACGGCAGTGTAGAGAAGTAACTTATTGTACATATTCAATACTGAATTCCGGCCAATTAGGGGAAAAAGCTCTTAAGAGCCCTCCGGAATTTATCTCGCGTTTGAGTTATATGTTGTTTCCGAGTGAGTTTTTTTTATCCAAAGTCAATCCTAAGTATTTTGTGCTCTGAGACCACTGGAGTTGTGTGGAGTATAGAGTAGGAGGTGTTGGTTGTGTTTTCCTTTTGGTGAAGAGTACTGCTATTGTTTTATCAACATTAATTTTGATTTTCCAAGTAGATCTACAAAAAGTCTTGTCACATCAGTTTTCAGATACATGAGTAAAGCGAATAATAGAGTTGGTGGCTGATAGACGCAATATTTTCTTTCTATTATATTAGTTGAGTGGACTACACTAATGATTGTTGCAAGCTGCAGGTTTGACACCCTTGATCCTACTGGAATATACCAAGGTATTGAATTTTTTTATCATACATGTTCACTTAAAAAATCATAGTATTTATTGAATTCAGTTAAAGATTAAGAGTAGATTTTAAGTGTGTTAAACGTTAATATATAATTTATTTGAACTGATATCTTTCTGCTGTAAAAATAGTAACAAACATGATCAGTTTTATTGTTTGAAATTTCTTCCATAAAAAATATCAAATATATGTACCATCATGTAAAAAAAAATTCTTAAATAAAAATGCTGTTAAAAAAATCGTTTTGTAATATTGAAATTTCTTATTAATGTCACATTTATACATTTGTTAATAAAAAATGATTTAATTTGCGATTAATTTAATTTGCAATTAATTTAATTTTCAAGAGTAATAAATATTTCACAAATGAGATCATTCTGACTAGTACTGTAGTGCAATATAATGTTAAGATACTAAATATTTTTCTATCAGTGAAATGTAAACATGTGAAAGTATCAAGAGGATTGAAAAATCATTTGAAACGAAAACTTCTCAGTTTTGTAGTTGTCTGATAACTGTGTACATGGTTATAGAAACAAAAATATTTTGCCAGTTCCTGGTTTAAAATTTATTTTATAGAAATATAAATTTAAAAAATATCTTTTCCCAAACATTAAATTTACTTAATTACAAAAATCAGAATTCATTTTTAATCTGGTTCTTAAAATTTTAAAGCTTAGCCTTACAGTTATGTTGTGGATGAAACTGTTCAATTTTTTTCAAGAAAATGACATTTTGTCTTCTAATGTATCAAAATATATATCTAACGGAACCGTTTTATTCATCGAAAATTCAGAAAATTTAAAAATATCTGGCAATTTACTTTTTAGCCATTATTATTGGCACTTAACTATCTGAAAAAGTACCAAAATTTATATCTAATAGAAGAGATGCACATTTAAAAAGAACTTCTGAAATATAGCAGTTATGCACAATATGCTGCAAATTACTGATTGTCTTTTTAAGTGTGATTCCAGTTTATATAATTGTTTTCATTGATTAAGTTTTTTATTTAATTAGATTACTATATTAGAAATGCCCAACAAACTATCAGTAAAAGAATTCAGTAGTTAGATATCTTTGGCAGATAAGAATGGAACAAAATATTTTTGAGCTGGCGCCCGAGTCTCTAGATTATAATGTCATACAGCTTTAGAACTTATAACATACACTCATGGACACAAAAAATTAGCACGCCAAGAAGGAGTCGTCAAAATGAAACGAAATTTTACATACGTTATGACTACTTTGATACAAGTAAATGATTAGAAAATCAAAGAAAAAGGATCATTTATTTCAGAGAAAAAGGCAAAAGAACGGAGGATTTAATACCCTGTTGAACCCCCTCTAGCGCAAATGCACGATGCGATAGGATCGGGCATTGAGGCATACAAGTTCTGTATGATGCAGTGGCGCACACAAAATTTTTTCAATGAGGGGGGGGGATCCAGGGTCTCTCGAAAGTCCACCATTTTGATGCCATACTCCAATACGCCGCCCAACATATTCTTTTGATTTTGTCGATTTTCGGGAACAAAAACAATACAAAATTAATTATTGAACAAATAATTAGCATTAATTAATAAAATTAATTATTAGTAACAAATACATAATTAAATTTTACGTGATATATACATAGGATTATAACCAATAAAAAAAATCATGGGCTATGGGGGGTGTCCGGACCTCTAGGACCCCCCCTTGTGTGTGCCACTGGTATGTTTTGAGACATTTCGTTCCATATTTGCTGTAATCTTGCCTCTAGTTCGTTCAAACTCGTGGGATGCCCAACTCGCCGTCCCAAATGATCCCAGATATGCTCGATTGGAGACAAATCGGGCAGGTCAAGGAAGGGTAGTCACAGTGCGGAGACAGTCTTGTGACATCCTTGCCGTGTGAGGCCGAGCATTATCTTGTTGAAAAATGTCTCCCGGAAACCGTTGGATGAGTGGCAACACATGGGGTTGCAGTATGTCATGGACATACCGCTGAGCTGTCATGGTGCCATGGATCAATACTAGAGGTGACCGTGTATTGTAGGCAATGGCACCCTATACCATCACACCAGCTGTGGGAGCGGTGTGTCGCTGTAAAGCAAAAGCATAACTGAGGCGTTCACCACGGGGTTCCCCACACGAACACGATTGTCATCACTGCTGAGATTGAACCTGGATTCGTTGCTAAAGACGACCTGGTTCCATTCCGCTGTTCCAGTTTCCTCGTGCGCGGTACCACTCCAAACGGAGACGTCGATGGGTGGGCGTCAAGGGCAGCACACGTAATGGGTACCGTGATCCCAAATGTCCTTCAACCAGGCGCCTTCGTATGGTTCGAGAAGACACAGAGGCCCCTAGTGAAGGTGATACCTGTGCCTGGATGGCGGCCGATGAAGCAGTTGGCTGTACGCGTGCATTTCTTACGATGTGGCGGTCTTCTCGACGACTGGTCTGTCGAGGGCGTCCTGAGCCTTGTCTTCGTGTAAATGATATCTCTCGGATCCACAGGTCCCAACACCTCCTCACAACACAATCAGAGCGGCCTAATTGACGAGCAGCTACTCGCCTAGCTGACCACCCAGCTTCCATCATGCCGATGATTCTCCCCCTCTCAAACTGCGACAGCTGCTCATATTGTCTTCGAAAACGGCATAATGGCATGTCTTCCCTTGTAAACGATTCAGCACACTCAAACAAGCTTTGGTTACCTGCTTTATACTCCACGGAGAACAACGTTAAATGCCCTCTACCGGCTATACGTAATGCGCAATCACGCTACATTTCTAATCATTTGCATATGTCCACGAGATGTACCTTCATGCCTAGTTTCGTTACGATCCCACAATTATTTCTTGGTGCACTAATTTTTTTGAGTGTATCTAAAGATCGTGAGTTCGCGCTATTAAATAACTACATGCTCTACTTCTTTAGTTATCCCTATTTGAAATACTAACTTTGAAGAGTACCAATATATTGAATAGTTGTAATTAAATACTTTTTTTTTTCAATGGTGCTGTGGATTGGTATTTTTACCATTGCAGACCTAGAACATTCCCCGGGAGCTGATATTACTTTTTAGTGCAACACCATATTGGAGATACCAACTGACTCTTGTAATTTTAACGCCCAGTTTCCTCTCCAGAGGGAGGCACCTAAGCTCTGACGATGCGAACTGTCATAATTAAATATTTTGGAAATCCTATATTCATCTAGTAATTCTTTTAAAAATTTTCATTCTGAGGAAATTATAGAATAGCATTAAAAACAATTAAGTTCTAACCAAAATATGTCAGTTTTGAAAAGTATACTGTTATAAGAATAAGATTTTAATTCAGAGATGAAAGTAATAAATCTTTAAAGGCTTCTGTTGAATTTAGTGACTGATAACTTCCAATATTACTTCCACTATTAGTAAATTTCCTCGTTCCGATTTTCTTTTGAAATACAACATCCTCATTCTTCTTCACGCAAGTAAAATTTTTAAAGCTTTCAGAAGTATTGTTTATTTTTCTGGAACTGTGTAATTTATTGATAACATTAATGGATAAAATATATCTTTCTTGAGATAACAAATTCTTTAAAAAAAGACTTTTTTTTCAAAATTCTTTGAGACTTATCCGCACCTTATGCTAGTAAATAGGACCCTAATTCGAAACACTTCTTTAGATAGAAAATACCTTTACATTGTAATATTTTGACATCACTTGAGAAAGTATCACATTTTATTATACTATATCAGTAGCGCACACAGGAATTTTTCAAGGGGGTCCGGGGTCGAAAGTTCACCATTCTCGTATCATGCTTTTTTTCATTTTGTCGATTTTCAGGAACAAAACACAGTAAAAAACTAATTTTTGAATAAATAATTAGCATTATTTAATAAAATTAATCATTAATAACAAGTAATTAATTAAATTTTACGTACTATGTACTTAGAATTATAATCAATCGGAAAAAAATATCAAGGGCTTTGGGGGTCCGGACCCCCTTGTGTGCGCCACTGTACTATATATATATATATATATATATATATATATATATATATATATATATATATATATATATATATAATTTTGTTGAAATCATTCCTCTATTAAAGTAGGCTCCATTTATCAGTTTCCAAGCTATCATAATGGATAAATTCAAGTGCTTAAAGTTTAACGACGTAGCTTAATTTATATTAAAAGGCGCAACTTTTGAATGTGTCTACTGATATTAAGACTATTAAAAAAAAGGCTTTCACACTCACACAGAGTAGGGTCATCTATGAACCTAGACTTATCTTACGGTTCTTATTTTACGGAAAAGTATTTTGAGGAATAACAAATGATTAACATAGTAACAGTATGCATCATTAGAAGCTTGGCATGCTGAAGACATTGAATTTCAAACGTAATCGGTAAAGAAATCGAGTCGGAGGGTTTCAAAATTCACAACATTTCCCGTTTCACTAAATTCTAAAGCAAAGCCCAATGCCTCTGATTTACATTCAATTAATTAATGATCTAAATGCCGACTCAATCTACAATTACGTAGATATGTTCGGTACTCGTGTAGCTTTTGAACCTTAAGATGGATCCTGTAATAGACAGCCCAACCAGTGTTGGCGTTGTCAGGGATTCTTCCATATTTCGGAAGTCTGTCACCTCCCAATGAAGTGCCTGAAATGTGCAGGACCTCATCAAGCAAAAGACTGTACTTTGTAGTTTGAGGATCCCCTCAAATGCGCAAATTGCGGTGGAGAGCACGCAGCTAATTGGAGGCAATGTCCGCGTTTTCCAAAAAGCAAAAAGGCTCCAAAACACCAAAACAAAGGTGGAAATATTAAAAATAATAATCCGAAGCCCTCCAACAAAAACATTAATCAAAGGAATCAAAATACTGCACCGGAGGTGACGCCCTCGTCACAAATTTTGAAAAACAATCAACTTTGGTCTCCTCAAAATTTCCGCATCACAGACCCTAAACTACCTTACTCTAAAGTTGTCTCAGCACAAATTCCGGCAAACGCACCAAGGAAAAATATTGGGTTGTTCGGAAAGTAATTTCGTTTTTTTTTTGCGTGGAAATGAAAGACAGTTTTCGTATAATAAACAAATACTTTATTAAATTATATATTGGCCGTTCTGGTTCAATACCTTTTGCCATCTTTCTGGTAGTAGCATAATTCCACGCTCATAAAATTTTTGGGCTTTGCTGGCAAAAAACTGATCCACGTGGTTTTCGACCTCCTCATTTGAGGTGAAGGTTTTACCGTCTAAAAATTTTTGGAATGACCGGTACAAATGATAATCCGATGGTGCCAGGTCTGGAGAATATGGTGGGTGTGGCACTGTATCCCATTCAAGCTGTAAAAGCTTTTGGCGAGTGACCAAACTTGTGTGAGGTCTCGCGTTGTCTTGGTGAAACACTACACCTTTCCTGTTGATTAGTTCTGACCTTTTCTGTTGAAGTGCGTCATTCAGTTTGTCCAGCTCATGACAGTAGACATCCGAATTAATCGTTGTGTTATACGGTAAAAGTTAAAAAAAAAACGATTCCTTTAAAATCCCACCAAACAGACATCATCACTTTTTTTTTTTTTTGGTGAATATCGGCTTTGGAAATGGTTTGAGCCGGTTCATCTTTTTTCTCCATGACCTTTTTCGTCCCCAGTGATGATGTGCTTCAAAAACGGATCATTTTCGTGACGTTTGAAAAGCGAATCCCAGACGTCAATGCGGCGACACAGATTTCTCTGTGAGAACATGGGGAACCCATACATTGAGCTTCGAGGATAATTCCAGGCCTTTCAAGTGGTCATAAGCTGTTGAATTTGATAAATTTAACCTCAATCCGATCTCACGTGTTATTCGCCGGTTCGCATCAACTAATGCCTTTATCAGCTTCAACCGGCCTTCCCGAACGTGGTGCATCTTCGACATCAAAATTGCCCGATCGAAATGTAGCGAACCAGTTCTGGCACTGGCGTACTGCCAACACACCTTCTCCATACACATCGGTCAATTTCTTTCTGGCTTGAACAGCATTTTTACCCTTTCTTTAGTAAAACAGTAAGATATGTCGAAAATGCTGCTTATCGCTCTCCATATTTAAGGTATCCGACTACTTGCGACAACTTTTTTTTTAAATAATGGATATATGGAGACTTTTTTGTGGTTTTTAGATTTATTTAATACATTTTAAGAAAAAAGACTAAAATTAAGAATTGAAAAATAAATTATTACTACTAAAATGCGAAAAAATGGGTACAAATTGACAAAATATTGCATAAACGGGGTCCGCTCTGTACAAATAGTAGATGAACTAATTCACAATTTTTCCATTTTGATGTATTACTTTGCTATTCCTTTTTGATGTGACCTTCAGGATAAGAGATATTTTAATTTTTACAAAAACTAGAGCACTTTATCTTGGCTATTATATGAAATTTCTTTAAAAAACAGTGTTTGTATTCACAAAAAGAACTGTAAATTTTCTAATAAAACAGTGATTGATAAGTCTGAAGGTTAAAACACTTCTGCGGTTATACAGAACATACTCACAAAATTTCAGTAAATTATTTTAAAAACTTTTTGAGCAATTGCTGTCCCCGTTTGTGTTTTTCGGAAAAAACACATATGAGTAAAACGCATTTAAAAGTTTGATATCTTATGTAAAATTATAGCATCTGCTTTTTTTTTTTTACTAAAACACCTGTGGTTTTTGTTCTAGTCAAAGGATAATAAAAACCTTGGTATTTTTATGAAGCTAATAAGATGGCTTATAAAATAAAATCATAAAAAAATTTGTCCATTTTTTTAAAAAATCATGATTTTAGGGTAGGCGGATACCTTAAAAGGGCATCAACCAAAAACTACTGCGTAGAATTAATTGGAGTTTTTCACACACAAGCCTTGCTATATGAGCTCTCAAAGCATATAAAAATTATACGGCTTAAATGTGAAGTTGGGTGCAAAAAAAATACAATTAAATCCTTTGTCGGGAAAAAATGAAATTACTTTCCGAACAACCCAATATAAATAACTAGCCGTTACCCACCCGCTTCACTGGGTATTTCACGATGTTGTATATATGTATACTGTTTACATATATATTAATTATTGATATCTAGCATTAAGAATTCTACTGTATTGAAAAATATATTTATAGTTGTTACACTCTCGCCCCTTGATATAAAAAGAACATAAATTATAATATCTAATTTCTATTTATATCTAAAATAGAAGGAGAAATATTTTTTCTCTTACTTAACCTAATAATCAAGTGGATTTCCACCAAAGCAACTTTCAGTGGATCTCTACTCCATAAAATAAACATGCGTGCTAAATTTAAAGTCTAAATCTAACAGAGCAAAAACGGAATTTTTATCATCAATACATCGTTGACAGCATTCTTAGCGGATTCCAATTCAACAAAAGAAGCATGCAAACCAAATTTTATTATTGTAGTCTTAGCAGTTCGAAAACGGGAATTTTTTCTATCAATACGCCCCAATAACTCTCCCCGCTTCCTCCTGGAGTTGATTTCCGTAAAATCCATTCTTAGTGGAACTCTATTCAACTAAAGAAAAGTGCTCAAGAAATTTCAATTAAATGAGTTAAATTCAAAAACAGGAATTTTTCTATAACACGCCTTAATCCCTCACTCCTTTGGGGGTCCGTTTTCGCAAAAATCTTTGGTATAAGAACTCTATCCCATGAACGGAACATACCTTCTAATTTTCAAGCAGGTGGTTCTATTAGTTGAAAAGCGGAAATATTCATCTAGTACACCCCTTAATCCCCCTCAGTGACCCTTGGGGAACAATTTTCCCCAAAACTATTTTGTAGCGGATCTCTACACCATGAAAGGAATCCGCTTACCAAGTTTTAAGACTGTACGTCTAATAGTTCAAAAATGGAAATAATTATCTATAACGCCCCTTAAGCCCGCGCAATGCCACTTAGGAAACGATATTCACAAAACCCATCTTATAGCGGATCTCTACTTAATGAGTGGAATCTGCTTACTGAATTTCGAGATTTTACGTCTAATAGTTTAAAAAAGGAGTTAATTGCCTATAACGCCACTTAATTCTCCACAACGCCACTTGGGAGTCGATTTTGACAAAACCCATTCTGTAGGGGGATCTGTATTCTATGAAAGGAATCCGCTTACCAAATTTCAAGACTGTACGTCTAATAGTTTAAAAATGGAAATAATTATCTATAACGCCCCTTAAGCCCCCGCAACGCCACTTAAGAAACGATTTTCACAAAGCCCATCTTATGACAGATCTCTACTCAATGAATGGAATCAGCTTACTCAATTTCAAGATTTTACGTCTAATAGTTTAAAAAAGGAGTTAATTGCCTATAACGCCACTTAATTCTCTACAACGCCACTTGGGAGTCGAATTTCACAAAACCCATTCTTTAGGGGATCTGTACTCTATGAAAGGAATCCGCTTACCCCCAAAATTTCAAAACTGTACGTCTAATAGGTTAAAAATGGAAATAATTATCTATAACGCTCCTTGCAGGTCGATTTTTGTAAAAATCATTATGTAGGGAATCTCTACTTTATGAAAGAAATCTGTGTACCAAGTTTCACGACTGTACATCTAATAGTTTAGTAACGGAAATAATTATCTATAATGCCCCTTAAACCCCCGTAACGCCCCTTGGGGTTCGAACTTTGCAAAATCCGTTCTTAGCTGACGTCTACTCCATGAAGGGAACCTACCTATACCAAATTTCAAGTCTGTAGGTTTAATAGTTCCGGAGATATCGTGATTAGTCAGTGAGTGAGTGAGTGAGTGAGTCGCTTTTCTCCTTTATATATATATAGATAATAATGATCAAAATTTTTCGGCTCTCTTCTGTTCTGTTTTGGCCATTTCCAATGATGCAGGAGTAGACCAAAATTTACTAGCAAAGCATTTCGACAGGCTCTCCCTGCCCTAAAAAATCTAAATCAGTGTTTCTCAAAGTGTGGGGCGCGCCCCCTTGGGGGACGCGATGACCCTACAAGGGGGGCGCGAAAAAATCTAAAATTTTAAGATTTTTTTTAAAAAAAATAACCGGAAAGAGAAGTAAAACATAATACTTTCTTCCATAATAAAAAAAAATAAACAACACTGATAAAATTTATGTTTACCATCTGGCGTTTTTCCTTCATCTAATAGCTATCTTTGATCCCAAAACCAAATTAAAGAAAAAAACATTTTGTTTAATTTGCTGTATTTCCTCAATGAGAGATTTTTTTTATTACGTTTTAACATAAAATATTAATCGTTAAAAAAAAAACGAAACCCAGACCCTGAGAAAAATTCTAAGAAGGTAAACAATTCATCACTGTAATTATTATTGAAATACTGTACATTAGTTGTAGAAAAAGAAAAGGAAGACATGATTCACTTTTCAGCCATGCTGCATAATACATTTGTTAATCATTTGATTGACCTTCAAACTTACTGGTATGATTATTTAGATCATTCGTTTTTTTTTTTTCAATACACTTTTAAACCGGTATCGGTGGCGCGGGATATCTGTGATCTCTATTGAAGGAAGTTGAAACTGATCAAGCAAAAGAAAAACCTGCTGAAAGAATACATATTATTCATGATTGAGAAACGCTATGAACATGAAACGAAAGGAAAATTTTCAAATGCTTCCTAAAGAACTCCATCAACCTAAAATATGAATTGATTGATTGATTGAATATTAACGTCGCACTGTTCAGCTACACGAGGGCTTTTGGCGACGGACCACGTAATTTTGAACCATGGTCAAGTGACGTGGACGACACCTGAGCTGGCACCCCCTCTCCTAACTACCACACCACACCAACGGAAGGACGTTTCAGCTCTCGACAGATTTAACGTGCATCGCTGCCCTACACGGCGGGTCTTTAGTGGTACTGGGCTCGAACTCGTGACCAGGCAAGCCACGATCCGATACCTATACCACTCGGCTACCGCGGCCACCCTAAAATATGAAGACATAAGTGTACCACAAGGTTCAGTTCGCCTTGTCAAAAAGACACAAGAAAGAAAAAGTTCAACTTGCTATTTGTTGATTACCAAAGGTGTCACGAGTTCGAGCTCAGTACCACTAAAGACCCGCCGTGTAGGGGAGAGATGCACGTTAAATCTGTCAAGAGCTCAAACGTACTCTTATTGAAGTGGTGTGGTAGTTAAAAGAAGCCATCTCAAGTATCGTCCTCGTCACTTAACCATGGTTCAAAATTACGAGGTCCGTCTCCAAAAGCCCTCGTGTAACTGAACAGTGCGACGTTAATATTCACTCACTCGATCATGAAAGCTCATTAATACTACAATAACTTGGAACAAAATATGACAGCTTTGCCAGCAAATTACATTTCTGTAGTATTAATGAAAGTGTCTCTGATTTGCGTCCTTTATTAAGGTCTTGCACTTTTGAATCATTTTAGTTCAGTGTTTTATTGGATTTTTTCTCAAATCATCAAAGAAAAATTGAACATTTCTTGAAAGCCGGTAAGTATACTTTCTCTTAATTAAATTATTCACTGGAATTTTCCGATTTGTATCTCGTGTACAGTAAAAATAATTATAAACAAATGATTGGGGTGACTGAGTCCCCCCGCACTACCATTAGCATTAGTATCGAGTGCGCGCCTGCTCTTGGGTTAAAACATTTTGAAGTCTTCTCGCTTTAAATATTAAAAAGTAACACAATTATTCTTCATCGTAATTTTATATTCTTTTTCATTATTTAACATTAATTCTAAATGCTAATTCTGTGAGGTTTAAAATTAAAGTTCTTTTAAACAGTTATTTACAATTACATCATTTATCTAAAAAAAAATCATTTTACATTTTTAAATACAATGTCGTGCACGCAGTTTTACTCTCCTTACAGTTCAGCTATTATATCAATAATAAGGTTTTATTTTTTTAAAAAAAAAATGAACTCGTGCGCAGAGCTGGTGTTTCAGCCAGTATACGTTTAATGTATCAGTACTGAAGAAGGTATTTTATAAATAATTTCTTAATACTAAATTAAGAAAAAGTTTGATAATTATTAGGAACATTCATGGGTTTGTCTTGTAGAGCAAAGTTTTTCAAAGGAAGGTTTAATATCAGAAATTGATATTTCTGATTTAGCTGAGATCTATATTTTGTCTTCAAAGCAGCCACCGCAGAAAATCCGGTTTAACAAAGGTAGGATGTTGAAAATGGTAATAGTATACGAAGTGCTTTTGTTTTCAGTACAGAGAATTCATCCTCCACCTCTACCCAAAATTCAAAAAGCAATTTATTACAAAATTGTCTTTTAAGTTTTCACTGGATGTGAAATGTATGAAGATTTCTTCGTCGGAAGTTGAGAGACATTCTGGAGTATCTTGAAATAGATCTCTAATCCACTCGTAACTTGCTACCAAGTTGTCCTTATCCAGAAAATACTTTTTAAAGTTCTTTGCCAACATAGCTTAATGATTTTACATGGTTTTAGAAACAACTTTCACATGTTGTTCTTCAGATTTGTAAGTTTTGACACATAACGAGCTGGGGCTTTTTTTCCCATCATTAACTTCAGTGGTGGTAAATCCAAAATTTAAATATTTTTGAGAATATTTATTGCCTTGATTTAATTTTCGGAACCATGCTGGTCTGTGTACTTGTTGATTCTTCATTATCGTCGAATGTTTGCTTGCGACTTTAAAATGTAGGTATGATTTTGTTTTAATATACTGCCGCAAATACTTAATTACCGTGAATTACATTTAACGTGTAAATTTAAAAAATGTACATTCACACACACACGCACGCACGCACACACACACACACACACAAGCTAGATTCGGTAGCTATAGAAGTATCGAGTCGACCAAAACTGACTGGAATTGTACGAGGTTTTACATGTTTTGCGCAGACGTCCGATTGGTTGCCCAGACTAACGCAAACGTACCCTATAATGCGAAATGTGATGGATATGATAGAGGGCAACACATGGACTAGACTATTTTTCTAATGACATTTATACTTTAAGAAATGGATGCTGAAGGAAATAAATCTTTAATTAAATATATCATTTTGCGATCTGTTCCAATTTAAAAATTAGAGAAAGAAAAATTAACATAATAATAAGTAAATAATATATATTTTAAATAATTTTCTTAAAATATATATTGTACTTAAAAGTTACATATGCAAAATTTAATATACTTATCGTATTAATTTGTACGGTTTATAATTAAGATCGTATTGTAACTTTAGCGTCTCTCTCTCAAAAGTGCATTTTTATTGCAGTAAATACATTATTGTTGTACAGGGGGCGACAAAAATTATGATTGAAAATTGGGTCCCCAGTATTGAAAGTTTGAGAAACACTGATCTAAATGATGCTAACGAGAAAGCCTGCGTAATCTTTGAAGCATACGTAGCAATAGTACAAGGGCGCAATTGCGCCCCAATGCTCACAGCCTAACATTCAATTCCAGCGTGCAATCTTTGCCGATTTGCTTCTGGAATGCGAACGGACTCCGACCCAAAACTTGTGAAGTCCGCGACTTTGTATCATAACAGAACTGTATCAGAACAGAACCCTGATCAGTTGTTAGCTCAAGAAACGAAACTACAACCTCGTCTAGATCTATTTATTGCGAATTATCGTCTTCATAAAGACGACAGAAATAATTTTCCGCGTACTTGAACAGATGGAGGTACCGCTATTTGCTGCAAAAATAATTACGATCATAACAGAGTTCCATTACCGACTCTGCAGTATATGGATGCAACCGCAATAGAAATTAAATTTAATAATTCCCTCCCCCCTATCCGAATTGTTTCAGCGTACGCTCGAAACACCCCGGAAACATTCCCTGATAAAAGATTTTCTCAAAATTCTTAATTCTGGCCAAAATATTATCATTGCTGGAGACTTAAATGCCGCGCATCGTGCATGGAGTCACGCTAGATCAAATGCACTTTGCTATGCTCTCCGCAAAATTGTTAATAATAAACCGAATGTGAGGATTGTAGCACCGCACACTCCTACACATATCAACGCTAGCTTTAGACCGGGGACAAGAGACTCCATTATTGATCTAGCAGTTCTTAAATATATCCCCTTCAATCAGGATATTAGAGTTATAGATGATCTTGAATCAGATCATCCACCGGTCATTCTTACTCTATATACTGGCGCTGCTCTAATCAAAATTCCGGATCAACTCTCCACCTATTGGGAGAACTTCAAATTTCTTTTAAATAACAAACCACTCCCCACCCCTCCTTCCCCAGCAATGACGACCTCGAAATTGCAATTAGAAGGCTTGGAGAAAAGATCTCTGAAGCTCTTATAGAAGCTTCAAAACCTAAATTTAAACAACCCTCATTAAAACTCCCCTCCGAAATTAAAGCTAAAATTCGCCACAGAAATCGTGTTCGGAAATTTTGGCAATGTACAAGAGATCCTGCAGTGAAATCTGAGTTCTGAACACTCAGTCGTGAGGTTACGAAATACATTAGACACTTTTCCCAATCTCGTTGGGAATCTCACATAGCGGCACTTACGCCATAAACAGGCACTCTTTGGAGGAAAATCTCCCTATTCAAAAAAACCGTCTCAAAACATCCCCCCCCCCCTAAAGGGCGCACTTGGCAGTATAGCAAATCACCCTCTGGAGAAGGCGGAAGTGATTGCCGACAGCCTTCAAAAGCAGTTCGAACCCAACACTGAAGCTGAAAACGAACGTTTTACAGCTCATACACAAAGGAAAATTAAAAGATTCCTGGACGCTCCTACCTGTCTAGACCTGGAAGAAACAACGCCAGGGGAAGTACAGGAATATATTAAAAAGCTTAAGATCAATAAATCTCCCGAATTGGATTTAATTACAAATCGTATCCTTAAAAATCTCCCCCTCAAATTCGCTCTTTTTATTGTCTTGCTGTTCAATTTGTTAATGGAGAATTGTCATTTCCCTAAGAATTGGAAGACTGCCGGGTGGTCCCCATACTTAAACTTAATTCTGATGATACTCGTCCTCAAAATTACCGTCCAATCTCGCTACTCAGTAGCTTGAGCAAAGCGTACGAATTTGTTTTTTTTAATCGCCTTAATCAGCACTGCATAGCCAGGAATACTATTATTCCTGAACAGCATGGCTTTATCACACAGTGCTCTACAGTAACCCAGTTACTAAGAGTTAATGAGCTGATTCATCAGCTTTCAAAATAACCAGGCCACGGGTATTCTTTTTGTGGACATAGCCAAAGCCTTTGACAAAATTTGGCATGATGGCTTGCTATCCAAAATGATGCGACTTGGGTTTTCGGACCAACTCATCAAAATTGTACACTCCTACCTAAGCTCCCGTGAATTTAGGGTAAGAGTTGAAAACAGTCTCTCTACCCCGCGTCCAATTCTCAGTGGGGTACCACAAGGATCTTTATTAGGGCCCAAGCTCTTTAATCTATACATTAATGACATTCCCAAGGCTGCTGAAGTCCACTTAGCGATGTACGCGGACGACACTGCCATTTTTACCCAAAACATTTATAACCGCAATATCGTTGAGCGGCTACAAAATTATGTCATTAGACTCGAAACCTGGCTTAACGACTGGAAAATAAAGGTTAATGCATCTAAAAGCGCTGCCTCCTCTTTACGAGACAGCGGTGCATCGGAAACCTCCCGCATGTCAACATTTTTAATCAGTCTGTCCCCTGGGTTACTGAATATAAATACCTAGGGTTAATACTTAACACTAGATTAAACTTTGCTAAACACATCCGTTCCGCCCACCAAAAGGCGGCTGGAACGAGAAGCACTCTAAATCGCTTGATTTCTCCTAAGAGCAAGCTCGCATTAAGTCACAAGGTTCTATTATACAAAGCCATTCTTCGCCCCATCATGCTGTACACTTCTCCCATCTGGACAGGGGCGGCAGTTACTCACCTGAAAAGATTGCATACTTTTCAAAACATTCAACTGCGTAGAGCAGCAAACGCAGCTTGGTTTGTCAAGAGCGAAGTCTTGCATAAAGATCTTAATGTTCCACCGCTTCTTGATTTCATCAAAAAACAATCAGAAAATTTCTTCAACCAGTTACCACAGATTTCAAATGAATCTATCAGAGAAATCCCGGCTTATACGGCAATTCTATTCCTAGCTCTTCTAAGAGACCTAGAGCAGTTCTTAATCACTCATATCAACACTTCCCAGCTCTGAAAAGGATGAGAATGTCTTGATACGAATTAAAGAATTATGAGCTTTGTTGTTACACTAGTTGTTTTCTTTTGCAAGACTTCACTCACTCTAATTATTCCCCCCCGCGCGATGCAAGTTTTTGATCGCGTTTAGTGTGATAACTTCACCCCTCATGATCTTATTTAAAATTCTTCTACCTTTTCTTACTTTCTTCCAAGTGTTTATTTAAAATTTCCTTTCAATAACCGCACGCAGTTATTTATGAGGTAACGTGTAACGGACTTTAAAATATTATTCTCTTAATCCTTGTTATTAAAGAAATTTATCCCTTCTCTCCTCGTTCCGTCGAGATGCGGCAGACGGTTGAAAGACGGGCTTTGTTGTTATGTGACGTCATTTGCTCTTCGTTTTCCTATGAAAGTTAAAAAGAAACTAAATCAACTGGGAGAGTGGTTTCCCACCCACCCCTCCACCAGCGTTGTTGCGCTGCATTCAATGTGGACTGCTTTCTTCAACAAATTATTCTCTGTTCAACTTATTATGATGAGTGGATAATAGAGCTTTCTCTAAGGTTCTATGTAAATGTATAACCGTTACCAAACGTAATCGGTATTGTTTACCCTTGGAAATAGGAAGAATTATGTCTGCTACAAGAATATGAATATAATAGGTGAATAAATTCAACAAAATGTTACCACACATACAGAGGAGTTCCTATTTATATATACTGTGAAGATAGAATAGCTTATAAATTAAAAAATAAACTGAACAATTAAACTCAAATCAAAACGCAACGTGCAATTTTCCTTACTTTTTACGAAAGACGATACTAAATTCTCAAAATAAACCAAAAAAAGAACGGTTTGATTTGTACTCCTATATTTAAATAACATTACTCATAGTCGTGCAAACTCATGTATAGAAACTGGCGATTAGGAGGCACTGGAAGTTTAATCTCTCTCGATTAATGTGAAGTAATTACCCTTAAGTACAAGCAAAACTGGATAAATGGTTTGCGATGAAATTCATTTTTTTATTGGACGTGAATCTGAGATTTGGGGGCTGTTGCTGCCAATCCCAGATGGTATATCTGTATTATACCGTTTCCATGAAACCCAAGATCTTCAAGAAATTCAAAAATAAAATAGGGTAGTTTATATAAAACCTCATGAACAGTAAAATCTTCCAATCCCAGATGGTATATCTGTATTATACCGTTTCCATGAAACCCAAGATCTTCAAGAAATCCAAAAATAAAATAGGGTCGTTTATATAAAATCTCATGAACAGTAAAATCCAATAATTTAAGTATTTAGTAGGGAAGCCGAAATTGTGCTTTTTACTAATGACATTCAGTAAAGAGCCTCCGGACCTTGTGGGTAGGTAAGAGTTTTGCTGAGGCCACAAGCGCGAAAGAGCCGTCTAACGTTTTCTAGGAATGGTGAGACCAACGTGGTATTGTTCCAAAGTACCATGGGTGGATATGTGAGATTCTCCAAAGTGCATTTATTCCATATTTTTAATTGAAGATCTTTCAGTATAGATTATGTCTAGTGTTATGTCTTATGCAAATTGTCAGCAGAAGCAGTCTTTGCCAAGAAATCGGCAATATCATCATCATTCAGTCCTACATGGGAGATATGTTAGAAGTGTATGAAATGCCATATAGAAAGCCGTAAGACGTGGTCTACAGGGGCATCTTAAGGCATGAGTCAACTGGGGCCAGGGCCTCGGCCACAATGGAGGCCTCGTCGTGTCCTCGACTCAGCCATAATAAAATCATGATTCGAATAGTTTCAACGGTCAAATGTTATTTCCGGTTGTATTCTCCAAAAAACTAGGAATTTCGAACGATATGCCCACTGACTACATATAACGACCGTAGTCCCGAAACATGTATAGGCCTACCATCATTACACATTCAGTCAAAAGACGGCAGTCGGTCGAGCCGATTTGTGCGATTGTAAATCATACACATTTATTTGTTTCGGGTTTGTAAGAGTATTTGATAAAACGTATGCTATGCGCTATCTACGTTTAGGGGTGATAGGTGGGACCTACATTTGTGTAAGGGCCCACGGCCTCAAGAAGTCTTAAGCCGTCTCTGGTGGTCTAATATATTTAGGTTCGCCTAATCCCCTAGATTCGTTTAATGAGAAAGTTACTGCTTAGAGGCACAACTTATTAGACAGTCGTGCCTCTATACTGCAACGTCAGGGGCATTTGTATTGATTTAAATCCAAGTGTCCCTGAAGTCAAGTTCTGTAGACGTGTCAATGTATGTAGACTGCAGTAAGTTCAGGTCTGAAAACAGAACAGAAGTCAGCATTTTTAGTCATCATGTCAATTGTGCTATCTGGTATCTTAAGAGCAGGGGTGGGCAGGCTTTTACATGACACGGTCTACTTTTAATTTTTTCAAGGTGTCGCGGTCTACCATGTGACGTAGTTGTGATAAGCAATATTTGTATTACAACAATAATAAATAAATAATGTGTATACTTACTTACATAACTACTGCAGAAAAACAAAACTTATTCTTTTAAAACTACATTTTAAGTAAAAGGCAAAATACAAACATAATAATTATACCTATAAATTTAATATCAAATGATGCATTTTCAAACAATTCACAAATTAAGTAATTTTTCCTTAAAATTAGTTTTTATAGCTATATCAATAGACGACTTAGTCTTAGTATTATCTGCCCCAATCTTGAATATATATACCTCGGTATATTATTACTAACTGCTAATCTTACACTGGATTCTAAGTGGTCGTCTGTGAAACGGGAATATGTTGTCTTAACTATATTCTTCGTTGAGAAAATGTAGATTCTCACAGGTAGGTAGAGCGAAAGAACGATGTTAAATGAATTGCAGCTTTTTTAAAACTGGGATACTTTACTTCGACCAATAGATTCCAAAAGTTATTCTTCACAAATTACGTCCTTTTGAAAGAGAAAAGCTTCGTTTTCCTCGAGAGATAAAGAAAACATGTAACATACACTTGCTAGAAAAAGTCTGCGTTCTCCCATAAGAAATCATGTAGCAAAGGTAAAATTTAATAGAAATATAATTTTTTTTCTAACACAATTTCACGAATTTGTTTACTATTATTTAAATATTGAGCATGCAAGAATTCGTTAATTTTGAAACTACTTAGGATGACGGGAGTTTTTTGTAGTAAAATACACAAATAGTAGGCAGAAAAAGTCTGCGTTCACTATTTGAATATTCTTGGAATTTGTATCAACAGGCAACAGAGTTTTTGCATTTAGTTATCAAGTGAAATAGCTTAAGAAAATTATGACGCAATAATTATTACGTTTTTGTGAGATACGAAGCAATTCAAGGACATGGAAAATAAAAAGAAGGAAATTAGTACCAGTGAGCGTAAAATCAATGTGAAAAGATGGAAAAAGTCGTTGGGATACATCCAGATCCGTTGGACGGCAGTATTCATCTATCCTGCATGCTATTTATAGCTTTAAATCTACAAGAGTTTACACATCCAAACCTCTTTTAAGTCGTCCATCTAAACTCACAATCAGAGAAAAACGAAGTATGACATCAATGGTGAAAAAAAAAATCCGTGTTTGTCTGCAACTTAAATAGCAGCAGAAATTCACGAGCAGTTTAACAAAAATATTTGGACGGATACTGCAAGAAAAATCTTGAAAAAGGCTGGATACCATGTCGAGTGGTTCGCAGAAAGCCTTATATTTCAATGACCAACCGGCGTAAGCGGAGAGCTTTTGAAAAAGATCATATACATAAGCCTCTTGAGTTCTGGAGGACTGTGATATTCTCTGACAAGGGCAAATTTTGTATCTTCGGCATAAAAGGTTGTAAATTAGTCTGGAGAAAACCTTGCGCAGCGCTTCAAAAAGAGCATTTAGTTCCGACGGTACAACACGGCGGCGGTGGAGTCATGGTGTGGGGGTGCATGGCGATTAATGATGTTGGCAAGTTGGAGTATATATAATCAATTATGTGAACAAATTTGATTATTTTGATGTCCTAAAAAAATTTAAAGGAAAGTGCCACCAAACTCAGCTTAGGATAATCGTTTCGTTTTCAACACAACGATCATAAGCATACCGCTGAGATTGTGAAACTTTGGCTCTTGTATAATGTCTCGAATCAATTGCACATGGCCCCACAGTCATCTGATCTGAATCCTACAGAACACCTATGAGATTTTCTGGAACGCAGGATTCAACACAGTGTATCTAGCAAGGATATGCTGAAAAGTGTTCTTAAGGACCAACGGGAAAAGATAAATGCTGAAAACCCCCCGATATTTGATAGTTCAATGCCGAAACGACTTCAGGAGGTTCACAAATGATGAGATTAACCAACCAGCTACTAAATAGCTCATTATTCTCTTTTTAAATAATTTTTATAGTTACTACTAAAACAGTGAACACAGACTTTTTCTACTTGATTTTTGTTATTATCGTTACAAACCTGTCTTTATTTTAAAATATATGAAGGCAAACCAAATTTACTTTTGTTATTCTGAATTTACTTAAAATGAACTAAATAAAATCTAATTAAAATTTATTTTTTAAATTCCAATTTTTAAACTTTTTTTCATTGTTCATGTAAGCAATAGTACGAAAAAAAACGCAGACTTTTTCTAGCTAGTGTATATTTAGCTATATTTTTCACATCAACATTGCCAAATGAATAACCCATGAATGCAACTTTTGTGGGATTCTAGTCTAGTAGATTCTTGAAAACGTCTCTCAAATTTGGTTTGGAGTTTTATTCACGGGTGTTTTCATTATCTTGGTAACCACCTGTGTTTCTTTTAGTATGCGCGTCTAAGATTTTATGTGAAGGCGGTCAACCCAAAATGTCTTGGCGGTCGATCGAGATCGACTTAATGCCCACCCCGGCTTAAGAGTAAACGTTACTTCCAGAAATATCGGGGCCTCACCCTTATTGCCTTCAGTATACATTTTTAACGCCGAATGTGGAATACTATGAAGAATAGCATTCGTCGAATAAATCCTGAGAGATTTGTAGACAAGGTTAAATGTATACGATTGTGATCTTCATGCAGGGGCGTAGCTACCACCGTATCAAAGATAAAAAATGTTCAAGAATAAATCGTAAAATGTTGAGAGACTGCCAAAAAGGGCCCACTCAGGACTAGCTACGCCAGTGTCCTAATGATAGAAAAACAAGCATTTTATAAGAGATTTTGTGAGTAAATTAGGAATCGAAAACTTATTTATTGCGATAATTATTGAAGATTCAGTCAGAGCGGTGGCATTCAAATTAAATACAAGTGCGACGAAAACTATTACCAACTTCACCAAATATCATGATTTTAATCTTAAGATTTTCATGTTCTTTTTTTAAAATTTATATTGGTCCGATAAAATCACTTTACTAATGCGTATTTTTGCACTCATTCTTACCTTCCTGATATCATTTTATTTAATAGTCGTTATCTTGGCATCCGTTGGCAACAAACCACGGCGCACTAACAGAATGATATATTCACAAAAAGACTCGATTAATCATTATAGCTCCAGTTTTCCATTGCTCGTAAAAAAAGAAGAAACGATTGAATTCAATAAGAAGAGAATGAATCACACTATGAAAAAATAAGATTAATTACAACAGAATGAATTATAGAAAATATTCATCGAGAGAGATGTGTTAATTTGTACTATTGACATCACATTCTTCAATATGTATCGTGTTGTGTAAGCAAATAAAAATTATTTTTTGCACAACCAAGCTATCATGTGGATCATTTGTAAATCTTTATGAAGATATTTTTACGAATTCTAATATGTATAATAATGCATGCATTTAATACTTTTGTAAACTAAGTGAATATTTGGAAGCCCAGTGGCATCGCGCTCCCACACCACAAGCCCGAGGTTCAAACTCTGGGCTGGGCAAGGTTGAATCAGCCTTTCATCCCTTCAGTGGGTCGATAAAAGAGTACCAAGCTTGCTTGGGAACTTAACACTGGGGGTTTTGTGTCAGACTGACCACATGGACCGGAACATTTGCTCATGCACCTCAGGGCCCAAAGTCACGTATGCTAAGCTGGGCACAGAAGGCCTTGGCCCTCATGGGTTGCTGCATCACGGAGTTTAGTGAATATTTACCTAATTATGCAAAATACTTGTTTTGCAGTCTAGAGCCCATAACAAAACAAAACATTTGTTTTCGAATGATACGCAAAAGTCAGTTGGGGGGCGTTAATTTAAAAATAAATATGTATTGTTATGTAAAATACCAAAGAGAAGTGCGGAGTTTTTTTTAATACGAGGTTTGCAAGTAAACTCCGTATTCAATTATAACTGGACAGGCAGTCAAAGGAAGAAAACCGGGGTCATTACATTGTTGCAGGTTCATTCTCTAACTCCGGTACAGGTTAGGAAATTTTGACCGGGCTCAAAGCTAGGCTATATTTAACCATGCTTGAGCAGTCACGGGGTCTATTTTGACTAATGAGGTTGCAAACTCGCAGTTGAGTACTCGGAGTTAAAAAATAATGGTTATTGTGTTGTTTCCACTTGATCAACAGAAACATCTAGATCAAGTCCATAAACCCGTGCGTTTTAAAACAACGAAGAAATGTAGCAAGACTTGAGAGCAGCTGGCTCTTACGGCAACCAATACAAGCCAAGGTATGGGCAGTAGCAGGTTGGGTCATTTTACAATTTGGATTTGATCGCGTTTAGTGTGGTAACTTTACCCCTCGTGATCTTATTTAAAATTCTTCTACCTTTTCTTACTTTTTTCCAAGTGTTTATTTAAAATTTCCTTTCAATAACCGCACGCAGTTATTTAAGAGGTAACGTGTAACGGACTTTAAAATATTATTCTCTTAATTCTTGTTATTAAAGAAATTTATCCCTTCTCTCCTCGTTCCGTCGAGATGCGGCAGACGATTGAAAAACGGGCTTTTTTGTTATGGAGATGTGACGTCATTTGCTCTTCGTTTTCCTATGAAAGCGAAACAGAAACTAAATCAACTGGGAGAGTGGTTTCCCACTCACCCCTCCACCAGCGTTGTTGCGCTGCACTTAATGTGGACTGTGCTATCTATTTTTATATGTAACTTCAACAAATTACTCCCTGTTCAACTTATTATGAGTGGATAATAATTATCTAAGGTTCCACGTAAATGTATAACCGTTACCGTTTACAATCCGGACAAGGTGGGTAAACTTTAAGACCCGCCACATGCCGTTGAGCTGTCCACTGTAAAGCCTAGTAAGAATTATTTCATCTCGTCTACTGCTTATCTCAATCAAAGCAGCACCACACACACAGGACGGTTTCCTTGATACTACTCATATATAGGGACCTGCCCCCAAGAGGAACTGATAACTTGTTGGACCCGGGTAGCAATTTCTGAAAAAAAAAGGCAGTCATTCTGTGTAAAATCCTTATGCCTAACCATCTGCTATTTCATTCCCGCAGACATACGAACGCGACGCGGTACCCACTGAAAAAAAGATCTAATATCGGCTCTCAAGCAATTTAAAAGCCGGACAATACTCGCTGTTGTTCGATCACCATTCCGGCAGATGCTAAATAGAGCTTCGCCTATCACTCAATGTCCAAATATCTGTATTGACACACTCGCAGTAAAATAATAATGGTGAAATTAAGTTTTAACCAGTGGTTTGCTTTCACTGAATCACGCGCGCGCGCGGTTTCTTAACTCCACGTTCAATAGTCCGGTAAAATTAACGGTGAATACAGCCGTAATTGTAACTTTTTTAATACAGTCAAAAGTGACCACACTGCACTAATTTCTTCCTCTATAAATCATTTTCATGACATTTATATTATATTAATAACACTTCACTCCTAGATTGATTTCAAAATATACATTTATTCAGTTTGATATAACAATAATATTCTATAAAAATAGAATATATATATTTCGATTTAATTGCATAACAGATATGTAAACTTTTATACAACGATAAAAATATATAGAAAGAAAAAATTTTCTGAATATTTCTTAAGAAGCTTTTTAACACGCACACAGCAACGAAAATCTCTAAATTCAATTTTCTGGAACTATTGATGTACACTTCAAGAAGCTCTTAGTTTGAATATAAAATTCTTTAAAGAACTTTTAATTGTTGATCCAGATTTTCTGAAATTTTTCATCGTCTAGAAAGCGTTTTACTATTTCTTGTAACACCGCACTTGTTCTTCAATGGTTAATTAAAAAAAAATATTATATTGAACTTACGAGGGATGGTCAGAAAAAAAAGGTTACAAGTCACTGCATATGAAAACTACATATTGTAGAGAAATTTATTTTATATTATTTTATTGTAGAGAGTGGAGACATATGGCCCTAATTGTCATACAGCTGGTTTGCGGGTAGGTAGTGAAAGTTCCCAGAAGTTCGGGACGATTGAAATGGCAAGATGCTTAGAAAATTGGTCTTGTTTGGAAAGCGAGCCGTGATTCGATTTTTATGGGCAAAGAATGTGTCCGCATGTGACAGTCAAATCGTGGAAGTTTATGGTGAAGAAGCAATTGACAGACAACATGTAGCGAAATGGCGTCGCTCTTTTCAATCAGGCAGGCATGATGTCGAAAACCGCAATATGACAGGGAGCGACCAGCTAAGTTCTTCAATGACGGAAATCAACACTGCACAAGTTGAAGAAATGATCGACGGGTAACTCTACGTAAAATCTCGTCAGAGCTGTGGTAGCGTGCAGCATATCGTTTCGGTTCTCTTCAGACAGTGCTCTGAAAATATCCGCCGAGATCTGGCTCAATGGAGAGGGGGACCTGATTTTACCAAGACGGGTAAAACAAGTTGGTTCTGCGTTCTGATAAACGCCTAAATAGACTTGGTGATTTAGACGAAAAGTGATAGGCACGTATGCCTCTTAATTTCCTTTTGTATTTTCCGTCTATTGTTAATAAATATTTCTTTATTCAACTTGTAACCTTTTTTTCTGATCACCCCTCGTAATTAAGTAACATCTATTCACTTTCGTGAGTACGGTAATGCCTCCTTAAATGAAACATTCGAGTAAACGCTTTGTTGCATATATCACATATGAAAGGTCTCTCATCTGTATGAATTCGATAATGCCTCTTCAAATGCGGCATGCGAGAAAAGGCCTTGTTGCACATGTCACATATGAAAGGCTTTTCGTTCGTATGTGTACGATAATGCAACTTCAAAACATGCTTCAGAGAAAAGGATCGGTTGCAAATCTCACATTTAAAAGGTTTTTCATTAGTGTGAGTGCGATAATGTAAATCTAGAGCAGACTTGCGAGAAAACCGCTTGCTGCATATATGACAAACCACAGGCTTTTCCCGAGTGTGGGTAACGTAATGCACTTTCAGATGCGATTTCCTATAAAAAGTCTTGCTGCACACATTGCAAGCGTAAGTCTTTTCTTCCGTATGTGTGCGGTAATGCGTATCAAAATGGCACTTCCGTGAATACGCTTTGTTGCATATATCGCACACGAAAGGTTTGCCATTTGTATGAGTGAGGTAATGGGTTTGTAAAGAGGATTTCGAAACATACGACTTGCTGCATACGTCGCATTTGTAAGGCTTTTCTTTGGTGCAAGAGGAATAATGTAACTCTAACACAGATTTGCAGAAAAATCCTTTGCTGCAGAGATCACACATGTATTTTTCTTTTTCCGGAAAGAGGGGGAGGCACTCCATGACATTTCGTGAGTAATTACAATCTCTTGTCGCAAATAAAAAATAGATTTTTTCCCCCAGCAACTAGCTTGCAATCCGTTACATAAAAATAATCTCGATTCAAAATCAGTAGCAAAACATCATTTTATCTGAAAGTAAAAAAAAAAGAGGGAAAAAAATATATTCGTAAAATGAAATATCAGTCATTTCCTAAGTTTCTTAGATATAACAAAATAAAATAATCATAGCTATACATATACTTATAGGAACCCGCTTTGCTCCGCTGTGTATTTTATGATATTGTATGATTATGTACTGTTTTTAAGTTATTGAGATATCTAAGAGTTCGATTGAATTGAAAAACATTCTTACAGACATCGTCTTTTGATTGAAAGGGCAGGAGTTGAATTTCTAAAACGGAAGCATAATTATCTTTTGCGTCTCCATAACCACTCTAGAGTCGATTTCCACAAAACCCGTTCTTAGCGGATCTCTACTCAAGACAAAAAGAAAACATGTCTGCCAAATTTTAAGTCTCCAGTTTTAAAAGCTTAAAAACGAGATTTTTTTAAATCTATAAAGCCCTTGCAACCCTTCTCCTTGGGAGTCGATTTCTGTAAAACCCGTTCTCAATGGATCTCTTCAAAACAAAAGAAACATATTTGCCAAATACAACGATACTTAACTTGCGGCTAATTTAAAAAAATCTGAAATTTCATTCAATAAATTATATATATATACATATCCGAGTCTTTCTTAACATAAAAAAAATTCTTTTCAAATAGTTTTGATGAATAAACACTCTGCAAAGCAAACACAATCACAAATTATACACAAAAACATACTTTTAGAGCAAAAAGGGCAACAAAAAGCATAGTTTCACATAAATAACAAACAAAAGTTACATATAAGAGCCAATACATATTTTTTAAAACCTTTTACATTTATATCTACTATATTCAAATAATGTTAGTAAGATACTTTTATTTCTAGGAGTTTATGACAAAATACCTTGAAATATGTTTGGAATAATGACTCCATTAGAAACTAAAGTATACAAGAACTAAGAATATTTCCCCTTTGCAACATTTTAAGTTTTCAGTTAAATTTATTGAAAAACCTCAAGAGAAAATAGCATATTTTTAATATATATATTTTTTTAATTTAAAATTTGTTACTCATTTTAGAGAGTTGCCACCAATCCCAAATTTGGAGAAAATTCTTGAACTTTTTGAAAATTTTCTGTATTCCAAATTATGTATGAATATAGAATGTTATTTATCATTTTTTTTTTAGAAAAGAGGAAAGGAAATTTTTTTAATAAGAATTAGTGACATTTTAAAATTTTATATCCATACCGAAATCATAATTATCCGTGAATCTTCTTAAGTAAAATCTACTCAGTACAAAGTCTCTTAGAATGCAAATGTCATAGAAATTTGAAATAAGAGCAATCCTGACTTAGATAATGTAGTTATTTATGAATTATTTTATCAATCACGAAAATTGATGAAATGACAGATGCCTGCCAAACAACAAAAGCTAACCATTTCAAAAGGCAATGAAAACTCAAAATATGCAATAGTAATAACTATTTTTTTTCCCTTAAGTCACACTGGTCAACAAAATAATATGTGATAGTGTACTGACTTTAAATGTTTTACATCATAACTAATGTACATTACATGGATAGCAACCAGATCATTGAGATAAGACATTATCTCAGCTTTTTAGATTTATAAATCTTTTAAATTTTGTTCTAAATCAATGAATGAATGTTATATGTGTGTGTGTATATATATGAGAATTCATTTGTATTTCTTACTATAGCTGAAGTATCCGTTCTTCAGAAGGGTTAATTTTTTAAAAAAATAAGAATATATTATTCCTGATATAATAGCTGAATTGTAGGGAGAGTAAAACCCGGAACAAAATAATGTATAGAAAAATGTAAAGTAATTTTTTTAGTGAGTGCATTTATTATTTATCTATAATGCCCCTTAAGTAACCTTGTGAGTCGATTTTTGTAAAACTTCTTTTATAGTGTACCTCCACTCCATAAAAGGAACATGTCTGCTAAATTTAAATCTGTAGGTCTAATAGTTCAAAAACGGAAATATTTATCTATAATGGCTTTTAAGGAGTCGATTCAGGAAAAAACGAGAATTCATGGATGGAGGACTACTACATAATATAAATCCCTTGATTGTACTGGAAATCATTTCTAGTTTTAGCGGCACACACAATGTACACTTTCTTTTATAATGTATATTGATTTCTCGAAGTACTTAATTTTGTAATATTACAGAGAATTTTATTTTTAAAGCAAATTCTTACATATTACTCTAAAAAATGCAAATATTAAATCACTAATTCATATTCTAATTTTATATAAAGTTAAAACTTTTTTTAAGAAATGATTTACATTATTTAGGATATAGAACTTGAGTTCGGTAAAATTTTTAGGTGGCTAATTTGTGATTGAATATAGGTCTAAATTTTAACAGCTCTTCATTTAAAATTTGGCAGGAAGATATATTTTTATATAAAGAGAAAAAAGGAGAATTAATTTTTTTTTAAGTTCAAAGAAATATAATAGCTAGTTTTAAAATGTATTTTTTTGGTAAAAGGATACCTTTCATAATTGCTTTTAATACACATGATTAAATTTTTCTTTATGACTTACAGTTATGTTTTTCTCTCTCTATCTGCTTAAAAATCAATACATCAAACACTGTATTGTAAATTTTTATAAGACAAAATATTGTTGAAACACATTCAGAAATGTTTTAAACTTATTTGACAAATTTGATTACTTTATATACATGAAATTCTTCCCATGATGAAAAAAAAAATTGAATGTTTCCTTTATACATTATAACTATTATCTTTATATGCAATCTGAATTGTTAACATCCTATCAGATATCTTTAAAGGTTTTAATAATATTTGAAATAAACATTTTAAAATAAAACATAAGCATTTAACTATAAGATCCCATTTTTTTGGTGGAGGTGTGTGGGGGGGGGTGCCTTCCACAATTTTGATTCATGTTTCTCAGCATATGGAGAAATAAAAGGTTAATATTGTGTCTTGAATTTTTATTTTTTATATTCATTTAAACCCAATGTTTTATATAGCAGCATTTCCTGAAAGATCCATTTCATTTAATTTTAAAGCGTTTTCTGTTTTTATAATTTAAAATGTTAACTTTCTGTTATATTAAAATTTCTGAAAGTATTGCAAATCAAAAAATTATGTGGTTTGAATTTTTGTTTATAAAATTTGACTAATTTTTTTAAAATGAGAACAATATTGGGCTACGTTACCTAGTTTTTAAAAAATATTTCTCTATTCTTATTGCAATTTAGCAGGGATCCTAATTAATTTTGTAAACACTAAAATGACACAGATTTCATTAAATGCAGATACAAATAAACAAATAGGATGAACACAAAAATAAGCAATATGTGTAAATTAGCATACAAAAGTTAGTAGCATAGAAAACACACAGCACAAGGTTTTAAAAATTTATTGCACACATCCACTACAAAATGCAGCCAGACCCCATTAAAATATGGTTGAGTAACAAATTTGCTTAACATGTGGTTTTTCCAAGACTCCCTTGACAAAGAGTCACTTGCGGTATTACTTTAAACATTGGAACATAATTCATATTTTTCATTTCATAAAATTCAGATTAATCTTTTGTTTGAACAATATCACAATTTCTTGTTATGAGTAGATATTAATAACACCTTTTTCCTTCTATTTATAAAACAATTATATAAAATTTTCTTTAAATATTTTAAGTGTTCTTTAATTTGTTTTCTTTGTGATTTTTTCAATATGAAAGTGATTTACTCATAATAAAAATAGTATACATGACCATTAACTTATTTTCTCAAATTAATCAAAGCTGAGTGGTCCTGGTCACAAACTCTTGATGAGCAGTGTTTCTGTCAAAAAAGTCATGGATTCAAGTCCTGATGCCACTAAACACTTGTTGTGTTAGAGGGGCTGATGTACATTGAATCTGTCATGTCTGAAAGTACTCATACTGGTGTATGAAAATGGGGTGCCAATTCAGGTGTCATCATCGCCATTTGACTGAGGTTCAATATTACGTGGTCCATTGCCAATAGTCCTTGTGGAACTTTGAAATGTGATGTTACTAAGCAATCAATCGATCTTAAAAACTGCATTGCTATGACTACTTATATTGCTTATAATATATATACACCATTAAAAATTGAATAAAATCATTGAATTAATTAGATACTCTATAATTTAAAACAGGTTTTCATCTGTTTATTGTTAAATGGTTTTTGATAAATATGATAAATAAAAAAAATGTTTCCTGAATAATTTTTTCCACCAAATTAAGTTTTTAAACATATTTTAATAAAACAGGTTTCAAAGTATAAATATTTTATTTTCCTTGAAGACAAACTAGAATCCCACAAAAAGTTCAAATTAATGGAACATACAGTATTAATATAAATTATGCAATAATATAACTTATGTTTCTCTTAATCTGCAGTTTAGAAATGCATGCACCCTAACCATGTGTTAACAAGGTCAGACTGTATTTAGTTATTAATAAGAAAATAGCCAGAAAAGAAATGTTTTAAAAAGAAAGCATAAACAGAAGATTAAAAAGTGAAACTTTATAGTATAAGCTAAGCACACAAACATAATGTGAATACATTGTCTTGTTTAACATGACAATATTGCTATTGAAGATCACATAGATTTTGTTACATTTATCACACAAATTTTCATTTGTATAAGCAAAATTAGATAAATGTGAAGAATATATACATTAATTATGATTGTTTAGTATGTATTAAATATACACTAAATGTCCCAAAGTATTTGACAAAATGTTCTAATTTTGATTGAAAAAATACAAAATAGAATTAACTTAATAAGTTGTAATTGTAATTTAAACAAAAATTGTGAAACATTCTTAATCAAATATTTAAATTATTTCTACATAAATTTATATTAATAGATGAAAATATAAATTACTGATCAAACATTAGTTCACTGTGTGTGTATGTAGTAAATTTAATTAAATGCAACATGTTTATAAGATTTGACACTTTTTCTGGCAAATTACTTTAAACCTAACTAATATTAAATGATTTTTTTATACAATGAATTTTTGATATGTTGTCAGAGTGTTGTTTTTGAAATGTACTTTTTTCCATGACAGTTTTTAAATTTTGAAGTTAGGCAAACACTTACGGGATGATCGAGCCTAAAATACTTAAGTTACACCTAGGAGAATAGGTACAACTATTATTTTTAAAAATACACTTACAAGTACGTCCCTTGCTATTGTTTAAACAAAAGTATTCTTTCAGAGAAAAATACACACATAATACTACATCACTGACTTCAGAAAAATGAGAACTTTGTTTCAGACTTGATAAATAGAAGACTGCTCTTTGAAATAATGCCAATTATCTGTTACAAGATGGATTTTGCCAATGATGCTCTTCTAAATATACTAATAACTTCTAAGCTTTATCAATTTATCTGGAGAAAAAAAAGTGAATTATGCATGCAAGTTTGGTTAGAAAATAATACAACTGAATGTTGTAAACATATAGTACAAGTACACCATTATGAATTCAAAAAAGTTTACAAGGATAATTACCTAATACATTAAACAATTTCCATACTTACATATTAGCATCACCACAGCCAAATTTGCACCACATGATTTTCCACCCAAATGATACTGATTGTTTTTTTTTTCAAATAAAACATCTAAGAATCTTTGTTGTTTAGATATTTTGGAGTAATTGGCATGTTACAAATTTTGCTGCAGTGATGCTAATATGTAAGTACCAAAATTTGTCTACCGCTTTGCATTATCCATGTAGTAAAACATCAAAAAATGATAAGAATATAGGATTCATTTAATGATTTATTTAATATTCTGCTCAGCAAAAGCTATTTTGTCCTTTTTTAAAATTAACTGTGAACTTGAAACAATTCAAAATTTTAGATATGTATTGGGTCTTATTTTGGTTTAAATTAAACTTACCTTTTATTAAAGAATATAATAAATTCAAAAAGATTAATCTTATACATTAAAATTTGTAGGTAAACAAACCTATCATATATATATTCCAATTTTCTCAAGAACCACAAGACGCAGAAACTAGCAGAAGGTATCAAAATTTCGGGAATGATCCGAGAAATCCGTCTTGACCATTTATAATCCTATATATCAATTAATTAAAAAGATATTAATTAAAAACCTTAAAACGCATTTAAATGCATCGTGGCACCATCTGCAGAGAATATTGGGAAATAATGTTTTTACAAAACAACGAAACTTTGCATATAAATAAATTTATTTAAAAATTAATATAATAAAATTATATACATATCTTTCTTTCAATTTAATTATTTTACAATTTTTTTTAAATAAAAAATGAGTCTAAATCGGTTCCTTTTTTTTTAATACGAATTACAAGTTGTTCCGCTTGAAAAAATATTTTACACTAAAAAAAAGTTCATGCTTTTTTTTTTCCGCGTGTAAAACAATATTATACGTAATCTGTACAAAGATTGATAGAAAATCTTAAAAATTACAGTTAAAAAACTATCTTTCAATTTAATTATTTTACAATTTTTTTTAAATATTTTTGGAACTTCTTTTTTTCCCCAGAGGTTTTTAAAACACAATCTAATAATTTTGAAAATTTCTGTTCCACACATAAACTATTCTTTTTTAAAAAAAATGTACTTTTGGGTTTCCGGTGGCTGCAAAATTAAACGAAAAAAATTACCTAAAATGTCAGTAATAATTAATTAATTATAATTACATTCTTTATTTTTGTTACATACTTTTTGATTAGAAAAGCAATCGTTTCAATAGCAATCTGTAAATTTTTCTTTTATTAATTACTTATAGAAATTTGATTTTAATAAATACATATATGTTTTTTAAAAGGATATTTAAAAGGTTATGTTTTTTAAAAGGTTTCATTACTAAAGGAATTCTTTGTTAATTAAAAAGTACATTGTCTATTATTTATATGAAGTTTGAAAGCATTAACATAAAAATGAAGCCAGAAAAAAATCTTACTTTAACGAAAAATCTACTTTTATTTTAAAGCTCAATTCAATGCTTTTCCCCGAAGGAACCCGATGGTGCGATTATTAAATTGGCTGCGCTTTATGAAACAACAGTTCCCAGGTTCGAAACTGAGGAGGCAGTGTAAATTTTTCTTTTATTAATTACTTATAGAAATTTGATTTTAATAAATATATATATGTTTTTTTTTAAAGCATTATTTCTATTATTTCATTATGAAATGAATTCTTTGTTAATTAAAAAGTACATCATCTATTATTTTGGATCAAAATACATTTTAGAGACATTTTTAAGCTAACTATATGTAACAATTGATTGATTCATGAAAATCTGAAATCTATTTTATTATTTTAGATTCTTAGAAACTAACTATTATTAAAAAATGATGAACGTTTTTTGTTTTACTCTTAGTATCAGAATTGTTTTCTTTTTATTGCTTCACATTAATAATTTTTTAATTCTAACGCAATATTTTTTTTTATAAGTCATACATTGAAATTTGAAGCTATATCTTATCTGTGAGAAGGAGAGGAAGATAGAACAATAGTTTTACACTAAAAATAACCGGGCTATAAAGAGGGGGAAAAACCTGTCTTAAATCAAAAATAAATGGAATGGAACAAATTTCGAAAAAGGGAAAGTTTTTGACACAATTTTAGAAATCACTCACATTGTGCGCGTACAAACACACAGACAGAAATGCTCGTGTCATGAGGAAAAGAGAAAGCCTGAGCAACGCTGGGCTAAGCGGTGGAAGGGGGAGGGATGGAAGTCATTTTGAAAATGAGTATTAGAAGCTCTGATTTTGTGAAAGAAAGGGAAAATTTATAACAGTAGAAATAGCCCGGCCCGTGCAACGCCGGGCCATGCAGCTATTTCGAAAAAGGGAAATTTTTTGACACAATTTTAGAAATCACTCACATTGTGCATGTCACAACACACACACACAGAAATGCTTGTGTCATGAGGAAAAGAGAAAGCCCGAGCAACGCCGAGCTAAGTGGTGGAGGGGGGTGGAAGTCATTTTGAAAATCAGCATTAGAAGCTCTGATTTTGTGAAAGAAAGGGAAAATTTATAAAAGTAGAGATAGCCAGTGCAACACCGGGCCATACAGCTAGTACACAAATAAATTTTTTTTTCAAATGGTCTTGAAAATTTTTTTATTATTTCTTAAAACTGAGTTATTTAATTTAAATTTATTCAAGCTGTTAAACATTCAATCAAAAACTGAACATGTTAAAGAAAAGATTAACTATCTTAGCTCATATATTTATTGGAACAAAGTTACAAAAAGAGCTTAAAATATCTTTCATGGAATATCTATATTAGTTAACAAAAAAAATTCTCAGTACTTACATATTATCACAACAATCGCCAACGTTCACGATAACCCCAATTTCATATGTGTCATATACACTGAATTGGCAATCATGCACTCTGTTTCATAAAATGGCGCCAATAGGTTGCGATAATATGTAAGTACCAAAAATTGTGTCACCTTCTTAAAGGAGGCTTCATTGCACAGTAGCTCTTGAGAGAAAGAAGTAGATATTCAATATAAAGCTCTCAATATGATAGATAAGTATCCTAATCTCATACAAGTAAACAAATAATAATTAAAAATGTTCTAGTTACAAAATCTAAGATGGGAGCAGCAATTCCTATATTAAGGGATGATTGTATTATGCATCCTTTCTCTCAATTTAAATGTTGGAATTCAAAATACCCAGGCTTATTTTCTCTCTCTCTTTTTTTTAAAGTTAAAAGACTGCTCATGTTAGAATTGTTGAGAGCAGATCTTAACCACAAAATGCATTTTTATTTGTAAGACAATAGTTGAACAAACAATGCATATACGAATTTCCAATATGTAAATAAAATAATTCTGATGAAAGTTAGCAATTAAATAATAGCATGAAAAAAGTTACAAGCATTTTTTAAAATTTATTTGTAGTTGATCATTTATTAAAGACTTAATTGCTATTAAACTACAACAATGAAACAAGCTATTTGACAATAGATCTCATACTTTCAAACTTAAAAAAGTTCAACTTAACATAGTTAATAACTTTTCTTAAAATTAATTATCAGAACTTGGCCCCAATCACCAAAACAATTTCGTCAGATTCATGAATTTTTATACTATAGCGAAATATATTATTTTTTGAAAAGGAGAATTTTAGGTTCAAGTGTAGTATAGGGTGGGGGGCACTTGGCGCAGTCTTTTTTTAGCGACTAAAAGTAGTCGCCAAGGTACTTTTTTCAGAATTATTTATTTCAGACTGAATTCGATATCTCACCATGACATTTGGATAAAAATTGCCAAATCCGTAGAAAAGTCGTTAAATCCGAAGTGGCAGCCCTATACTACACTTGAACTGAATTTTAAGAGACAGGTAATATAATAAGGATGGCCTAAAGTTTACTAAATAAATGAAAATAATGAATTTTGATACCTGTAATATGGTGCATCAAAGAAGTTGCACAATAAATTGATAAAACTACAAATATCAATATAATAAAAAAGTTAAATGCAACCAGAAAATAAATTTTAAATTTCTTTCTGCAAAAATTGAAGATTTCAATGCTTTTTTATTTTTTTAAAAAAAAAGCGGAACTGAAAATAGAAAAAATAAGCAATACTTAAAATATTTGTATCAAAACTACTATGGAAAAAAAAAATTTAGTATTCGTTGCCAAATATAAATGTGAAAATTTTCTACACTTCAAGATTTGATCGACTTAAGGATTCGTTTGGTGAATATCTAATGATACTGACAAATAAAAAGAAACCTTAAAGCCGGATATGTAATATTCAATTTTGCTGGAGACATTTCAGTCTATAATCTGCAAACTGGATGCGTTACTTATGGCCTCTTTTTTTAAAATCGCAGAGTTCATCATTAGCTTGATTGGACCAGCTCAAGTGTAGTATGGGGCACTTTGGATTTGGCGATTTTTATCCAAATGTCATGGCGAGATATCGAATTTATTCTAAAATAGAGGAAAAAATAATTCCGAAAAAAGTACCCCGGCAACTACTTTCAGTGGCCAAAAAATAAAAAAAAAAAACTGCGCCCAAGTGGCCCTCCCTATACTACACTTTCTACTAAATCATTCTTATGCTCGCTTCGCGAGCCATATGCCCAGTTCAATTATGAAATTCTAGCAGCGAGATTTGATAATAATAAGTAGTAATTAGTAATTAATAAGGTATTTGGTGAAATTGTCGAATCCAGCGCTTCTACGCCAAATTTTGAAAAATTGCCAATTTGGCGCGTTTTTGCGTGTTGTGTTTCGGAGTTGCAACCCTACCACAACACGCAACGCCGAAGTGCGAAATTCAAGATGACGGAAGGAAAATCATTAAAAAAAGCATTTTAAAATTTAGAAACTGAAAATCGCTGCAAAAGTCAGGCATTTAAAAATGGAAATAATTTCACTTACCTTTAAAAAATGCTGCTTTTCCCGACATTTATGATAACGATAAGTTGCCAACTGAAATTATACCAGTGTGCTACTGCATATTTCTGAGAGCACCTTCCAAAACATTTTTATTTTTTCATCACTAACAAAACGGTGCACGAATCCGTATTACTCAATTCAAACCAGATACCCTTTCTTTACACTGCTAAACACATGATGGGTATCCTCTTTCACACTGGACTGAATTTTGCAGTACCGTTCAAAAACCATCATTCACTTTTGTTAGAAATTTAAAAAAATCGGATCCAAATTTTTATGATCTCCTTGTGTTGTTTTTCCAATCCCGTTCCATGATCTCAATGAAAGTAAGCACACCGATTCGAACCCGATCTTTTTGAGTTTCGTGATTTGAGGTTGGCAGCAACTGCCATGCAAATCGAGCTAGTATTTAAACTCGGCTCATGTTAGTTTTTGAAAAGGAAGGAGAAACGGAAATATAAGAAGTATGTGAGTGGTTTAACTCTTAGAGGGAGAGAACAACTGGTTGGCAATGCAACTGCAGGTTGCATCACCATTTTAGATTAGAAATTAATTTTACAATATTAGAAGACGGTTCGAATCGGATGTCTCTGGTAATGTTGCTTTTTGAACTTATTGTTTTTATCGCTCAAGTAACGAGCAGAGTGACTTTATGATTGATTATTAAAGGCCAATTTTAAGAAACTGTTTTTCGTCTTCATGCCTCCTCGACACATAAATTTCACTGCTAGCTTTGCAAAATTTAAATTAGCTTACCAATAAGTGTAACAAATTTGGTTATGGGCCCAGTCCATGTACTGTGTCGAGGCAGGCTAAGCAGTTGAACCAGGCCATGAACTTTGTCTATTTAAATACTGTTCCAGTCTAGAACTATTTTTTATGAACTCTGTTGCTAGTACGCTAAATCGAGTAACAGGTATGGAGTTTAACAACCAGATATCAGTGTTGACTCCAAATAACTGGAACACGTGGAAGCATGATATGCAAGTACTCTTAATGCATTATGGTTGCTGGCAGTTTATAATACAGACCAAGCCAGAGCAACCTGATGAAGAGGCAACATACAAGGAAAAATTAGATCTACAACTTCGTAAGGATAGATGTTATACGTTGATCTATACTAACATCAGTTCAGATTTGAAAAATCTGATAACGGAAACAACTGCCGCGTTGCGTGGTTAAGCATTCTTCATCACAACACGGTTGAATTAAATAACAATAAACATTTATTAACTTTAGATTAAATGTGCAATTAAGAGGTAAACTTCTAAAAACAACAACACATGGAACCAGGCACGCTACAATAATAACAGATCAATTCAGTTCAGTTTTGGAGTCGTTATGTTGAGCTGTAAGGTCGCTGCATATTCCCCTTCCAGTGTCAACGATACCTAGTTGGAAGATGAACTTTGCGACCAGAACGTGTAGATGGCTGGGTAGGCGTTGAAGCTGTTGGATCAGATTCCACAGTAGCAGGTGTTGAAGCTGTTGCATTAGGTTCCACAGTAGCAGGTGTTTCATTCTTGGTTTGAGGTAGTTGCAAGTCCTCAGTGTTAAGAAAGAAGGCAGGTTTGCATCTATCAATAGATACAGATACCCGTTTACCATTGATGTCAAGGAAAAACACTTTATCCTTCCTTTGTAAGACTTTGAAAGGGCCATCATAGGGTTGTTGAAGTGGACGACGTAACATGTCTTGACGAAGAAAAACATGTGTTGCTTCCAACAGTCCTGGATGGATAAAAACTGGACGTTTGCCATGGTGTTTTGGTGGTTTAGGGTGAAGTGATTGCATGTGAGACTTAAGTTTCGAAACAAAATTCACAACATCATCGTCTGGCTTGGAAGAGTCAAACATCTCCCCTGGCAGTCGAATAGTGGTCCCAAAAACTAATTCAGCTGGGGTACACAGAATATCTTCTTTAAGAGAAGCTCGTAGACCTAGTAAGATGATAGGGAGTACTTCTGTCCAACGCTCAGTAGCATGGCATTTGATTGCACTCTTCAATGGGCGGTGCAATTCTTCGATCATCCCATTAGCTTGAGGGTGGTATCCAGTTGTACGACACTTCTGAACACCAAGTAGTTTGCTAAGAGCTTTGAAGAGCGAGGACTCAAACTGCCTGCCCCTGTCGGTTGTGAGAATTGCAGGAGTTCCAAAGCGAGACACCCAAGAGGAAAAGAAGGCCTCAGCCACAGTCTCAGCAGTTATGTCTTTGAGAGGTTGGGCCTCTGGCCATTTCGAAAAACGGTCAATCATTGTCAGGCAATAGGTGTAGCCATTTGATGGAGGTAGAGGTCCAATGAGATCCAGATGAACATGATCAAAACGTTGGGAAGGTTCTTGAAATGATGAAAGAGGTGATCTAGTATGACGATGAATTTTGGATTTTTGGCAAGCTAGGCAGTGTCTTGCCCACTTAGCTACATCTGATGAGATTGATGGCCAAACAAAACGCTGCTTCATCAAATGCACTGATCGACGTATGCCAGGATGGCATAAATTATGCATAGCAGAGAAAACATCTTGGCGATGCTGTTTTGGGATGTAGGGTCTGGCTGTGCCCGTTGATAGATCACACATAATTTCAGTAGACGAATTGGGAAAAGTTACCTTTTTGAGTTCCAAGGAAGTTCCAGATGCTATTAGGGTGTGAAGCTCCTGATCAGTCTGTTGTGTCTCAGCAATACAGTCATAGTCAATTTGACTTGGGAAGGTGATTGCAGAAACACGAGAGAGAACATCAGCAGCAATATTGTCAGATCCTGGAATGTGTACAATATTTGTGGTGAACTGAGAGATGAAATCCAGCTGACGGATCTGCCGTGGAGAACACTTGTCACTTTTTGCCTAAAAGCATAAGTGAGGGGCTTGTGGTCAGTAAACACTGTGAAATCTCTAGCTTCCAGCATATACCGAAAGTGTCGGATAGCCGAGTAGATAGCAAGGAGTTCACGGTCGTAGGCACTGTAAGACTTTTCAGATGAAGTAAGTTTTCTGGAAAAGAAAGCCAATGGCTGTAGCTCAGAGTCCACAACTTGGTGAAGTGCACCTCCTATGGCATAATCAGAGGCGTCCACATGAAGAGCAAGCGGGGCAGAAGGTGAAGGATGAGCAAGAAGTGCAGCATCAGCAAGAGCTTGTTTACACCTCTGAAATGCTGTAATTGCCTCAGAAGACCAGTTTAAAGGCTTTGAGTCCTTCTTACCTTTAGAACCTTTTAAAAATTCACTTAAAAGATACTGTTGTTCAGCTGCTTTGGGCAAGAAACGTCTATAAAAATTTAACAGTCCTAAAAATTTTCTCAGAGAGCCAACAGTCTCTGGTTGTTTGTAATCAAGAACTGCTTGAACTTTGTCAGGCAATGGCTTAATGCCATCAGGAGTGATAAAGTGGCCAAGGAAAATGAGTTCAGTCACACCAAATACACATTTAGAGATATTTAGTTTTAAACCATATGAGCTCAGTCTTTGGAATATAGTTCTTAAGTGAGAACGATGCTCCTCAGCATTTTCTGAGTAACACAAAATATCATCCAAGTAGACAAAACAAAAGGAAGTCCTCTTAGTACTTCATGCATGAATCGCATAAAGGTTTGTGGTGCATTCACAAGGCCAAAACACAAATGGGTATATTCGTAAAGACCCCATGGAGTTGTTACAGCTGTCTTAGGAATATCACACTCAGCTATAGGGATTTGGTGGAATGCCTTAAAAATGTCTATTTTGGAAAATATCTTCTTGCCATGTAGTGCATGAGCAAAGTCATTCAAATAAGGCATGGGGTAGCTGTCGAACTCAGTAACAGAATTCAGCTGCCTGTAATCCCCAACAGGTCTAACTGTAGAGTCAGATTTGGGCACAACATGAAGAGGAGAACTCCAGGGACTTTTGGAAGGTCTAATAATGCCTTGAGCAAGAAGAAATTCAAATTCTACCTTCACTGCATCATACAGTTTAGGGTGTAGCCTTCTAGGCCTGGCAGTGACTGGTGGGCCAGTAGTAATAATATGGTGGACTGTGCCATGTGATGCTGATTTGGAAATTAAAGAAGGGTTGCTGAGGTCTGGATATTCCGATAAGATGTTTTTAAAACTGATGTTTGCATCTACAGTGAGGATTGAGGGCTGTACAATATTTGAAAAAACACAAGAAGTGAAAAGAGAAGTTTCCACATCCACCAACCTTTTTTCTTAAGGTCGATTAAAAGGTTGAAGTGCTTTAGAAAATCAGCACCAATTATAGGAGATGATACATCAGCAATTATGAAAGTCCAGATAAAAGGTCGCCTCAGACCCAGGTTCAGTTCTTTACGGACCATACCATAGGCTGGAATTTTGGTATTATTAGCAGCTAATAAGGAGAAGTTAGACTGAGGTGATTTATTCATAGTTGGAGAAGGTGGGATGACACAGATTTCATTTTCAGAGACTATGAGGAATTTCTGGCATGACTTGCGGTCTAATAAAAATAACCGGCTGGTATGTTTCGAGGGCTCTGCCATTCCAGCTATGACTCGTTTTTTTGCACAAGGTGAAACACACTTGCGGGCCTGCTCTTTATAACGGCGATGATAGTAGCAGATGCCACTTCCTCTATTGACACTCCTAGAGCGTGAATGTGATCTCCGGCGGTCAGAACTATATCGTTGGTGGCGAGAGGAATTGCGCTCTCTTGTCAGTTCAGCAACTTGTAGAGACAGCTCTTGGATCTGCCTGGCGAGCGAGTCCATGGTTGGCTGAACACTGCATGAAGATGACTGGGATGGTGGAGGAACAGTTGTGGCAGCACAGATAGTTGAGGATGAACCAACAACCTCAGAAACCTTATCAGCGATGATAGCCAGTTTATCCAAATGCTCTGAGGATGCAGATAAAACAGTCTGGATATGTGGTGGCATTCTTTGAAGCCACAAACTTTGCAGAAAGTCATCCTGGATTTGGCCATTAGACAGCTCTTTCATTTTTCGCAACAGGTGGCTTGGCTTCTCATCTCCTAGCTGAAGGTCAGTAAGCAGTTTCTTAATTTTTGAGTCTCGAGTCGCTAAATTGGGTGATGAGCCGCTGCGAGAGAGTCTGATATTTGTCACTTTTCGGAGGGCTTAACACAATGTCCGACACGTAGGAGAGAGTTTCAGCATCCAGGTTCGCAACCAAAGCAGAATACTTAGTATCATCACTGGAGATACCACTGAATGTGAATGCATGGTCGCATTGCGCAATCCATAGACGAACGTTGGATTTCCAAAACGGCGGCAGTCGCAAAGCAATACGAGCGACTTCAACGGTTTCACTAGTCATATTGTAGAATAAGCAGGAAGCGAAACGAATCTCCGAGCAGATGCTTCAAGTGGCCTTGAGGAGAAGGAGAAAAAAAATCTTTCGCTACGGGGTGATCATCCGTAGTAGAAGAATTTGTATTGCATTCGCCATTAGAACAGAATAGCTTACGTGTTTTTAAGTCCAAAAAGGGGTCACCACTGCCGCGTTGCGTGGTTAAGCATTCTTCATCACAACACGGTTGAATTAAATAACAATAAACATTTATTAACTTTAGATTAAATGTGCAATTAAGAGGTAAACTTCTAAAAACAACAACACATGGAACCAGGCACGCTACAATAATAACAGATCAATTCAGTTCAGTTTTGGAGTCGTTATGTTGAGCTGTAAGGTCGCTGCACAACTGACGGAGTAGCGGCATGGAAGATATTAAAAGATCACTTCGAACCAGTCACAAGAGCAAGAGTAATTCAACTATTAGATCAATTTTTTGGAACAAAATACCAACCAGGGGAAGATGTTGGAATCTTCATATCTCGTGTAAAGACAGCGGCAACCAGACTACAAGAAGCGGGTCATAAATTGGACGACCTGTACATAGGATTTCAATTAATAAGGTGGTTTCCTCAGGAATTCCAGTCTACCGTGCAACAAATCTACAGATGGAAAGAAGAGGACTTCAGAGTTGTCAAAATTGAAGCAGAGCTGATATTAGAAGCCAATCGTCTTCAGTTGATGAAACAAGATTTGGAGAAAGCGGAGAATGCTTACTTGAGCAGTTTCACTTCGAAGAAGTCGGAGACGTTACCTGATGCTACGGCTGCAGCTCATGGATATCCAAATGGCAAGAATGATTACCAAAAGAAAAGTGGTAAGGTATTTAACTGTAAAACTATTAAAAATGTTAAACAATCTATTAAGACTATAGGTCCGTGTTATGTATGTAATAAGTACGGAGATGTTAAAGTAAACTGTAAAGAGAAAAAGTCTCTACAAAAATCTCCTTCAACTGTAAATGAAACTTTTAACACAGAGTTTGATAAAGGTGTTTGGGTAATAGATACTGCTGCCACGAGTCATTTTTGTAATGACAAGAGTTTATTTCTAGATCTTAAACCGATAACTAACATGAAAATGTCGTTAGCCACGGAGGATAAAAGTTGTCCCGTAGAAGGAATCGGTACACTTAGATTTCGGGTAAAATATAAGGGGAGTTTTCATGAAATAACTTTGACTGATGTATTATTTAATCCTAAGTTGAGGAGAAATTTATTATCCGGTTCCAGATTAGAAAGTAAAGGTGCGCATTTTGTGGGTACTGAAGGTAAAATTAATGTTTTTAATAAAGACTGGATAAAATTGTTCTCGGCGACACGCCATGAAAATTTGTATTTTTTTAAGCCGGATCATTATATTATACCAAAGAGTAAAGAAATTAGTTTTTTTAGTGATGTAACCGCTAAAACAAAATTCGGATCAATAGAAATATGGCATCAACGCTTTTGTCATGTTAATAACGATTACTTGGTAAAAACTAGTAAAAATGATAGTGTAAAAGGTCTCCCACGCTTAAATGATAATGGTAAGACTCATTGTATACCGTGTAAATTAGCAACGTCCAAGAGAGTGTCATTCAAAAGACGGGGGCTGTAAGATCAAAACGTCCATTGGAATTGTTGCATATGGACCTCTGTGGTCCAATGCCAACTGAAAGCCAAGGCGGTAATAAATATTTCTTGAGTATAATTGACGATTATTCAAGAAAGGTGACTGTATTTCCCATCCGAAATAAATCTGACGTATTTCATACGTTTATAAGATTTCAGAAACGAGCAGAACGTTTTCTAAGTAAAAAGGTAATAGCAGTTAGAACTGATGGCGGACTAGAATTTTGTAATAAGGATATGGATAATTTCTTGACAGAACTGGGTATAAAGCATGAGGTAACAAATTCATATACGCCAGAAATGAATGGGGTCGCGGAGAGATTCAATTTAACCGCTCTAGATGGCATCAAAACATTGCTTAAGTCTAGTGAAGTTCCCCATAAGTTTTGGGGAGAAGCATTACTTTGTTTCACTTATGCGTGGAATCGAATTTGTCACAAAGACAGTAACAAAACGCCTTTCGAAAAATATTCAGGTAGAAAACCATCGGTATTGCATCTAAAACCTTTTGGATGTTTGGCATATGTTGGTGTGCCAAAACAAATTAGAATTAAATTCGATATGCGTGCGAAAATGGGAATTATGATGGGATACGCACAACGTACTAAGGGTTATAGAATATGGTTGATAGATGAAAATAAATTAGTCGAGACTATTAATGTAAGATTCGATGAAAATAAGAGGGGAATTAATTTTAGACAAAAAGTTAATAGTAACCTTGGATATAATTTAAACCTTCCTGATTGTTATAATGATGAGGATGATTTTGATAGAGTAAAAGATTCATTAACGAGTCGTTTAGTTTCAAAGACAAGTACGGAAATGCCCTCAACATCTGAAAAACCAAATGTATGTTCCGATAATCATAGCTTGATCCCATGTACAGAGGTTAAGTGGATTCGAAATATAGGTAGGAAAGTAACTGGATCTAACGTATATTATAGTATAGAAGGGGAAGCAACCCGATTGAAATCTTTTAACGAAATAGAGAGATACTGTAAGAGGCATAATATTGAGTATGATCCTAGTTTATTTAATTTTAGAAAAGATAATACCGAATCCCAGGGATTTTCAGACTTGTCAGAGCAACAAGAAGCTCTTATGGTTGAAGTAACTATTCCTAATTGTTACAAACAGGCGATAAGATCCAGAGACGCATCTAAATGGCGTGATGCAATGGATAAAGAAATTAACGTAATGATGGAACGTAAAGTTTGAGATTTAGTTGATCATCCGGATAATATAAAAATTTTAGAAAACCGTTGGGTTCATACCATTAAATATGATGAAAATAATAAAATTGTTAGATACAAGGCCCGCTTAGTTGCGCGAGGTAACACACAATTACGAAGTGAGTCATTTGACGAGGTATTTCAAGAATACAAATTAGAACTTTCAAAAGTTAAATCATTAAAACTAAGATCTTATTCAGACTCGGATTTTGCTACAAATAGGGATGATCGAGTGTCATTGGGAGGGTTCATAACTTTTATAGACGAAACTCCAATTTCATGGCGAACTTTCAAGCAAAAATCCGTTAGTCTGTCGACCATGGAAGCTGAGTATGTTAGTTTAACAGAAGCAGCTAAGGAATTCATTTGGCTAAAGAATGTAATTGATAATAAAAGTTTAAATTTGGAATTAAGTGAAAATGTAATGTTTTGTGATAATCAAGCTGCTATAAGTTTTTCAAAGTCACCGGTAGAAAATTATAGAACAAAACATATCGATGTTCGTTATCATTTTCTAAGGAATTTGATATACGACAAGGTTTTCCAAATTAAATATATAGGTACCAAAAATAATTTGGCGGACATTTTTACCAAACCCACGGTAAAGGAAAAATTGTTAGAATTTTGTAGAAAATTATTTCTTTTAGAGAATAAGACTTTATCTCTTTAAGATTAAAATATTAGTTTGTTTATTACAATAAAGATTGTGAATAAAATGTATTTTTTTTTTTTTTTGTTAAATTGTATAACATGTGATTATAGATTAAAATTAATTTACTGATTTGTAAGAGATAATGGTGCGAGATTGGAAAAAGGGGGCCGATTGTTAGACATTTAAAAAAATCGGATCCAAATTTTTATGATCTCCTTGTGTTGTTTTTCCAATCCCGTTCCATGATCTCAATGAAAGTAAGCACACCGATTCGAACCCGATCTTTTTGAGTTTCGTGATTTGAGGTTGGCAGCAACTGCCATGCAAATCGAGCTAGTATTTAAACTCGGCTCATGTTAGTTTTTGAAAAGGAAGGAGAAACGGAAATATAAGAAGTATGTGAGTGGTTTAACTCTTAGAGGGAGAGAACAACTGGTTGGCAATGCAACTGCAGGTTGCATCACCATTTTAGATTAGAAATTAATTTTACAATATTAGAAGACGGTTCGAATCGGATGTCTCTGGTAATGTTGCTTTTTGAACTTATTGTTTTTATCGCTCAAGTAACGAGCAGAGTGACTTTATGATTGATTATTAAAGGCCAATTTTAAGAAACTGTTTTTCGTCTTCATGCCTCCTCGACACATAAATTTCACTGCTAGCTTTGCAAAATTTAAATTAGCTTACCAATAAGTGTAACAACTTTCTTACCCGTTCTTTCTCTCAATTCCATACTTTTTCCACATTTTGGACATACATACGATGATCCAATCAAATCTTCTTTCATGCACCATTCTAAAACAGCTTTCTTTCCAAGCACAGGCAACATGACAAAAAAACCTTTAACAATAGTAATCGTAATTTTTCATGCATTCGTTCAAATTAATCCTAACAACATCGCTGGACATCATGGCAATCTTTTGAAATTTATGTGGAGAAATATTACCTGCAAAAGTAATTCCCAAAACGAAGCCGAACAGCTGACCCAACCGGAGCAAAAGAAATAACCGTTTCCTGTGTAACGGATTTTTTAAAGAAAAAAAAAGCTTTCTGCTCATGCGCGAGAAAGACAATTGAAGAATTAAACTGTTAAAATAAAAAAAAAAAAAAACAATTACGAATGCGCTAACTTGCCGCGATATCGTTAAAACTGTTAAAATTGAAGAAATCTACTGCGCATGCGCTCAATTTCGCCAAAAAAGCGACTTCACTGGAAAAACGAATTCAAAAGGGTTACCAAATTTGGCGCATTGATCGATTTGGCGAGAAAATACTTGGCGCGATAAGTGCCCGATTCGACAAATCATCCAGGTATTTAATAATTATGAATTATAATATTTAATTATTAAATTTTACAATTTTTATATTGTTTTAATTTCCTCTTTACAGATTTCCATCATTTTAACGTATTTATAGATTTGTTTATTTTCTAACTTTTGAAGAACAATACTGATTCATAATTTTGAATTGTTTTTATTTTTCTCTTTTTGTTTTGTATTTTTTTATTTTATTCTTTGATTTGATGTAAATTTACCTTTTCCGTATTTAGACTTTCTAGCTTCTGCTCAGTGATAGCTGGATTTTCGATCTCGTGAATATAAAAAATATTCTGCTTTGATTATTTAGAATGTTTTAATCTGTTTTTTTAAATTTCCAGGTTCTTAACGTGATAGTAAATTCATTATTTTTTTAGTTCCTGCTGTGTGATTGTCCACTTTGCTGATCTCTTGAGTGTAAAATTTTTTCTTGAAGTTAGAACAGAAGTTCTATTGATTGTTATGAAAAATTAGCATAAGTATGAGGTAAGTTGTTTAGTTAAATTTTTAAATGTTTGTGAGGATAATAGTAGTAAATACAAATTTTTTCTGGATATGCTCTTGTTAAAGAAGTATAAAATGTTGTTTCTTTTGCATAAAAGAAATTTTTTTCTCATAATCATTCACAAATAATTGTCTGTTATAACACAATTCTTAATAAGGAAACACAGTTGATAAATCTAAGTGAAAAAAAAAATTATTAGAATGTGTGTACTGATGGGTTGCCAGAACTTCCTAATTTAGAATTAGCCCCTGAGATGGCTTGGAATTTGTTTACGAGTTCCCGGACCGGATGTGGTTAAATTCCTTTTTGGTGGGGTGCGTCAAGAAAGTTCCCGCGTTAAGACTACACGGTACCCTTTTTCAAAAAATTTTTTTGGAGACAGTTACAGTAAAAATAATTGATGTTTTATATTTAGATTATATTTTTAAGCTGATTCTGTAAGCAAAAAGTCAGTTTGACCAGCCATTAGTTTAAAATTTTAAGAAATTAGGAATTTTTGAAGTTTTTTCAAACTCTTATAAAATGCTCAATTTTTAAAAATTTTTAGTAATTTTAAGTTATTTATGATTCTTAGATTATTACAAACAATATTTAGTGTGGATTTGAAAATCTATTCCCTTGTTGATTTTTAATAATTATTTTTCTAGAAAAACCTGGAAAAAACACGAAAATTTTTAAAATATCAACTTTGGCATTTTTTAGAAAAATAACTAGAGTTCTCAGCCCTAAATCCATACTAACTTTTATAGAACATACATTTGGGAGTATATACAAAAAAAATTCAAGGCTCTATCTTGAACAGGAAAAAAGCCTTAGGGATTAGAAAACACTTATACCTTCAAAATTAGAAGTTTGAGAAAAACGCATTTAAAGTTTGTAAAGTCATAAAACAAAAACCTATAATGCCCGTAAAACTCTCATTTTTTAAAAAGTTATTTTCCAATGAAGGTTCTACATTAAAACACTATTTTTATTAAATATGACTGAAATTTGTATTTTTAACTCAAAATATATTTTTGCATAATATTGATAGCATTTGTTAAGACGTCAGTTTATTCAGCTTTATCTTAACCTAATATTTCACAAAGGTTTTGAAACACGAAGCATTTATGTACAAAATAATAATGATACTAACTTGAGCTAAAAATAGTCAGGTTTGCTCATAAAATTTAATTTTTTTCAGTTTTAAATTGGGGCAGTTTAGGAAGTTTTAGCTATTGTCGTACGACTTTAAAATACTAAAATATAGTACTACAATATGTTTAGTATAATGTAGTTTGGTATATATATATACATCAAGGAAATATTCAGTTATATCTGCAGCATTTGAATTCAGAATGCTTGTATTCGGAAGTCTAATTGCGGAATCAGCTGAGGACTGATTTTTAGATGCATCATTTTCAGTAGTATTCCATCTCTTCGAAATATTGTTTCTCACAGAAACCCAGAACGCATTTGCCATGACATTTTCTCTACAGGAAAAAATTAATGATAAAGCTGTTAAGTTATATAAACTAATTTTAAAGCAAAAATTGGCCATGAAATTAATCTTTATTAATTAATTATGAGAACTCAAAACATAATCAAGCAGAAATGATTTTAGTAATGAAAAATTGGAATTAATAACCATTTCAAGCTAAAAGCTCAAAAATATTTTTAATTAATTCAACTTAAGTGTGAAAAAATGCTTTAAAAGGAAACCAAAACCATAGCTCATAAAACTTCAAATATCTTAAAAACTAATTTGCTAACAGATCTGAAATTTCGTGGAAAACATCTCAATGATATGGGCCACCAAAATATGCCAAAAAAATTTTTTCGGTAAAAATGAAATTTTTAGGGTACTGTGAAGCTTTAAGAAAGTTCACTAAACCCATAAATTGTGAGGTGGTGTAACACTGCGCTGGGGCCTCTGGACCAATCAGAGACAATTAAAGTGGACAAGACAAATAGTCCGCTCTAGGATTTTTGTGTGAAAAGTCGCAAAATAAAACGGGACGCACCCCGAATTTATAGAGAGAGAGAGAGCCGATTCCAGACTATCACAAAAATACTCCGGGCATCAACCACGTCCATCCCTTGCACTTTCCCTCTCTCAAGCTAAGTTAAATTTTGATCTTCTTGTAGTGAAATAAATTTCCATATACTTGTGCTTAAAATAAATTTAATAATGTTTAAAAACTATACGATCAGTGTATGATTTAGTGTGAGATGAGTGTTTTAATTTTAGAATTAGTTAACTTAATTAATTGTCATGATGCGATGTGAAATTAGGAATCTGGGTTCAAAGTTTTAGAAATTAAATAAGTTTAAAATAGCGTCGCATCAGTACCATCTCTCTGTCGCAAAATTTTTTATATGAATCACATTTAAAGATCTGTGTGTGTGTGTGTGCAATATGTTTAGATTTAACTTTCCCTTGTCCATATCATGATTGTTATTGTAGATTTAAATATTTAACATGTGAAGCTTCCAAGACATATAAAAGAAAACTACTTGTATAAATATCAAAGATTCTATACTCCAGTGGAATATCTTGGTAGAATTACTGTTTATAAAGATGATGAAGGGATAAGTGTAATATATTTTTCAAAACATAATCATGAATTGTGTGAGTCTTCAAATCATTTCAACCAGTTTATAAAATTTGTATGGAGTTCATTAAAGCTGACCTTGAAATGGGTATTGAAAAATCTTAAGAATATGTATTCAGTTAAAGGAAATAAGTGGTTCAGATAAACATCTCATTTATGAATTCTTTTTAACAAACTAAAACTTATCTAACTACAATAGTTTTTTAACATTGTTTTTGCAGACAAATAAAAAAGAAATTTTTGCCATTATTATGAGTATTAAGTTACTGAATGACTCTTATAATTGTGTTCTTTTGTGTAAACCTCAAGGGCAAAATATGATTTTAAGACCTGCTAAAAGCATTACCCAATAACTTTTAAGCAATAGGACGACAAAAAGATGAAAAAAAAAAGAAATAATGATGAAAAATTGTTCTCAAATATTGTGTGTATGATCTAAAATACTGTGAATTCACATATTTTCTGTTTACTAAGTTTAATTGTGCTAGACTAATAAGGAGAATTCTTTACCCTGTTGCTCATGTTATTATTGATAAATTAGGTACAGGAAATATGTATTGTTTATTCACAACATTCTGAAAGAAAGGGGGCCCAATTTAAAAATTATTGCATTATGGACAATGATGACGAAGCAATTTCCCATGCTTTAAAACATATTTGGGAATAGTGTTAAAGCATTGGCTTTGCAATTAGCACCTTCAATGTACTTCGAAAAAATGATTAAATGATCTTGTTTTCAAATTTTGAATTGAGAGGTGAAATTTCTCAGGTAGCTCTTTTGGAAGAAGCAAGTTCAATAGGATTGAAACAATTCATGGAAAATTTTAAAATTGCATTGACTGATAAAAAGCCTGCTTTCAACAAATATTTTGATAATTATATTGTAATTCTGCCCCTACTAATGGTGTATGTCACATCATCTACTTCTGCAAGCCAATACTGATAAAAATATGTAATGTGAATCTTCACAATACATGACAGACTAAATATTTTAAATGAAAATTTAACAGTCGAGCAGATAATTTGTTGAAAATACAGCATGATATATATTAAGCACATCAGTACAAAATTTTAAGTGGTTTTCTCCCCAGTTTATCTTCACAACTTTTTTTTCATTTCATAATGGATTAAAGATTCCTGACAGATATTTATGTCAAGGCAAAAAATTCTTGGTTTGTGAAATTGCAGACTAATGGAGATGTATTTTATGTAGTTTAAAAGATTGAGGAAGTATGTTCAGAAAGAGAGAGGTTATGATCAATGCTATTACAGGTGTGTAAAATTATCATGTTTAGCTTGGTATACATGTGAATGCTCAGATAATCATGCACTATGTAAACATATCATTAAGTTCATTCATAAGTTGTTTGAGAGATTCCATATTGTTAAAAAAGTGTTGAATATTCTTCCCTCCATATCTCAGATAGAAAGTGGCATGGGTTTTTCCGCCAAAGAAATTTGTAATAACAATATGAAAAAACCAGTGGACTGAGCTTCTACTTGCAATATTAAATTGTTTATTGTAAGGGAAAACAGTTCAGAGAACCTTTTCATCATACTTAACTTGCAATTCAGCAACAATTGTCTCAATATGCAATTCTACAAAAGGGTAAAAAGAAACTAAAAAATTATTTACCTGATTCTCCTATAACTTCCAATCAGCATTTAAACTAGCAATAAATATTTAAGCCAACTATTAGGGATGTGAAAAAGAAAACTCTAGAATATTCTTTTTTTATCTGTCAAGAAAGAAACAACAACATTCAAACTCAGGCTAGTCAACATTACTCAATTCAAAAACTATTTGCAGGAAACTAACTGTATCTTTAACACCTGATATATGATTGTAGTGGAGTTGTTTTACTTTGTCAAGACAATTAGCTAAATTTTTATGAGATAAAATTATAATATTTTTATATCAGATGAAGAGGTAAGTAATTAACATAAAGGACCAAATTTTTGTGATGAATGGCTTTATGACAGAATATTTGAAGCATATAATTTAAAAATCATGCAGGATACAGATTCCATTGCAGTTGGATGTTACTGGACAAATTCTGGAAAGTGATGGGAACATGAGAATTTTCTTTTTAATCTTATCAATTAAGAAATGAAAATGCAGAATTCATTTTCATCTCCATTAATGTGTCATGTCGTTGAGTTTTAATGGTAGCTAAATTAAGTCTCTCTCTCTCTGAAGAAATTATATTTTTATGATTCTTTAGCATTTTGAAATAAAGCTAGGTATATTAAACTGATTGATTTGAGTAGAATAAAATTAAATATTCTATTTTGTTAAGAACAAGATTTATATGTTTCGTATCTTATTCATCTGATGCAGTCTAATAAAATGTATTACGGTGCTTTTATATCATACTTAATAAATTTTAGGGGGAAAAAATTGATTCATACCCTTTTGGAACAAACGAATTTAGAAAAAATACATGCATACTTCTATTGCAGATAAGTGTTTAATATTAAATATATTGGGTCAGGTGATAGTAACACTTGTTATCAATACAAGCAAAAACGTTTACTACAGTAAGTAATATGTTTTAACTTATGTATAAATAATTTTTAATATAATTAATTATTCATCATTTTGTATTAATAAGGATTTGCTATTTTTTTTGTCTAGTAATGAACCAATTTTTTATATATTGTATTTATTTTATAAATACTTGAAATGGCTGTAATTTTTCAGGTTGCTTGATATGTGTTCAGTATATAAACTAGATAAATGAAGTAAATATTCTTGCTTCTTAGAAAGTCTTTTTGATCTCAAAAAATGCTAGATGGGATTTCCAATTGTGGTGACATACATTATAATTGCATCACAATTGTGAAAGACTTTCTAAAGCATCAGAGATTGTGTAATGCAATTAATTGGTAAGTAATATTTATATGATGGGAAATGCAATTTTTAAGTTAATATTTTATTTAGTTATAAAAGCACTTTTAATCAATTGTCTGTTTTTTTAAAGACTATCAACAATATTAGCTACACAACACTTTTTTATACAGTAGATATGATCCAAAATCATTTGAAGATGATGGTTTGTGCAGTAGAAAGGTGGGTATATACCTACTTATATCTAAACCATAATAAATCAATGTACAGAATACATTAAGAATGTACTATATTTTTAAAAAATTTAATTGAATATAAGACAATTATCTGTAATATCATTATAATAAATGTTCACACATTTTAGGTTTTACATCAATTCTGTAAAATTATTCTCCATTAAAATGTATACATTTATCTATGTTTAAATATATTTTACACAAAATATCAAGAACAGCTACAGAGCTCATAAAAACAAATTTCAATATTTTTAAAAAAGAAATAAATCAAAATCTGAAACATCAAAAACGAAACTTACCAGATGTCTGATTTAAAATCAAGAATGAAAATGATTAACTCCATATAGTTTCGTAAACTTTGGATAAATTCCCAAAAGAATTCCATACATAAAAAATACAGGGGGTTTCGGAGCGTTGTAGTAAAACAACTAAGATAAATATAGAAAAAAAAATATGGAAGAATACAGAAAAAATTCGTTATTTACATGTTTTACAAATGTTTTATGGACAAGTTCTACCGTGAAGCTTACTGTGGGGGTGCTGCTCCCATAGTAACCAGTTTTGCCAGTTATAGTAAAATCACAAAGGTATTTTGGAAAAGATACTGAAATAAATAATATAAAATCCTGAATCTGAAGTCTACAGATTATCTTCTATCAATATAGTTCAAAAACTTGCATTAAAAGTTTGAAAAACTCAAGTTAAATTTCGATGTTTTCCCATAGATTAACATTATACCGGAAGTAGGATAGGAAGCCTCAATGTTGTTGTTTACAAAGTAGGACTTGTCCATATATGAACCCTTTGTCATATGGCATACATCAATGCAATAGTCCATTTCCTGCCACACTCAACATTATTGACAACACGTTATCCTTTCCCTGTTATGCGTTTCATCCAAAAACTCAATCTTTTACATCCGACCAAAGTTTTCATTTCCCCTTTAAAAACATGATGTAACAGAGCTGAATGAAAGGATAACATGTACTGTCAATAACATTGATAGTAACATGTTGTGTGTGTAGAATGTGGCAGGAAATAGACTATTGCATGGATGTATGTTGTGTGACTAAGGGTTAACACATTAGAACACCTGTAAAATATGTAAATAAAACTTGAGTTTTTTCTGTATTCTTTTCTACATTCTTTTTTGCTGTGTGCACTCAATTTATGTACTACAGTGTTCCAAAAACTTGGAGGGAATTATGAATAATCCTGGATTATGTTTACGATACAACATACTTCTTTGAAAAAGTTTTTAATAAGGAAATATGTTGTAAATTCTCACTCAAACTGCTTGAAGGAAAAGAATTCTACAATGACCCACAAATAAAACACTTTAATTTAAGGATTTCAATTTAAAAAATAATAATAAAACCTTTAAAATTAGATAAAGATCAAAGAAGTCTTTATTATTTTGTTGGTTTTATCATTTTCTCTCACATATTTGGTAGAGATTTTTACAGGATCCATAAAACTTTTACATAATGAATATTAGATATAATTCTTTTACTTTGTTTATATAATTACTAAACCAATATTACATATAATATTGCTGCCAAAATGACAAGGGTACATTTGATAATTATATATGTAAATATGAAAAAAAGCTCATGTTTTTATTACAAAAATTCATAATACATTATCAAATCTTGTTCGTACAAAAGTTAACAATTTGGAAAGCTACATAGCCGTTTTTTAAATTTAATTTTTGTATAAAATATGACTGCATATATAGAGTACATTGAAAAAGGCTCATGACTCTTTCTATACGAGATTCAAAAAGGCATAAAAAAATAGATATAGAAATTTCAAATGCAAATTTTTGAAGAGTACTACATAAATTCCATCATTATACTTTGAGGATGGATATAATCTGAGTAGTCTTATATCAAAGTACAAAAAAAAAATGAAAAAAAATTTACTAAAATGCACATGAGCCTTTCACTCTTTGTATAAGAGTATTCCCAAATATATTTATAGCATTTAGGGAGAGGAAGACAAAATGGTACTTACGTATTATTGCAACCTATTGATGACATTATATGAAACAAAGACCTGATTGCCAATTCAGCATGTACAATACATAGAAAATTGGGGCTGCTAACTTGGCAAGATATTTATAGAGATGGCAATAGTTACAATAATACGTAAGTACCGACAAAACATCTAATTATAAAATGTATTTACAAACCCATTAAGCCTCTTCAACATGAAATATTGTATAAAAAAGAAATCAAAACTTATAAAAAAAGTTTAAAAATAACTAATGAATCACCATACCTTATACTAAAAAAAAAGAACAATTACACCCTCAGATACATCCTCAGAAATAATTTAAATAAAACAATTTTGTTATGCTTTTCCTTAAATTAACTGGTCTTTTCCATTTGATAGGAAATTTATAAATTGTCTTAAACGAGTGGTTGCCACATTTAAGAAGCTTCTGAGCTACCCTACAATTTTAAAATCCTACAGTGAGCTACTAACCAAAAGTGCCATTCAAATACAGTAGCCAAAATGTTCATAAGTGAGTCAGGAGTTTAATAAATTTCAAACTGGAAAAAGAAATATCTCACAGATATATAGAGCTGAACACATTGGCTTCACTAAGAGACAAACCAAAATTGGGTATTTTTCTTCAGGAACAAAAAGATAAATATTTTTAGAAGCTGAAAAAAGAGATTTTACAGATAAATCATTCTGAAAATCAATCAGTATCAACTAAGCTGCAGCATTGATTTCTTGAAAATCAAAATGCTCCATGACACAAGTAGAAAACTCTTTCACAAATATTTCTCTCTATAAAGGGTCAACAAAAAGTTAATGTCACCTTCTGAAAATATCTCAGTGAGTTACTAGTAGCTCACAATCAACAGTTTGGCGTTCTCTGCCTAAAACAATAGAGTACTTATGCTTACAATTCAAATTTTAAGCAAACAACTTTTTAGAATAAGTTCAAAATTTTGTTCAATAATATAATAAAATCTATAATTACAAAAATTGTATAACATACATCACAGTCTTGAAAATTTTCTTGTCTACAACAAAAGTCTCAGCAAAAATCTGATTTAAAAAATTAAATATTAAGCTTATTAAAAAATACAATGCTTTAGTGATAAATTTTAAAAAAATAAGAATACTTAGTTTTAAAAAAAATTGCCGGAGAAAGAAAACTGAATAATTGAAAGCACAGCAGAAAATGAATGAAAAAATTATGAGATATTTATATCTATTTCTTTCATTCAAATTAATTACAAAATACTAATGTGTGAACCACTATAAGTTTAAAATAATTAGAAATGCAGAAAAGTACAGCATATTTAAATTATATACATGAAATAAACATAGTTTATAGAGTGTTACAGATACACATTTAAAGTAAATTTTCTTGCTTCATAATTTAGATATGAAATTAATTACTAAGTATGCATTCATGATAATACATTTAACTGAAAGGTAAAAAAAAGGCACATTTGCAAATTTCATAAACATGCAGCTATTGTAGTAGATGAGAAAGGAAAAGGCTTAAGTTTACCGATACGAGCAAAGGCTTTGTTACACTTTCTACAAACATAATACTTTTCATTAGTTTGAATATGTAAATGTGTCCTTAAACCATCTTTTCTAAAGAAAGATTTCTCACAAAAGACACAAGCAAATTTTTCTTTGTCATGAATAAGCAAATGTTTTTTTAAATAACTACTTTGATTAAAGCCCTTCTTGCAAACTTCACACACAAAAGGCCTTTCATTAGAATGACTAGATAAATGCCTTTTTAAAAAGGTACTTTGATCGAAACTTTTTTGGCAATATTCACAAATATATGGTTTTTCATTGGTATGAGTATGCAAATTAACTCTCTTGGTGCTACTCTGAGAGAAACTCTTCTTAGAATCTTCACAAATATGTGGTTTTTCATTGGTATGACTATGCATATGCGATTTCAAGGAGTAACTTTGACTGAAACTCTTCTTGCAAATTGCACAAGTATAACGTTTATCATCTTCATGAATACGCATATGAGATTTTAAGGAGCTAATATGAGCAAAACTCTTCTTGCATTTATTACAAACACACTGCTTTTCTTTACTATGAACTTGCAAATGGGTTTTCAAGGAGCTATTTGTATAGCAACTCTTCTTGCAAATTTCACATACATAAGGCCTTTTGTTCGCATGAATATACAAATGTGTTTTTAAGGTTGACCTTTGAGAGAAACTTTTCTTGCATTTTTCACAAACATAAGGCTTTTCCTTACTATGAACACGCAAATGAGCTTTCAAGGTGCAATTTTTAGCGAATCTCCGTGTGCAAACTTCACAAACATAAGGCTTTTCCTCAGTATGAATACGCAAATGAACTTGTAAATCGGAATCTTCAGAAAAATCCTTCTGACAAAACTTACAAACATAAGGTCTTTCCTTTTTAAGTTTGCATATAAGGCTTTCTAACCACTCCTTAGTGAGCATGCTTACAAACAAATGTCAAAATTACAAGGTTTTTTTATTTGTACAAATACACAAACACAGTTTTAAGGAACTCTTCAAAGAAAGGAAATATTTATGTCACAAATACACATCCTTCAATTTATATGAACATGCAAAAATTTGTGTAAATTGATAAAAAAAAATTAGATAAGGTCTTATTCAATATAATTCCACAAGTTAAATCCAAATTTTTTGACGTCATATTAAATTGCGCATGAAAAACTAACACTTTGGCACACATGTTCAAATACGTTGTTTTCCTTCAGAATAAATAATAAAATGTCTCGATAAATTTCTGCTTGAAGTAAGTGTTTAGGTATTATTAAAATTCTCATGCATATTTCAGATATTTTGATTCAATCAATTCAATTTTAAAAAAAACTTATCAAATTTAAAAGATAATTCTACAGAGCACAAATTATTTTTTCATTCTTCATAATGACTATTTTTCTTTTACGAATATATAAGTTACAAAACATATTGCTTTAACAGATATCGCATATGTTTTTACCATGTGTAAAAGGGAGAAAACGAATACTTCAAGGTAACGCTGCTTTCGCAAGAAGGAAAGGTACATTAATATATAAAAACATTACAGTTAATTAAAAAATTAGAGTACACATACACTCTCACTTTTAGCTAATTGGTTAAAAATAACAAATATAGAGCAGCCGTAAAACTCATTGTTCCTAAAATTACGCTTTCCAACAACATACCACTGGGAAAACCAGATGAGAGGAGCCGAAGATAGGAAAAACAAAGCTGGTTATTTTAAATGGCAACGGATGATAAAAAAAGGCCCGGGCCTAAGTTACCATATTTAGCAACTTATGAACAATTAGTTACTTTCTAAATAATTAAAAAATAAAAATGCTATAAAATACTTATTTGCTTTATCATAATATGCTTTGTTAAAAAAAATTAACAATATTCTGATTTGTTGAATCGGGACCTCTTCAGTTGTGTGGATTTAAAGACTTGTTAAAAATTGATGTCACATTTCTTTTTAAATTAAAATAAAATGTTCTTAAAAGGAATGATATCATTGGAAGACGTAACAATTTTTAGAAATAATGATTAAATTTAATTTGATTATCCTTTACGATAAATTATTTTTATAAGTTATTGTATTACATCTAAATTGCGTAATAGTGAGATTAATGAATACTTTGGTCCTTTCTGAAGTACGAGTTAAATTTGTAATAAATTTTTAAAAGATGTGCATTTCTTGAAGCTAGTGTATTTGTAGAATTTTAGTTAATATGAGAAAATTTTTGACTTAAGTCGAGAATTATATATATATATATATATATATATATATATATATATATATATCCTGTGGTGAAAGCGTATTTTTCCTTTTACAACTCATACAATTGCTGGTTACAAATTTTAGAATGTACAAACTCCAATGAAGAGAGTAATTTTTCAACAAAACAAGAAATATAAAAATTATTAGTATACTACAAAGACATTTTACAGAAGAAAAAGAAACCTTTCAGCTGGAGGAATCGACCAATGGTTAGGAATCCCGCAGTCCAGTAACCTGAGGTAGAAAAACAGTGGTGAATTGAATTTCAAACCTAGGGTTAGTTTTCACTTGACTGCGGTTACTTAATCCCAGGTTTCATCGCTGTCTCCTCAGGTCAGCACCTCTTAGATCTAGGAAATGTTCGTCAGATTAGCGGCGAATACGAGCGTTACTGTATATAAAAAAGAAAGAGATAACGTGAACTGACAGTGAAATGTCCCTTCTACTCCAAAATTGCAGGCTGTCTGCTCAAGTGTCCACAATGCCACAAGAGGACGCTATATTGTCCTCCCATTTATCATTTGTTTCAATAGTATTATTTATCAATACTTTTTACGGTTTTGGAGTACAATTTAAACTTTTCGAAATTTTTTTTGAAGTTTATCTCTTGAAGCCATTGTTTATACAATATTAGATTTAGTCAGCATGAAAGTTTTTGATTAATGTGTCGAGATATATCTTTTAATTCCAATATTTTTTTCCTTATAAGTCCCTCAATTGCATATTGAAGATTTATTAACCCTCCAAGCGTTCCACACGGAAAATTCCGTCATTGTAAAGATGCTTTAAAAATGCACTGCACGGGTTTTTTTTGCTTTCAAGTAACATTCTCAAAAGCGCTTGAGTTGTAATTTTCTGAAATCCTTTCCCCCTTTTAAAGGTTTAACATCTTGAAAGATAATTAGGGACGGAGGAAGCCACACAGCAGGACACTGAAAGGAAGTTTTATGGCTTGCCGGGAACCCCGTGTTTTAACCCTGAAGCAATCGTAAAAAATCGGGGGGAAATTTCTTTAGACCACAGGAAGTGTTTGTTTGTGAGCTTGTATTTTAAAAGTTTTGAAAAGTCCCACCGCATAAGTAAAATATGTTACAATTCCCTTTTAGTTTCATATTAATTTGAAACTGTAACAAGTTGGGGCGAGTCAGGGCAATCTGCTATTTTATATAGTTAGACAAATTATCTTTTTTTAAGTATATTCTTTCGCTTCATTTTTCTTATCTTAATCAATGCTTCCAGTTTTTGAAACATGATTATTTCATTATAAGATGCCAAAAAAAAATTAATAAAACACCAAACACTTTAAAATTTGAAACCTTTTCAATTTTCCAACCACTAAAAATGAATAAATTTAAACTTCATCAAATAATTTGAAACATTTTCTTACACTTTGATAAAAATAATAACGAGAAAAAAAGCTTGCCGCGTTGCGTGGTTAGACATTCTTCACTACAACACGGTTGAATTAAATAACAATAGACATTTATTAACTTTAAAGATAAAAGATTAAATGAGCAATTAAGAGGTAAGCTTCCAAAAAATACAACACTTGGTGAACCAGGCACGCTATAAGAATAACAGATCAATTCAGTTCAGTTTTGGAGTCGTTATGTTGAGCTGTAAGGTCGCTGCATACTCCCCTTCCAGTGTCAACGATACCTAGTTGGAAGATGAACTTTGCGACCAGAACGTGTAGATGGCTGGGTAGGCGTTGAAGCTGTTGGATCATGTTCCACTGTAGAAGATGTTGGAGCTGTTGCATTAGGTTCCACAGTAGCAGGTGTTTCATTCTTGGTTTGAGGTAGTTGCAAGTCCTCAGTGTTAAGAAAGAAGGCAGGTTTGCATCTATCAATAAATACAGATACCCGTTTACCATTGATGTCAAGGAAAAACACTTTATCCTTCCTTTGTAAGACTTTGAAAGGGCCATCATAGGGTTGTTGAAGTGGACGACGTAACATGTCTCGACGAAGAAAAACATGTGTTACTTCCAACAGTCCTGGATGGATAAAAACTGGACGTTTGCCATGGTGTTTTGGTGGTTTAGGGTGAAGTGATTGCATGTGAGACTTGAGTTTCGAAACAAAATTCACAACATCATCATCTGGCTTGGAACAGTCAAACATCTCCCCTGGCAGTCGAATAGCGGTCCCAAAAACTAATTCAGCTGGGGTACACACAATATCGTCTTTAAGAGAAGCTCGTAGACCAAGTAAGACGATAGGGAGTACTTCTGTCCAACGCTCAGTAGCATGGCACTTGATTGCACTTATCAAGGCGGTGCAATTCTTCGATCATCCTATTAGCTTGAGGGTGGTATCCAGTTGTACGACACTTCTGAACACCAAGTAGTTTGCTAAGAGCTTTGAAGAGCGAGGACTCAAACTGCCTGCCCCTGTCGGTTGTGAGAATTGCAGGAGTTCCAAAGCGAGACACCCAAGAGGAAAAGAAGGCCTCAGCCACAGTCTCAGCAGTTATGTCTTTGAGAGGTTGGGCCTCTGGCCATTTCGAAAAACGGTCAATCATTGTCAGGCAATAGGTGTAGCCATTTGATGGAGGTGGATGTCCAATGAGATCCAGATGAACATGATCAAAACGTTGGGAAGGTTCTTGAAATGATGAAAGAGGTGATCTAGTATGACGATGAATTTTGGATTTTTGGCAAGCTAGGCAGTGTCTTGCCCACTTAGCTACATCTGATGAGATTGATGGCCAAACAAAACGCTGCTTCATCAAATGCACTGATCGACGTATGCCAGGATGGGATAAATTATGCATAGCAGAGAAAACATCTTGGCGATGCTGTTTTGGGATGTAGGGTCTGGCTGTGCCCGTTGATAGATCATACATAATTTCAGTAGACGAATTGGGAAAAGTTACCTTTTTTGAGTTCCAAGGAAGTTCCAGATGCTATTAGGGTGTGAAGCTCCTGATCAGTCTGTTGTGTCTCAGCAATACAGTCATAGTCAATTTGACTTGGGAAGGTGATTGCAGAAACACGAGAGAGAACATCAGCAGCAATATTGTCAGATCCTGGAATGTGTACAATATTTGTGGTGAACTGAGAGATGAAATCTAGCTGACGGATCTGCCGTGGAGAACACTTGTCACTTTTTTAATGCTGTAATTGCCTCAGAAGACCAGTTTAAAGTCTTTGAGTGCACTTCATAATCAGAGGCGTCCACATGAAGAGCCTGAAGGATTAGGAATAGAACCTTTTAAAAATTCACCAGTTTAAAGGCTTTGAGTTAAAAGATACTGTTGTTCAGCTGCTTTGGGTAAGAAACGTCTATAAAAATTTAACAGTCCTAAAAATTTTCTCAGAGAGCCAACAGTCTCTGGTTGTTTGTAATCAAGAACTGCTTGAACTTTGTCAGGCAATGGCTTAATGCCATCAGGAGTGATAAAGTGGCCAAGGAAAATGAGTTCAGTCACACCAAATACACATTTAGAGATATTTAGTTTTAAACCATATGAGCTCAGTCTTTGGAATATAGTTCTTAAGTGAGAACGATGCTCCTCAGCATTTTCTGAGTAACACAAAATATCATCCAAGTAGACAAAACAAAAAGGAAGTCCTCTTAGTACTTCATGCATGAATCGCATAAAGGTTTGTGGTGCATTCACAAGGCCAAAACACAAATGGGTATATTCGTAAAGACCCCATGGAGTTGTTAAAGCTGTCTTAGGAATATCACACTCAGTTATAGGGATTTGGTGGAATGCCTTAAAAATGTCTATTTTGGAAAATATCCTCTTGCCATGTAGTGCATGAGCAAAGTCATTCAAATAAGGCATGGGGTAGCTGTCGAACTCAGTAACAGAATTCAGCTGCCTGTAATCCCCAACAGGTGTAACTGTAGAGTCAGATTTGGGCACAACATGAAGAGGAGAACTCCAGGGACTTTTGGAAGGTCTAATAATGCCTTGAGCAAGAAGAAATTCAAATTCTACCTTCACTGCATCATGCAGTTTAGGGTGTAGCCTTCTAGGCCTGGCAGTAACTGGTGGACCAGTAGTAATAATATGGTGGACTGTGCCATGTGATGCTGATTTGGAAATTAAAGAAGGGTTGCTGAGGTCTGGATATTCCGATAAGATGCTTTTAAAACTAATGTTTGCATCTACAGTGAGGATTGTGAGGGCTGTACAGTATTTGAAAGAACACAAGGAGTGAAAAGAGAAGTTTCCACATCCATCAACCTTTTTTTCTTAAGGTCAATTATAAGGTTGAAGTGCTTTAGAAAATCAGCACCAATTATAGGAGATGATACATCAGCAATTATGAAAGTCCAGATAAAAGGTCGCCTCAGAGCCAGGTTCAGTTCTTTACGGACCATACCATAGGCTGGAATTTTGGTATTATTAGCAGCAAATAAGGAGAAGTTAGACTGAGGTGATTTATTCATAGTTGAAGAAGGTGGAATGACACAGATTTCACTTCCAGAGTCTATGAGGAATTTCTGGCCAGACTTGCGATCTAATAAAAATAACCGGCTGGTATGTTGCGAGGGCTCTGCCATTCCAGCTATGACAGAGCTTACTCGTTTTTTTGCACAAATGCACAAGGGGAAACACACTTGCGGGCTTGCTCTTTATAACGGCGATGATAGTAGCAGATGCCACTTCCTCTATTGACACTCCTAGAGCGTGGATGTGATCTCCGGCGGTCAGAACTACACTGGTGTGCAAAAATTAAGGACGAAGTCGAAAAATTAGCATATCAGCTGAACGAAGAGGCAGAGCGGACAGAAAGACCAATCAGGAGATTAAGTAAGGTGATGTACTGTAGCACATGCGCAGATATGCAGGTAGACGTAATGGGGGAGTGTCTGAGTAGTATAAAGCATGTTGTCGGTGTAAGATCAATATTTCTGGCAAAGAGATTGCACGCCGTATAGCAGTTAAAATCACACCGAGTTGCTGCCTCAGCGAGAAATGGCGAATAATCAATCTCATAGACGACATCTGGATGCTTTTATCCGAGGTCGAATCATTGGGAATTTGGAGGAAGGCCGCAGTGTGACAAGTGTGGCTGCATAGTTCGGAATTGCTCACAGCATCGTTTTACGACTTGGGAGGCAATTTCAAACTACAGGAACAGCTATCCGGGGGTTCAGTAGTGGTCGTCCACGAGGAACCACACCCGCAGATGACCGGTACATTGTCTTACAGGCCAGAGAAACAGGCGGCAGACAGCGGGAGAAATCGCTAGACACACGACACAGGCGACTGGACGACCGATATCGAGTTTTACCGTGGCCAGAAGACTGCACGGTGGTGGTCTGTTTGCACGACGCCCTGTACGATGTGTACCTTTAACGCCTGCCCATCGGAGAAGGCGTTCTCTGTGGTGCCGGGAACACCGGAATTGGAGAGACAGTGAATGGGGACGAGTACTCTTTACAGATGAGAGCAGATTTAGTTTGAGTGGACATTCTCATCGCATACTCATCTGGAGAGAGCGGGGAAGCCGTAATCATCCCTCGAACATCATTGAAAGGGGCAGGTATGGAGGTCGCGGTGTTCTCGTTTGGAGAGGCATCATGCTTGGTAGTCATACAGACCTTCACATCTTCGACGCAGGTTCAGTCAACGGGACCCATTATTGTAACGAGATTCTTCTTCCATATGTGCGTCTTTTTAGAGGCGCTATGGGTCTGCAGTTCCTTTTCATGGACGACAATAGACCATGTCATCGCACAGTAGCTGTCGAACAGCTCTTAGAGAGTGAGGATATTGAACGTATAGATTGGCCGGCACGATCTCCGGATCTCAATGCCATCGAGCATGTATGGGATTTTCTAGGCAGACGCTTGGCAGCTCGTAGCTTACCACCAGTAACGATTCGGGAGCTTCGATTGGCGCTGCAAGACGAATGGGCAGCAATGCCTCAACAACTCATTGACACCCTCATTCTCAGCATGGGCAGACGCTGTGAAACCTGCCTAGCAGTCAGGGGAGATCATATCCCCTACTAAAGACCGGATGTTTCTTGCTGGACACCCATCACAGGGATGTTTCGGCCTTCAGTCGCATTGCGCTCCATGCTACTTTTTCAATCAAGCTTCTTTTTATCCCTCTGATTTCTCTTTTAGTAAGTGTTGCTTACATTACACATGTCCTTACGTATTGGAGATCTTACGGTATTAAATGTGTTGATTTGGAAAGCTTTTGTACAAAGTTATATTGAAAAAACCGTCTCGTCCTTAATTTTTGCACACCAGTGTATATCGTTGATGGCGAGAAGAATTGCGCTCTTTTGTCAGTTCAGCAACTTGTAGACAGCTCTTGGATCTGCCTGGCGAGAGAGTGCATGGTTGGCTGAGCACTGCATGAAGATGACTGGGATGGTGGAGGAACAGTTGTGGCCGCACAGATAGTCAAGGACGCACCAACAACCTCAGAAACCTTATCAGCGATGATAGCCAGTTTATCCAAAGGCTCTGAGGATGCAGACAAAACAGTCTGGATATGTGGTGGCATTCTTTGAAGCCACAAACTTTGCAGAAAGTCATCCTGGAGTTGACCATTAGACAGCTCTTTCATTTTTCGCAACAGGTGGCTGGGCTTCTCATCTCCTAGCTGAAGGTCAGTAAGCAGTTTCTTAATTTTTTAAGTCTCCGAGTCGCTAAATTGGGTGATGAACCGCTGCGAGAGAGTGTGATATTTGTCACTGTTCGGAGGGCTTAACACAATGTCCGACACGTAGGAGAGAGTTTCAGCATCCAGGTGCGCAAACAAAGCAGAATACTTAGTATCATCACTGGAGATACCACTGAATGTGAATGCATGGTCGCATTGCGCAATCCATAGACGAACGTTCGATTTCCAAAACGGCGGCAGCCGCAACGCAATACGAGCGACTTCAACGGTTTCACTAGTCATATTGTTGAATAAGCAGGAAGCGAAACGAATCTCCGAGCAGATGCTTCAAGTGGCCTTGAGGAGAAGGAGAAAAAAAATCTTTCGCTACGTACTGATCATCCGTAGTAGAAGAATTTATATTGCATTCGGCCAGTAGTACAAAATAGCTTACGTGTTTTTAAGTCCAAAAAGGGGTCACCACTGCCGCGTTGCTTGGTTAGACATTCTTCACTACAACACGGTTGAATTAAATAACAAAAAACATTTATTAACTTTAAAGATAAAAGATTAAATGAGCAATTAAGAGGTAAGCTTCCAAAACCTACAACACATGGTGAACCAGGCACGCTACAAGAATAACAGATCAATTCAGTTCAGTTTTGGAGTCGTTATGTTGAGCTGTAAGGTCGCTGCAAGCTAATTAAGATCTTTTTTTTTTTTAGATTTCAAAGTCCAAGTGTTCAGGGAAGTTTACGTGCAGTGCATAGTTATATATTGTTAAAATACACCGAATTATGTTTGAATTTTAAGTGCTTGAACTTCAGTTTACATCAAAGACAACATGAATGATGATTTTCTCACATTTTTTTTATAACTTGAATGTTTGAATAAATGGTAATCGAAAATATACGGAAACATTTACAGTAGACATTTATGCATATAAATAAACATAAAAATCAATTTTAAATTCGAGCTATTCAAAAACATTCGAATTATTATTCAAAAATATCTATTTATGCAAAATACCTCAACATTTATCTTTTTTTAAAGGCTAACTGAATAAGTAATTAAAATCTGGATATTTTTTGAAATCTCGACCGTAAAAAGCTAGAAATTTTATGTCAGAAATTCCATTTGAAATTTCGAAAAAAAAAATGTATCGCAAAGTTAAAAATTATTTACCACAAGTTATTGCAATTCTTTGAGTATAATATAAATTTCAAATTTTATTATATAGCTTCTTTAATCAAAGGTTTTCATCTTAGGATCTTCAGCTTCTGAAAAAAGTTTTCCCTTCTTGGCGAGCTCGAGTACGGTCGCGTCGTCTATACGCTCCGTACTATTTCCCACATTGCACACCAGGTCTAAATAGAAATCGATCAGGCGTTCCTATAGCTCTTTTCAGAGCTTAAAGGATAGGGCGCCGGCTACTTTAGGCCTGAGCTGTATTTAGTACAGCTCTTTACGCCCAATTCTTTCAGATTTTTACCCACTTCACGACTTGGACATGACAATGGAAAACCCCACGGAAATGGAATTAGTAAATGCCTCTCTACCTTCCTCGAGATCTTCTACTCCTTCACTGACCAACTGCGAAAGGCTGCAACTGGTCAATCAGGACTTGAAAAAATTTTCGATCATGCTGAGCAACGTCTCACACACCATCGAATGCATTGCGCCCATTACCTCTGATGACGATCCGGACCTGGCTGCCTTGTACTCCCGACAGGCCTACTTTGATGACAGACACCAACAAGCCTTAGGTGAGTTGAGTTCTCTTCCTCGTTGCGATACCCCTGGTTGTCGAGTTCATTCTACCCCATGTAATTCTCCTACTAAAAATAAAACCGAAGAGTTCCCTGAACTCCCTAAGAAAATTAGTTCTAAAAGAAAGGAAAGCGCAGATGGTTTCCTCTCGCCTACCGCTAAGCAAACCTTTAAACGCCAACAATTAGAATTTAGAAACTTTGAAATAGACATTAATAATAGATTTGAAAAAATTAATGAAAACGACGAGAATATAGCAGGAACTTCTCAAAACACAATCAATTTCGCGCCCTCTAAAACAACTGAAACAGACAAAACCAACTCCCTTCCACCTCCGGTCTTTCTTAATCTCGAATATAACTACATGGAACAACTCAAAACACTTAACGAAATCATCCCCACACTCCGTAGCAAAAAAACCGGAACATTAATTAAGCTCTACACAAACAACTCACACGATTACGAACTCCTTCAAGACTCCGTAGAAAAACTTAAGTATCAATTTTTCACCATAAAACCTAAACACGAACGACCCATTAAAGTCGTTGTTAAAGGACTGCCAAAGAATACTGAAACAAGAGACATACACCAAAATTTAATTGAACTCGGATTTACCGTCGACAAGGTTACCCAACTCGTTGGGAAAATAACAAAACAACCACTACCAGTTTTCCTTATTAATCTACCTAGAAATATTCATAATTTAAAAATCTTTCACCTCACACTACTCTGCTACCTAACTGTAAGAGTCGAAGGGTACGACGGCAAAGGGTAACCCAATGCTACTCGTGCAATAAATTCCATCACACAGCCGAGAACTGTCACTTTACACCCCGATGCCTCAAGTGCGGAGAAGCACATCAAACACGCGAATGTGCCATTAAAAAACTAGATAACACTTATTGTATCAATTGTCATGTGTACGGACACATGGCAAATTACTCTAGATGTCCCCTCTACCCAAAGCCCCGCAAAGGCACTAACATTACACCCAATAACTATGCCACCGCTCTAGATAATTTAATACGACCAAATACCTCTTTTGCACAGGCCGTCACTAAATCCACAAATAACTCTAGAAATCCACAACAGATGGCAGCACCCTCCAACACACGCAGAAATCCTGCCATATTCTCTCAGAAACAAACCAATCAAATTGTAACTCCAACCCCCACGAATAATAATATTACTAATGAAAATAATTCTCCACAAAATATTCTCCTTCAAACCCTGCAACAAACTATACAAGCTTTAACTCTCTTAACTCAGCAAGTTTCAAACCTTAACTTTAACAACCCAACCCCCACGCCTAAGAAAAATAAAAGTAAACTTACTAAAAAGAATTGCAAGCCCTATTAGAGGCTCTTATTGATGATGATGATGATTAGACACAATTTGATTGGTTTAAACATCTGTTCATGGAATGCAAACGGCATTTTAAATAAAATTAAGGAATTTAAAATTTTTGTAGAGAAGTACGCTCCCGATTTAATTCTTATTCAGGAAACACATCTGAGACCTAAGTACAACATAAATATACCAAATTACATCTGCTACCGCAATGACAGAGACACGGGCGAGAGAGCGCGCGGCGGTACTTTAATTCTCATCAGGCGCAATTTTCCCCACTATAATCTACCCACTCCAGCACATCGAGGCTACGATCGTAGTTCTCACCCCACCTAACTTCAATCCCATTTCTATTGCCTCCGTATACGTTCCGCCTAAATCGGACGAGAGATTGTTCACACTGGATTTTGAACAACTCCTTCAGACCAACAGTAATTGTGTGATTTTTGGCGACCTAAACGCCACACACAACGAGTGGAACTGCTTAGTCAACTCCACGAGAGGAAAGCAATTAAAAACGTTCACGGATACACTCAATTTAACTATTGCGTATCCCAGTTCCCCCACCCGCTTCGGCCACGGGACTTCAAATACTCTAGATATTGCCGTCATAAATAACTTTAATTTCCTCTTCACTATGGATTCCATTCCGGAGCTTTCCTCCGACCATAACCCAGTATTCCTTAATTTTTCCCTTACTTCGCCTATACATCAAGACAACGCTCGAGCAGTTACCACCTGTTGGTCTGATTTTCGCAATAACTTAAAAGTTCTGTTCATTTGTCCGATTTTTCGGGCATTCGAAATCCTAATGTGCTGGAAGATAAAATTTCTTTTCTCACCGCCGCCATTTGCTCCGCCCACCAACAAGCGTCTAAGCCAATAGAAAACAAGAAACACTCCTTCACTCCAAACCACATACACGAACTCATTTACATCAAAAATAAAGCAAAAAGATTGTACAATCGCACCTTAAATCAATACACAGAACTAATTATTACAAAGCACAAGCAAATTTAAAAAGCACTCAAAAACACTCACAACAATCCTGGCAAACTAGACTTGAATCGCTCAACACAACAGACAACAGCCTTTGGCAGTGTCAGAAGTTTTTTTGCAAAAACGCTCCTCCATTCCTAATCTCATTAGCTCATCTGGCCCCGCTTGCAGCGACGATCAGAAAGCTAATCTTCTTGCTATAACCCTCAAAGATAACTTTACTGAAAATGAAAGGCCTAATGGTGATTATCCTATTGATAACACGATTACTACTACTCTTGAAAATTTTTTTTCTCTCACCCCCCACCCCTTCCCATTACCCCTACTGATCCAGATGAAGTTCTTAACTATATTAAAACTCTTTCTAACAATAAAGCCCCAGGTAAAGACAATATTACTAATAAAATGGTCAAGCATTTCCCTCTTAAAATTCTTCTGCTTTTAACTTTTTTAATCAATAAAATTCTTCTTTTAAGACATTTTCCAAATAACTGGAAAATTGCCATTGTTTTCCCAATTAAGAAACCAGGTAAAAATAGCAAGTCTCCTTCGAGCTACCGACCCATTTCCCTTTTAAGTATTCTCAGTAAAATTACGGAGCACATTATTCTTAATAGACTTCATAACTTTACGGATAGTATTAATTACATAAATCCCAATCAATATGGATTCACCAGGCACCTCTCCACCTACCACCCACTACTCAGATTGACTGAAAAAATCACTTCTGGATTTCAGAGAGGCAGATCCACTGGAGCTGTCTTTCTCGACATTCAGAAGGCTTTTGACAGGGTCTGGGTGAGTGGTCTCATTTACAAACTAATTATTAACAATTTCCCCCTGCACTAATTCATTTAATTAATTCCTATCTAGTCAATAGATCTTTTCAAGTTAAAGTCAATAACACTCTTTCCAGCACCGTTTTTATCAAAAACGGAGTCACTCAAGGAAGCCTCCTCGGTCCCATTCTTTTCAACATCTATATTAATGATATTCCCTCTCATACACTAACTATGACTAACATTTATGCGGATGACACTTCCATTTCGGCCACCTACAAAAATCACCACACAATTACTAAAGCACTTAATGCACACCTAATACTGCTAGAAGAATTCTTCAATACATGGAAAATTAAAATAAACGTAGATAAAACAGTCGCAGTTCTTTTCACCAGGAGAAGAAAGCCATGCACACCACCTACTCTGTATTCCACACCACTACACTGGTCTCAGAGCACTAAATACCTAGGACTTGTCTTAGAGAAAAATCTCACCTGGAAACAACACATATTACACGCGCGTGACAAATTCCGGAACGCAATGCGATCCCTTTATCCCTTAATTTGCCGGAATTCTCATTTAAATATTTACAATAAGGTACTTCTCTACACTGCCGTCCTGCGGCCCATCCTCGCGTATGGTTGTCCTGTGTGGGGCTATGCAGCCAATTCTAATATAAAACTTTTAGATAACGCTCAAAATGCATTAATTAGAAATATCACCAGAGCCTATAGATATAATAGAAATAGAAATATTTATAAAGTTCTCAAAATTCCAACATTTAAAGCTCATATAAAAAATTAGGTCAAAAATTCTTTGACAATCTTTCGAATATAAATAACGTTAACATTCAAAATCTAGAGAACTACGATCCTAATATCTATAAAAAGAGACCCAGAAGAATATTACTGGACTCTTACAATCCTCCATAACATTAATTCCCGGTCATTCCCATGTGGAGAATGACCACCCTTGCTAAATTTTATTTTTTTCTTAACTTATCTCTTTTTAGTTTAATTATTAATTTTTAATTTAAATTCAATTACCCACACAGGCACCCACTTAAGTTCCCATCTCTAATTTCTTAATTACATTCTCGACACCAGGCGCAGTGAATAGAGTTCTCGCTCACCGACTCCTGATGACCAATAGCAGACGAGCTTCTCGTCTGCTTGCACGAATTTTGACTTGATTTTTCTGAGACCGCCGAAATCGCCAGTTCGCCCGCCCACTGTCTCCTTCCATGTCCACCAATAAGGAAACACCATCTCGAAAGCAGGCCAACCAACATTAAGCGCCCAATACATTAAGTATGGGACGGAGGAACGCTTCGCGTTCCAGTGCCCAAAGATGTCAAGCGACCTAATAAAAAGCGACCTATTATATAGCTTCTTTAGTACTTTTTAATATATTTCGAAAATTTCATACAATTCAGTTGAAAACTGCATGCTAAGAGCAAAAAATACAGTAAAAAATTTGATGAATATACAATAAAGTTTTTTACATAGAAGTAAAACTGAGAGGCTAAAGCGTAGGAATGAAAAATTTTAAGTATATCTGAAGTAGTTTTCGAAATATTTATTTTAAAGTTCAGAAAATTTGTGTGCGTTTTATGTTGTACTTAATATTAATTAAATAGTTAAAATAATATGCTAACAATAGTCATGTAATCGTTTGACGACACATTCATATACTAATGAAAATTATAATGGTCATTGATGCGAATGTCAAGAATTTTATGTAATTTTAAATTCATTCATTAAGATATTGATGTAGAAAATATAAAATGACCATTTAAAATACATGAAAAATGCAGTTTGTTATAAAATGATCTTGACAAACAAAATACGGCATTTTCACTTACTATGGCAGAGTCGGCTTAGTCAGGGGCGATCTGGAAGAACAGAGAGGGACCCGCAGTTTTGATGGATGCCGCTCTAGCTTTTAAAGTTCTCAGGAAAAAATATATATATATATAAATTACAAATGCAAAAATAAGTCTTGTAATTTTCGATACATTTTTATAACAACGAATTGTGGATTTGGCTTCCAATACATTGTTGTGTTTGACAATATCTAAGGTAACCAACGCTACTTTAGATAGATTTGTATTACTTTTTCGTAAACGTATTCCTTTTAAAATTAATTCGTGCAGCCAAAATACACCTTTTGCTCTCTTAAAAATTTATGTAAACTATAACGGTTAATTTTAATTTATGCAACTTGTGCAATTTTGATCAATCCAAAATTACATGTTTTTTGCTGCTCTAAAAGCTTTTAGGATTTTAGAACTGATCTTACAATCCACATACGTTTTATAGTAGTATATTCAAAAATGATAAAGACATTTTTACGACTGTGTGAGCTTTTATGCCTCGTTTATAAATATAAAAAATTGCTTTCAGCTACAGTTTTTAAAATGTACTGAAATAAGTGGAGGAATAGGATATTTACATATTATGAATATTTTTGACTGCAGTAAGATATATTTATATTTCAGTTTCTTTACAATTTGAATAGAAGTTGTAAGCCATTTTGCGAATAGTTTGATATTGAGTATAAACCCATAGGCTGTTTAATATTCTAAACTGTTTTAGATTAATACCAGCACACATTAAAATAAGGCTTATTTGCAGTTATATGATCAGCTTTAGGGATATTTAAATTTTCAAAAATAGTCTACACGTAGGAAAACATTCTTTCAAAACCACACACCACATCTCTCATACTATGTCTTCCATACAGCAGGAAATATTTGTGTATACTCAAAAAATTTAATACAGGATACATTTCCAAATGTTAAAATTGTTTTTTAAATTTGGTATGGATACATTGTGGAACTGTCGGTTATTTTCACTGAACAAAATTGTTTTAAGTGTACTGTTTTGAAAGACAAAATTAATTAGGGAGAACTTTTCTCACAATAGAATTTGTAATGACTGAATTGTGTGAAAATGTAGTTATCGATGTGTGACATTTTTTCTTGTAATAAAAGAAACAGAAAGATGAGAAATTAAACTTGATTCTATTTCAGTTGCTACTGAATATAATCTTAAAAGGCACTAAGACACAGATCATAAAACAACCAAAAACGATAATTTAAAAATATTTTTCGTTTCAGCAACAGCTCTTGCTAGAGATTTAGGTATTGATCCCGAATTTTCGTCTCTAAGCTCAGGAAAGGGTCAGTTTATTTTATTTCGAGAGCAGTGAGAGATGAACGAGTTTCAAATCCTTTCCAACAATGAAGACTACTTTCTATTTTGCAATTCCTGATTCGAGATTTCTTTGGCAAATGCAAGATATATCTTATTATATGAGTACTATTCAACATTCTGAGTGCTTTCACAACATTTCTAATGATGAAAGCCTGAATGGACTTAGATATAACGTTACAGGAACAGGAGGGACATGGCCGTTTTCAACCTTTCCGGCACCCTAGACGCTTCAATAGCTACGCCCCTCCTATTTCCAGAGCATCCTCTTCTTCCTTCAGTTTTTTTCCCTGTTTTGTTTCTGGAGGGGTTTTTCTCTATTTTCACCTTCAAATTTTTTGGGCCCCTAAATCTTGTGCGCCCTAGACACGTGCCTAGCGTGCATAAACGGAAAAGCGACCCTGAGGAGGAAGGAAGTATTGTGAAAGATATAGTCTCGGTACATAACTCTTTAATGAAATAACTTCATTCATAGATATTCTTCCAATTGAGGTAGTTGAAATAATTGTAGATAGCCAATTAAGGTAGAAGAGAGAAATTGTAGTAAAAAATGATCCCATTCCTGTTTTCCAATTTTGCTCTAGCAATAAGATTTTTTTTTAATCTTACCGGTTTTCTGTGGCTTCAGGTGGAAAAGGCTTCAGTGAATTAAAAATTGCTAGAGCAATAATAAGGCACTAGAAAAGCTTTCATATTTGACCATCATCTTTATTGAATTTGAAATCTTTGAAAAAAATTGATTTCACCGAAATTGTTGGCAAATTTACATCTCAGAAAACCAGAAAAATTGTTTTAAGTTAATTATGAGGTAGTCTTTGTAGAAGGACTGATTTACGTTGGTGTATAGAATTAAGAAAATTTGCCTATTTTATCGAATTTCAAGGAAGAAAAATTAACAAAACGTAAAAATGCTGCTTCAAAACAAAAAGATGTATATCTTGTAGATTGAATATGTAAGTATATATGTGTGTTGCGACGGGACTTTACCGAGTCTGTCAACTAATCTTCTTGGGGAATCTTTGGGGCCATCAATTGAGTTATTTCACAGCCAAACCTCTCAAGAAGAAACCTTGATACTCAGATTAGTTAATATATATATATATATATATATATATATATATATATATATATATATATAGTGGAGGTTTAATAATCGAGGAGGAAAAGAGAAGAAGGAAGAAAGGAAGTTGAGATGCTGAACGCCGTGAGCTTATGGTAAGGATCTGAACTTAGAAGCGCAATTATAGAAAGGGCTTCAGCGAGTCAAAGAAATTAAGGAAGATTGAGATTCATAGTATAACTTTACTTAAAGTTAAGCGGTTAGAATTCTATGCGCTTATTCACATAAGATTTAGGATTACGATATATCACTCCTGATTTCCTTCCTAGAGTAAGACTGTCTTTTATTATTATAATTGATAATAATAAATTGTTTTTTATGGCTAGCTTGGATCATCAATCATTACCTCACACAAATCTAGGTCAAGTAGATGAAGATATGGTTTCCACAGGTTATACCACAATGTGTGGGTGAAGCTAGTCGAGGAAATAGATTTATAAGCGCACATGTGCAAAATCCGCATTTCGTTCGCTAGCACACTTCGACAAATTTATTGGTGTTTGTCTTAGTAATCGGTTAAACCAAAATTGACACAGTAAAAATAAGTAACCACCAACGTGTGTGTTTAGATGGCAGAAAGAGGCGGCGAATTGTGGGTAGACTAGCAGCAGGTCAGTTTCAAATCCAGACTTGTAGATAATTCATTTTAACACTCCGCATCATGTTCAACTTATGGAAACATGTTTCAGGGTACAAGATTCATCGAGAGAAAGTCTGGTCAAGGTTAGCCAAGAGCTACGACGTCTAGAGAAGATCTCTATTTGTCCATTATAGCGAGCCTTAACAGGGATGCTACAGCTTCTCAGTTATCTCATGAGTTGTATGCGGCTACAGGATCCCGAATTTCAAGGGAGACTGTTTCCAGAAGACTTCATGAGAGAGGGCTGTTTGTAAGAAGACATGTTGTTTGTGTCCTGTCATTTCTGCGAAAAGAAGATTCCGCTTAAAATGAAGCGAAGATCATAGAGATCCGAGCATGGATTGATGTGTCCCGGTTCAGCCCAATCAGTGATTCTCACCGTACTTTCATAAGGAGAGAACCAGGAACCCACTACCGATGTCCAAGAAATCGACCATTACGACAGAAGAGACTTGATAATCTGGGCCGGCATTACGTTGGATTGCCCTACATACACAAATGTCTTTGAAAGAAACACTGGTACTGCTGTGAGATATAGGAAGAAAATCTGGGAGCCCTATGTTCACCTTTTCAGGGGAGTAGTGGGCCCTTATTTCATTTTAATCGATGATAATGCAAGGCCACATTATTACTGGAAAGTGAGGATATTCATTGGATGGATTGGCCAGCTATATCTCCGGACCTCAACCCTATACAGTATGCCTGCAATGCTCTAAGACAGTGTTTCTCAAACTGTGGGGCGTGCCCCCTAGGGGTGCGATAAACCAATGAGAGGGGTGAGAGCATATCGAAAATAAAGGGTTAAAAATTAATTTACTGGAATTAAGCATAACAAAATACTTTCTAACATAACAAAAAGATACAGATTTACACTGATATGATTTATATATATCATCTGGCAAAATTACGTCATCAAAAATAAAAAATTCTACTTCAAACGCTCATTAGCTATCTTTGATCCTATAAACAAATTTAAAAAATGCTTTGTTTGCTTTGCTGTAATCCCACGATGAGAGATTTTTTTATTACGTTTCTTTTAACCTAAAATATTACTTTAGCTGACCTTCGAACTTACTGGTATGGTTATCTCTGTCCCTTTTTTTTAGGGAAGCTGTAAATCATGGTTGGGCATTACGTCGATCGCGTTCTACCGGTGGATCGTCAAGACATTTTGGGGTGACCACCTGAAAATTTTAGTAGTTAGTAATTATATACGGAAATATTCAAAATTGACTGAAGTATGTAGAATAAGCTTTTTACTGATTATAACAACAAAAATTAACTTTAGATAAAAATTATTTAAATAAATTTTTTTTTTTGATAATAAAGGCATTATTTAATCTCATTATGTTTGTGGCTGTTATTATGGTTGTATCTTGCGTTTTTTTTTTACTTTAAACGCGGTTTTAAAAGTGTTCGTTTTTTTTAGTTCTGCAAGTAAGTACACATATTCCGTTTTTATTATTAAAACATTGAAGACCTTTTCCTCCCTCACCACACCTACGACGCTGGAAATTGGCTCATACAAGAATTTTTCAAAAGGAGCGGGGTGAAAGTCTACCATTCTCATAGCATACCCCAATACGCAGCCAGACATATTTTTTTGATTTTGTAGATTGTCGGGAACAAAAAGCAGTAAAAAATAAAATACTGAATAAATAATCAGCATTAATTAAAAAAGAAATTATTTTAAGAAATACTTAGTTAAGTTTCACATACTATACTTAGGATTATAATCAATCGGTAAAAATATCAAGGGGTACGGGGGAAGGTCCGGGCCCGTGGCGGCTCCTCTTCTCCCCTCCTTGTGTGGACCATTACCACAGGGGGACCACAGCACCTTGAAAAAATTAGAAGTAGCCCGTACCCTGGAAAAGTCTGCCCATCCCTGCTATAAATTATATATTTCTGTTTCGCCTTTTTCTTTGTGAAATAGTTTTATGATATATGGATAAGCATGTTGAGCACTTTGAAGAATTATTTGGCCAAAATTTTTTTTATGAGTATTCTGAAACATATAATGCATAATGAAAAACGTTTAACACAATTCTTTTTTAGAACTAATATCCATATTTTTATATTGAATACACGGAATTGAACATTAGCGAAAAGTGTCTGTGATTTGTGTCCTTCATAAAAGTCACGCCTATTTGAAACAATTTTGCTCAGTTTTATTGGATTTCTTCTCAAATTATCAAAGACAAATTCAAAAGTCCTTGAAATAGATGAGTATATTTTCTCTTATATTATTCACTGAAATTATGATTTTTATTGTGTATAGTAAAAATAATTATAAAAAAAAGGATTGGGGGTGAGTCATTCCGGGGTAACATCAACTTTAATATCGAGTGCACACTTGATACCGGTCTAAAACATTTTGAAGTTTTCTCGCTTTAATTATTAAAAATAACACAATTATTCTTTATTGGAATTTTACATTTTTTTTCATTATTTAATATTAATTCTAAATGCTAATTCTGTGAGGCTTTTAATTACAGTTCGTTCAAAACTATTTATAACTAGCTGCAAGCACCCGGCTTTGCCCGGGTTTAAAATAAGGTTTTCTGCAGAAGCTTGTAAAACTGTTTATTTGCATGCAATAAAAGGGTACATTTATCTTAAAGCAATGTGATAGACAACATTTTTGGCAGTTCCATTTGGAGTGTGTACAAAAAGATTTTCCTCTCTGCCTACTCTAGAGCAGGCCACATACACCTGCCCATGAGAAAAGCATGGTGTCTGCAAGTCTATACTCTCCCCCTTTTTCTCATAGGCATGACTGTAGCAAAAAATGACCATGCATTCCTATGAATGAAGGAATGGAATGGAATGTAGTAAGTAATGCGATATTTGTTGCAGTAAAGTAAATATAACAAAGCAGTATTGCAAATTACTTACCGCTTTTGTCTGGTAAAGTTTTCTCTAAAATGAACCCATGGCTCAGAACATGCACATGGAGCACTCTTTTTGGCTGGAGGAGGCCAGAGTGAGGTTGGGATGGAACGAAACCTGTTTAAGAACCTTCCCCATGCAATTTTGTGAATGTATACCAAATTTCACGTTATTTGGTTCTCTGGATCTTGAGTTATAAGAAAACAAACAAATGAGTCTTATATGTATATATAGATATAGATTTGTTTGAATTCTTGTGTATTATTACTTTTGTAAGCTTCATGGCATAGTTTACGGTGTACCAGTCTTTTAAAGCTGACTGAGCCACAGCAACATTTAGCTAGGTATAGCTAGTTATAACATAAAATTAAATCTTAAAAAGATATCAAAAATAAAAGAAAGCTCAATATTTTGATTAAATCAGTATAAACATTTTCGTACAAACACAATATATATACTGTAAAATATTTATTTTGCTATTTGCCTTTCAGACAGACATCAAACAAAATTTTAAAAATTGTCAAAAACAGATAGAAAACATATTTAAGGGAAATACAACTGATTAATTTTGCCAAAGACATCGCCATGTGTAAAAAAATATTTGCAGTACATAATAGCCAAAAAAAAATGAAAGTACTAAAATATAAAAAAACAGAAATTATACATTGAATTAATTAAGGATTAGTGGAGGGAAAGATATAAAACAGGCTAAGATAATACTCATAATATTAATTTCATATTGGTAGGCTACTCATTTTTGGCATGATTTTGAAATCACGCCAAATTGGTGTTGTGGCCAGTCTAATGTTATAGTAATGTACAGAATTAGACGTACTTATGTATTATCGCAACCTATTGGTGACATTATACAAAATGAAGCACATGATTGCCAATTCAACGCATACAAAGTTGGGATTGCCAAAGTGGCGAGTTGTCTTGAACGTTGGCGATTGTACAATAATACGCAAGTACTAAATAAAAAATTATCCAAAGTATATATATCCCGAGCATAAAAATAAATTGAAAAATGAAGTACAATACTAACTATAACTGACATAAAAAGAACTGAAATTTTATCAATGCAAAAGCATAATTTGAAAAAATAAGGTACTTACATATAACCGCAACCTATTGGCGACATTATATGAAACGAAGCACATGACTCACAATTCAGCCTATATATGACATGCGAAATTGGGGTTGCCAACTTGGCAAGTTATTTTGAACGTTGGAGATTGTTAGGATAGTACATAAGTAACAAAAATAATTTATCTTACGACTACCTGCTTCCTCAACATACTCCTTTTTGGCATGATTTTGAAATCACACCAAATTGGTATGTTGTGGCCAGTCTAATGTTATAGTAATGTACAGAATTAGACGTACTTATGTATTATCGCAACCTATTGATGACAGTATACAAAATGAAGCACATGATTGCCAATCAACGCATACAAAGTTGGGATTGCCAAAGTGGCGAGTTGTCTTGAACGTTGGAGATTGTGCAATAACATGTAAGTACTAAATAAAAAAATAATCCAAAGTATATATATCCCGAGCATAAAAATAATTTCAAAAATGAAGTACAATAGTGACATTAACCGACATAAAAAGAACTGTACTAAATGTATCAATGCAAAAGCATAATTTGAAAAAATAAGGTACTTACATATAACCGCAACTTATTGGCGATATTATAGGAAACGAAGCACATGACTCACAATTCAGCCTATATATGACATGCGAAATTGGGGTTGCCAACTTGGCAAGTTATTTTGAACGTTGGAGATTGTTAGGATAGTACATAAGTAACAAAAATAATTTATCTTACGACTACCTGCTTCCTCAACATACTCCTTTTTGGCATGATTTTGAAATCACACCAAATTGGTATGTTGTGGCCAGTCTAATGTTTTAGTAATGTACAGAATTAGACGTACTTATGTATTATCGCAACCTATTGGTGACATTATACAAAATGAAGCACATGATTGCCAATCAACGCATACAAAGTTGGTATTGCCGAAGTGGCGAGTTGTCTTGAACGTTGGCGATTGTGCAATAATACGTAAGTACTAAATAAAAAAATTATCCAAAGTATATATATCCCGAGTATAAAAATAATTGAAAAATGAAGTACAATAGTAACATTAACCCTCTAACCGAATAGCACGAAAAATTCCGTCAGTGTAAAGATGCTTCGAAAATGGATTGCACTGATTTTTCTGCCTTCAATTAACGTTTTCAAAAGCGGATTACCCGCACTTTTCTGAAATCCTTTCCTCCTTTTAAGGTTTAACATCTTGAAAGATAATGAGGGACGGAGGAAGCAACACAGCAGGAGTTTTATAGCTTGCAGGGAACCCCGTGTTTTGACCCTGGGGCAATCGTAAAAAATCGGGGAGAAATTTCTTTAGAACCCAAGAAGTGTTTGTTTGCTAGCTTGTATTTTAAAAGTTTTCAAAAGTCCCAACACATAAGTAAAATATGTTACAATTCCCTTTTGGTTTCATATTAATTTCAAACTGTAACAAGTTGGGGCGTGTCAGGGCAATCTGCTATTTTATATAGTTAGACAAATTATCTTTTTTAAAGTATATTCTTTCGCTTCATTTTTCTTATCTTAATCAATGCTTTCAGTTTTTGAAACATGATTATTTCATTATAAGATGCCCCCAAAAAAATAATAAAACACCAAACACTTTAAAATTTGAAATCTTTTCAACTTTCCAACCACTAAAAATGAATAAATTTAAACTTCATCAAATGATTTGAAATATTTTCTTACATTTTGATAAAAATAATAACAAAAAAAAACTAATTAAGATCTATTAATTTTTTTTTAGATTTCAAAGCCGAAGTGTTCAGGGAAGTTACGTACAGTGCCTAGTTATATATTGTTAAAATACACCGAATTATATTTGAATTTTAAGTGCTTGAAATTCAGTTTACATCAAAGACAACATGAATGAAGATTTTCACACATTTTTTTTATAACTTGAATGTTTGAATAAATGGAAATCAAAAATATACGGAAACATTTACAGTAGACATTTATGCATATAAATAAACATAAAAATCAATTTTAAATTCGAGCTATTCAAAAACATTCGAATTATTCTTCAAAAATATTTTTTATGCAAAATACCTCAACATTTATCTTTTTTTCAAGGCTAACTGAATAAGTAATTAAAGTCTGGATATTTTTTGAAATCTCGACCGTATAAAGCTAGAAATTTTATGTTAGAAATTCCATGTGAAATTTCGAAAAAAAAAATGTATCGCAAAGTTAAAAATTATTTACCATAAGTTCTAGCAACTCTTTGAGTATAATATAAATTTCAAATTTTATTATATAGCTTCTTCGGTATTTTTTAATATATTTTGAAGATTTCATACAATTCAGTTGAAAAATGCATGCTAAGAGCAAAAAATATACTAAAAAAACCGAGGAATATACAATAAAGTTTTACATAGAAGCAAAACTGAGAAGCTAAAGGGTAGGAATGAAACATTTTGAGTATTTCTGAAGTAGTTTTCGAAATATTTATTTTAAAGTTCAGAAAATTTGTGTGCGTTATGTTATACTTAATATTAATTAAATGGTTAAAATAATATGTTAATAACAGTCATGTAATCGTGTGATGACACATTCATATACTAATATAAATTATAATGGTCATTGATGCGAATGTCAAGAATTTTATGTAATTTTAAATTCAGACATTAAGATAGTGATGTAGAAAATATAAAACGACCATCTAAAATACATGAAAAATGCAGTCTGCTATAAAATGATCTTGGCAAACAAAATCCGGCATTTTCACTTACTATGGCAGAGCCGGCTTAGTCAGGGGCGATCTGGAAGAACAGAGAGGGACCCGCAGTTTTGATGGATGCCGCTCTAGCTTTTAATGTTCTCAGGAAAATATATATATATATATAAATTACAAATGCAAAAATAAGTCTTGCAATTTTCCATACATTTTTATAACAACGAATTGTGGAATTGGCTTCCAATACATTGTTGTTTTTGACAATATGTAAGGTAACCAACCCTACTTTAGATAGATTTGTACTACTTTTTCGTAACGGTATTCTTTTTAAAATTAATTCGTGCAGCCGAAATACACCTTTTTCACCCTTAAAAATTTATGTAAACTATAACGGTTAATTTTAATTTATGCAACTTGTGAAATGTTCATAATTAACCATTTCCGTCTAAACAGTTTACATGAAAAAAAAAGTTTGGACTCCCTCATTCATTAGGGATTTATATAAGATTCTAACATTAAATTTTATTTTTCACCGAATAGGATCGTATGGTAGTGTATAGTGCTTCCACACCACAGGTCTGGAGTTCTATTAACGGGCCGCGCAAGGTCGACTCTGCCTTCCATCTCCGCTACATTGGGTCGATAAATGAGTACCAAGCTTGCTTCGGGTCTTAAACACTGAAGGTCTCTCTTCAGACAGACCACCAAATCGGGACATCTATTCATGCACCTCAGCGTCCAATGGTCACGTGTATTATGATGGGCACAGTAGTTCCTGGCCCTCATGGATTGTTGTGCCTCTGAGTTTGAGTTTTAAGTTTGAGGATTACCTCACTTTGGGGATACCCCTTAGATAAACATGTATTTCCACTCATTTGCAATTAAACATTTTTCTTCCAATTACGTTTATTTCAGAAGGAAGTTTTATTTTTCAAATGTATTTGCTTAATAACATGCATATTTGTGTATTATATTAAAAATTTCATCAATCCAAAATTACATGTTTTTAGCTCCTCTAAAAGCTTTTAGGATTTTACAACTGATCTTACAATCCATTTACGTTTTATAGTAGTATATTTAAAAATGATAAAGACATTTTTTACGAGTGTGTGAGCTGTTATGCCTCGTTTATAAATATAAAAAATTGCATTCAGCTACAGTTTTTAAAATGTACAGAAATAAGTGGAGAAATAGGATACTTACATCTTATGAATATTTTTGACTGTAGTAAGATATATTTACATTTCAGTTTCTTTACAATTTGAATAGAAGTTGTAAGCCATTTTGCGAATAGTTTGATATTGAGTATAATTCCATAGGCTATTTAATATTGTAAAGTGTTTTACTTTGATACCAGCACACATTAAAATAAGGCTCATTTGCAGTTATATGATCAGCTTCAGTGATATTTAAATTTTCAAAAATAGTCTACACGTACGAAAACATTCTTTCACAACCGCACATCACATCTCTCATACTATATCTTCCCTACAGCAGGAAATATTTGTGTATACTGAAAAATTTAATACTGGATACATTTCAAGTGTTAATTTGTTTTTAAAATTTGGTATGAATACATTGTTCAACTGTCAGTTAACTTCACTGAACAAAATTGTTTTAAGTGTACTGTTTTTGAAAGACAAAATTAATTAGGGAGAACTTTTCTCACAATAGAATTTGTAATGACTGAATTGTGTGAAAATGTAGTTATCGATGTGTGAAATTTTTCCTTGTAATAAAAAGAATCATAAAGATAAGAAATTTAACTTGAGGAGAAAATGGTTAGAAGTACTGTCATGCGCATTTGAAGAAGTATATCCCCCATTAAAATTAAAAATTATTGACTGAATGTGTGTTATGTCCATCACAAATGCCGATGTAGAAACGATATTTTTATTTAATGCAAGGAGTTCGAATAGGAGAGCACTAGGAATGAAAATTTAGATTTTTCGAAAAATATTCAGTTAACATAAAAATATCATTTATATGATTTAAATTTAAATAAATTAAAAGTATTGAAATCATTTTTTATGTTATTCTAAATTAAAAATATAATTGAATAGAGAAAGATCTGTTTTATTTCATAAATATCACCATTTATGTCTTATTGTTTAAAAAAAAGATAGGGCCTTTACTCTTTTTTACCTCATAACTTTTTAAAAACATGAAAGTGAGCGCGTTTTTACTCTCATATTCAAAAATGAATACAGGATGCTTTTTTCTGGTTCAAATCGCAATACCAAAATATTTTTTTTAATTTTTAAAAAATGACAGAAAAATAAATTTTGTTTGAAGAAAATATAACTATTTTTCAACTTTTAACACGCCATTTATTTCATGTTTTTTTTTACCCTGCATTTTGTTTTAATTTTACTGTGACTGCATCTATGGGGAAAACGACAGAGTAGAAAGAACTACGGTTTTCATACAAGATTGCCCAAGGCAACTTAACAGCTAGCTGTAAACGATTGCTATCCTGGTTCTCAATGATCAAATACGCCGAACCAAGTCATAAAGTTGTCCCCTTTCGACCTCCCAAGTTTTAAAAAGGGAAAAGAATTGAAGTCTGTTGCATTTTTTAAGGGAATAGCAATATAAGAGTAAAACGCTTTCGGAATAACTTTTGAGGAGGAAGGTATCCAGTTAGAGGGTTAACCGACATAAAAAGAACTATTCTAATTCTATCAAGGCAAAAGCATAATTTGAAAAAATTAGGTACTTACATATAACCGCAACCTAATGGCGACATTATATGAACCGAAGCACACGACTCACAATTCAGCATACATATGACATGCGAAATCGGGGTTGCCAACTTGGCAAGTTATTTTGAACGTTGGTGATTGTTAGGATAGTACATAAGTACAAAAAATAATTTATCTTACGACTACCTGTTTCCTCAACAGGTATTTAACCCTCTGGGTGGTTAGCTTCCTTCTGAAAAGTTATTCCGAAAGCGTTTACTGTTATTTTGCCGTTCGCTTTAAAAATGCAACAGTCTTCTTTCCTTTCCCCCTTTTAAAACTTGGGAGGTAGAACGGGGACAATTTTATTTCAGTCCCTTTGGCAAACAAGAACCAAGAGATCGATCGTTTACTGCTAGCTGTTAAGTTGCCTTGGGCAATCTTGTATGTCGGCCGTTTCCCCTATATGTTCAGTCACTGTAAAATTAAAACAAAATGAAGGGTGAAAAAAAGGAAAAAATGAAATAAATAGTGTGTTAGAAGTTGAAAAATAATTATATTTTCTTCAAACAAAATTTATTTTTCTGTCATTTTTAAAAATTAAAAAAAATATATATTTTGGTATTGCGATTTGAATCAGAAAAAAGCATCCTGTATTCATTTTTGAATATGAGAGTAAGAAAACGCGCTCACTTTCCTGTTTTTTAAAAAAGTAATGAGGTAAAAAGAGCCCTATCTCTTTTTTTAAACAATAAGACAATAAATTGTGCATACGGTGATATACATACGATGATTATATTTATGAAATAAAACCGATCTTTCTCTATTCAATTATATTTTTAATTTAAAATAACATAAAAAAGGATTTCACAATACTTTTAATTTATTTTAGTTAAAATCATATAAATGATATTTTTATGTTAACTGAATATTTTTCGGAAAAATCTAGATTTTCATTCCTAGTGTTCTTCTTTTCGAACTTCTTGTATTAAATAAAAATTTCTTTTCTACATCGGCATTTGTGATGGACATAACACACATTCAGTCAATAATTTTTAATTTTAATGGGGGATATACTTCTTCAAATGCGCATGATACTACTTCTAACCATTTTCTACTCAAGTTTAATTTCTTATCTTTCTGTTTCTTTTATTACAAGGAAAAATGTCACACATCGATAACTACATTTTCACACAATTCAGTCATTACAAATTCTATTGTGAGAAAAGTTCTCCCTAATTAATTTTGTCTTTCAAAACAGTACACCAGTGTTTCTCAAACTTTCAATACTGGCGCCCCCTTTTCAATCACAATTTTTATCGCGCCCCCTTATACATTAATAATGCACTAAATCAGTGTTTCTCAAACTTTCAATACTGGCGACCCAATTTTAAATCATAATTTTTGTCGCCCCCTGTACAACAATAATGTATTTACTGCAATAAAAATGCACTTTGAGAGAGAGACGCTAAAGTTACAATACGATCTTAATTATAAACCGTACAAATTAATACGATAAGTGTATTAAAATTTGTATATGTAGCTTTTTAAGTAATATATATTTTAAGAAAATTACTTAAAATATATATTACTTAGAATTATGTTATTTTTCTTTCTCTAATTTTTTAAATTGGAACAGATCGCAAAATGATGTATTTAATTAAAGATTTATTTCCTTCAGCATTCATTTCTCAAAGTACAAATGTCATTAGAAAAATAGTCTAGTCAATGTCGCTCTCTATCATATCCATCACATCTGGCATTATAGGGTACGTTTGCGTGAGTCTAGGCAAGCTTTCGGACGTCTGCGCAAAGCATGTAAAAATGCTTTTCCTCGTACAATTCCAGTCAGTTTTGGTCGACTCGATACTCCTATAACTACCGAATCTAGCTTGAATGTTCCTTTTTTTTTTTAATTTCCACGTTAATTGTAATTCACGGTAATTAAGTATTTACGGCAGTAGATTAAAACATTATCATACATACATTTTTAAGTCGTAAGCAAACATTCGACCGTAATAAAGAATCAACAAGTACACAGACGAACGAGCATGGTTCCGAAAATTAAATCAAGACGATCTTCTCAAAAATACTTAAATTTTGGATTTACCACTACTGAAGTAAATGATGGAAAAAAAAAAAGCCCCAGCTCGATATGTGTTAAAACTACAAATCTGTAGAACAACATGTGAAAGTTGTTTTTAAAGCATGTAAAATCATTTAGCTATGTTGGCAAAGAATTTTAAAAGTATTTTCTGGATGAGGACAGCTTGGCAGCAAGTTACGAGTGGATTAGGGATTTATTTCAAGATACTCCCAGAAGGGCTCTCAACTTCCGAAGAGGAAATCTTCATAGATTTCACATCCAGTGAAAAATTAAAAGGCAATTTTGTAATAAATCGCTCTTTGAATTTGGGGTAGAGGTGGATGAGGAATTATCTGTACTGAAAACAAAAGCACTTCGTATACTATTACCATTTTCAACATCCTACCTTTGTCAAACCGGATTTTCTGCAGTGGATGCCTTGAAGACAAAAAATATAGATCTCAGCTAAATATAGAAAAATAACTCTTTAAGTGTCAATTTCTGATATTAAACCTTCCTTTGAAAAACTTTCCTCTACAAGACAAGCCCGTGGAAGTCCCTAATAATTATTAAACTTGTTCTTAATTTAGTAATAAGATTTATTGATTGAATATTAACGTCGCACTGTTCAGCTGCACGAGGGCTTTTGACGACGGACCACGTAATTTTGAACCATGGTCAAGTGACGTGGATGACACCTGAGCTGGCACCCCTCTCTCCTAACTACCACACCACACCAACGGGAAAACGTTTCAACTCTCAACAGATTTAACGTGCATCGCTGACCTACACGGCGGGTCTTTAGTGGTACCGGGCTCGAACTCGTGACAAGGCATGCCACGATCCGATACCTATACCACTCGGCTACCTCGGCCAAATTCAGTAATAAGAAATTATTTATAAAATACCTTCTTCAGTACTGATACATCAAACGTATACTGGCTGAAACACCGACTCTTCGCACGAGTTCATTTTTTAAAAAAATAAAACATTCTTGATATAATAGCTGAACTGTAAGGAGAGTAAAACTGTGTGCACACACGACATTGTATACAAAAATGTAAAATGATTTTTTTTTTTAGATAAATGCTATAATTGTAAATAACTGTTTAAAAGAACTGTAATTTTAAACCTCACACAATTAGCATTTAGAATTAATGTTAAATTATGAAAAAGAATATAAAATTCCGATGAAGAATAATTGTGTTACTTTTTAACATTTAAAGCGAGACTTCAAAATGTTTTAACCCGGGAGCAGGCGCGTACTCGATACTAACATTAATGGTAGTGTGGGGGGACTCAGTCACCCCAATCAATTGTTTAGAATTATTTTTACTGTACACGATACAAATCGGAATTCTAGTGAATATTTTAATTTATAGAAAGTATACTTACCTTCTTTCAAGGACTATTCAATTCTTTGATGATTTGAGAAAAAATCCAATAAAACTGAACTAAAATGATTCAAAAGTACAAGACCATAATAAAGGACGCAAATCAGACACTTTTCAATTATCCTACAGAAATGTTAAACCAATCAATTCTTTTCCAAATATCGCAAAACTCTATTATTTACAATTTCTCTAAGCGAAAAGCAAACGCATAAAAGATGGGAGGAAACTAATATTGATAATAACCATACCATAAGATTTAAGGTCAATCAAATGATTAGGAAACGTACTATTCAGCCTGGCTGAAAAGTGAATCATGACTTCCTTTTCTTTTTCTACAACTAATGTACAGTATTTCAATAATAATTACAGTGGTGAATTGTTTATCTTCTTAGAATTTTCTCAGGGTCTGGGTTTCGTTTTTCTTTTAACGAGTAATATTTTATGCTAAAACGTAATAAAAAATCTCTCATTGAGGAAATACAGCATATAAAACAAAATGTTTTTTTTTTTCTTTAATTTGGTTTTGGGATCAAAGATAGCTATTTGATGACGGAAAAAGCCAGATAATAAACATAAATTATGTCAGTGTTGTTGTGTGTATTTTTTTTATTATGGAAGAAAGCATTTTGTTTTACTTCTCTTTCCGGTTATTTTTTTAAAAAAATCTTTACATTTTCAATACGCTCGCGCCCCCTGTAGGGTCATCACGCCCCCAGGGGGCGCGCCCCACACTTTGAGAAACACTGCAGTACACTTAAAACAATTTTGTTCAGTGAAGTTAACCGACAGTTCCACAATGTATCCATACCAAATTTTAAAAACAATTTTAACATTTTGAAATATATCCTGTATTAAATTTTTTGAGTATACACAAATATTTCCTGCTGTATGGAAGACATAGTATGAGAGATGTGGTGTGTGGTTTTGAAAGAATGTTTTCGTACGTGTAGACAATTTTTGAAAATTTAAATATCACTAAAGCTGATCATATTACTGCAAATGAGCCTTATTTTAATGTGTGCTGGTATCAAAGTAAAACACTTTGCAATATTAAACAGCCTATGGGTTTATATTCAATATCAAACTATTCGCAAAATCGCGTACAACTTCTATTCAAATTGTAAAGAAACTGAAATATAAATATGTCTTACTGCAGTCAAAAATATTCATAATATGTAAATATCCTATTCCTCCACTTATTTCAGTACATTTTAAAAACTGTAGCTGAAAGCAATTTTTTTTATATTTATAAACGAGGCATAAAAGCTCACACAGTCGTAAAAATGTCTTTATCATTTTTAAATATACTACTATAAAACGTATGTGGATTGTAAGATCAGTTCTAAAATCCTAAAAGCTTTTAGAGGAGCAAAAAACATGTAATTTTGGATTGATCAAAATTGCACAAGTTGCATAAATTAAAATTAACCGTTATAGTTTATGTTTCGTCAATATTTGTGTGGACTGTAAAACTGGTTAAAGAATAAAAAAATCAGTCTTTTTCGCAACGCTAAGCCTACTTTATTCGTGCACCCGCTTTTGTTGGGGTACAGCTAGACAATGTCTACTTTTACAAATTTTTTACAGATGGCGCTACAGTGCGCTGATGATGTAACATTCCGCCCGGCGTTGAAATATACAATATTTCAAAAATATATTTAAAAATGCAATTTGCTATATACAGTTTACAAATGCCTAAATGAATTAAATACAAATAAATTCAACATTCTAAAATAAGAAAAAAAAAAATACAATATTCAAAAATAGAAAAATACAATATTCTAAGAATATAATATACTTCACATTACAATTTAATTTATATTATTGTTTTCTATTGGTAAGATACATATTTTTGAGATAGAACGTGTGAGAACCCCGTGGCAGTTTTTAGTTTAACGACTCTGACCTTACCGTCAGTTCCATAAATAACCTCCAAGATTCTTGCCATTGTCCATTTACAGGTAGGCAAATCATTTTCCTTTAAAAGCACTAAACACCCTACGGCAACATTATTTTTCTCGAACTGCCACTTGTTTCTCTGCTGTAAATGATTAAGATAATCATTTTTCCAGCGTTTCCAAATAGTTTGTACACACTTTGTGTTGTATACTGCCACCTAGATAGTCTATTATCTGAAATATCTAAAATTGTGTTATCGGACATTAATGTAGAAATGCGGCCTCTACGGGCACATAGCCTCTTCAAAGCTGCAATAAATGCCTCAGTTGTTAAATCAGTCACTGCCTCTAAATGAATAGCCTTTGTAGCCAAGCATACAAAAATCGCAACATAAACTTTTGAAAATATCCCCTTTCTCTGATTTTTAAATTTTATTTGAAAAAGGTCCGCAAAAATCCACCCCAGAGTTTAAAAATGGCGCACTTGGAGTTACTCTCTCTGATGGTAGATTTCCCATTAATTGATCTACCCCAGTAGGCTTCTGTCTAAAGCATGCAATGCAATCATGAACTGTTTTTCGTGCAATACCCTTGCCATTAATGGGCCAAAACTGCATTCTAATTTGATGTACTAAACCCTGAGCACCAATATGAAAAAACTTCTTATGCATATACTCAAAAAGTAATTTAGTAAATTTATGTTTACTAGGTATAATTATTTGATGTTTTGCTTCAAATGGTAAATCAGCATTACAAAGCCTTCCACCAACTCTGAGTAAAAAATTCTCATCTAAGAAAGGATCTAAAGCCTTTAACTTACTTGTTTTGAAACACCTTTACCTTTTTCAAGGCATCGATTTCTGCTTTAAACTCACTTAATTGTGCTATTTTAGCTAAAAATTCCGTACTCCTCTTTACTTCATCTGCAGTTAGATATTTCTCCTTATTACAAGACTCCTTAGCTTTGATGTTATTAATGAACCTAAAAATAAAGCTAAAAATTCTAATTAATTTTATGAAATTATTTGTAACATTAAAGAGTTCATCATAAAAATTTGAAGAACACTCAGTCATTGAAAGAGTCACAGCACATTTTAGTTCATCTCTGTAGGAAGGATCAGGAAAAAGTTGATTGTCCTCGTATTCATCAGTTTGTAAATCTGGACCCGAGAACCACATTTCGTTCTTTAAAAGTTCATCCACATTGCAGCCTCTAAAAATTAAGTCGGCAGGATTGTTTTTGGAGCTAACATGTTTCCAATGATAGTCCTTTGAAAGTGCTTGGATCTCCGCCACCCTATTGCTGACAAATGTTTTGAGTTTATGAGGTTCAGTCTTTATCCACGCTAAAGCAATCGTTGAGTCCGTCCACATCCAAATTTTATGAATAGATAATTGTAGAATTGGCACAACCTTTTTGACTAATCTCGATAGTAGTAAAGCTGCAGACAGTTCTAACCTCGGTATGGTGAGTGTTTTCAAGGGAGCCACTCTGGACTTGCTGCATAATAATCTAGTTTGAGATTGTCCAGATTCGTTGAAACATTTTATGTAGACAACAGCAGCATAGGCACGTTCTGATGCATCGGAAAAGCCATGTATTTCAATCCGTATTGTTGCACGAAGTAGAATGCACCTTGGGATTTTGAAGTTATTTACTTTCGCTAATTTTGGTAGAAGTTCATCCACTCTTCCATTGCATCTGGTGGTAGCTGTTCACTCCAATCTAATTTTATTTTCCAAAGTTCTTGGATGAATATCTTAGCCTTCGTAACAATGGGTCCTATCAGTTCCAAAGGGTCATAGAGCCTTGCAATTTCTGAAAGCACGTCTCTTTTTTTGAGAAGTTGACTTAGTCACTAATCTTTACTTTGTATGTGAGACAATCCACCTTTGGATCCCATAGCATACCTAATGTTTTCACTGGAGCATCCTGAAATTCCTTATCAAACACATAGGAAGATGCAGATAAATCTTTCAACAGTTCTGGGCTATTTGACACCCATTTGTGTAGCTCAAAACCCCCTCTCTGTAATAGTTGAGATAATCTGGTTTGGAGTTTTTTAGCACCCTCTAATGTAGACTCTCCAGAAAGAATATCATCCATATAACTATCATTACAAATCACATCTGCTGCGTCAGAAAATTCCGCTTTTTCTTCATCTGCTAAGGCCCTTAAGGTCCTGGTAGCTAAAAATGGTGCAGAAACTGTCCCATAAGTTACGGTAGCTAGCTTGTAAGTCTTGACTGGAGCATCTGCACTAGTCTTCCACATAATTCGTTGTAAATCCCTTTGATTAGGATCAACAAGTATCTGCCTGTACATTTTTTAATATCTGCATTAAACGCGTACTCGTGTTTTCTAAATCTCCTGACTATGGAAAAGAGATCTTGTTGAATAATTCCTCCGTTTAGTAAAATGGAGTTTAGAGAAAAACCACTTGTTGTTTTTGCACTTGCATCGAAGACAACTCTCAATGGAGTGGATGTCTTCTCTGGTTTGTATACGGAATGATGAGGAATGTAATAGTTAATCTTATCTAATGTTTCATTTTTAACCTCCTCCATATGGCCTAAAAGTTCATATTCATTCATAAATTCTTTATACAAAGTTCCCATTGTATTGTTTTTGTTTAATTTTTCCCAAATACCATTTAGTCGTTTGATCGCATTCTCTTTGGAATATCCTAATAATGTTTCTGCATTTTCCTTTATGGGTATTCGAACTATAAATCTTCCCGTTTTATCTCTTTTATAGGTACTAACAAAATGTTCCTCACAATAAATTTCCTCTTCACTTTTTGTTATTTCCTTAGAATCATCTGGAAGTTATTCGAGTTCAAAGAATTTCTTTACTGTTATATCTAAGCTTGGTTCACTTATTAAACAACAATTGAATTGTTGTTGTGACTGAGGAAGGGTACCTGTGACGAAGTAACCAAATTTTGTATTTTGTAAAATTACATTTTCCCTCCTGCAAATAATATTGTTCTGGATTTAAAATTTCAAAAATAGTTCACTTCCTATCAATATATCTATTTGACCTGGCATATGGAAATTAGAATCAGCCAGCTCAATTGAAGCTGGAATATTTAAATCCGATATATTTAATTTCGATACAGGAATCGCATCAGTAATTTTAGGTAAAAGTGAAAATTGTACATTGCGTGCAATAGTATAATCCCGATTTGAAACTTCAATATTAGCTGAATATTTCGATGATTGCGTAATTCCGTTAATGCCTGTTATAGATTGGTTTGCAGACTTAAATTTAAATCCCAACTTTCTTGCTATGTCTTCTCTCATAACGCATATCGTAGACGCATTATCTAATAATCCTCTTAACTTAATTCTATATCCATCAGCACTTTTAACGAAAATCATGAATGTATTCAATAAAACACATTTATTTCCATAAGTCAAAACCGCAACTTCTGGCTGACCTTCAAACCGAGTAGGATTCGAATTGCTCTCTATCCCCCTTTCCCCTACAGTGTGATTTTTAACTGCAGAGCAAAGTTCAGCAGAATCGTGAAGCAATGAATTATGTAATCCTTTGCAACCACTAACTGTGCATTTATATTTAGACATGCAGGCACCATAATGAAGTCTGAGGCAATTTATACAAAGTTTGTTATTGGTAACAAATTTCTTTCTGCACTCCAAAGACATATTTTGAACATTTATAAAGAGGATGAGAATTTCGACAGAGAATACAAGGTTTAACAGTTATTTTTTTACTATTAACTACCAGCGATTTGGCTTTAGTTGACATTGCAGTATTTTTATGGATCATTTTAGTACTAGGAATGCGAGTAATGTTTTCTAACACAGCACTTCTCTCTCTTTTCTAAAAATTTCATAATAGAATCAAATGTTGGAACTTCTGTTGTTTTCAACGAAAGTTCGAATTGTTTTCTAGATTCTTTGTCAATTTTTTGAAGAATTATATTTATTAAAATTATATCTGATAGATCATTCTGCTCATATTTCAAAACTTTAAGTGCTCTAATGTTTCTATTGATACAATCCATTAAAGCGCGCAGTTCTTTGGCTGATTCGCTATAAATTTTTTCATAATTAATTATCTCAAGGACATGTGAATCTATCAACTGCCGTTTGTTTTCGTAACGATCTTCTAATGCTTTAAAGAGAGAATCGAAACTATCGCTAGGCGACTCTAAGAGCTTTGCTTCTCCTTTTAGAGATGCTCGAAGATAGTATAGTTTTTGCGAATCATTCAATTGCTCATTATTACTTATTAAATTAATAAATTGATTTTTAAAATTAGAAAATTCTGCTATTACACCAGAAAATTCTGGCAATGGAATTTGAGGTAAGCGGATACTATTTTTACCATTGTCATTTAAATTAATGTTTACATTTTCAGAATTTTTCAAAGAATACATTAAAAGTTTGAGACCTACCTCTGTTGTCTCGATCCGTTGATTTATATCTTCAATGTCCAGCTGAATGATTTCAAGCTTTCGAAAATTTCTATTTCACAATAATCCTCAGCTATTTTATCTAGATTTATCAGTAATTGCTCAATTTTTTTAGTTTAATTTCGATTTCAGTGACACTAGTATCCTTTGACACTGTCTTCTCCGAGGTAAAAGCCTCTAACCTAGTTAAAGTTCCTTTGATTGAATCTTTTAAACGATTCAATTTCTCTTCAGTAGTTACGTTGGAGTTATTTTTATTTTTCGATTTTTTATCCATTTTCTGTGGCTTCGTAGGACCAATGTTTCGTCAATATTTGTGTGGACTGTAAAACTGGTTAAAGAATAAAAAATCAGTCTTTTCGCAACGCTAAGCCTACTTTATTCGTGCACCCGCTTTTGTTGGGGTACAGCTAGACAATCTCTACTTTTACAAATTTTTTACAGATGGCGCGACAGTGCGCTGATGATGTAACAGTTTACATAAATTTTTAAGAGTGCAAAAGGTGTATTTTGGCTGCACGAATTAATTTTAAAAGGAATACGGTTACGAAAAAGTAGTACAAATCTATCTAAAGTAGCGTTGGTTACCTGAGATATTGTCAAACACAACAATGTATTGGAAGCCAATTCCACAATTCGTTGTTATAAAAATGTATGGAAAATTACAAGACTTATTTTTGCATTTGTAATTTATATATATATATATTTTCCTGAGAACTTAAAAAGCTAGAGCGGCATCCATCAAAACTGCGGGTCCCTCTCTGTTCTTCCAGATCGCCTCTGACTAAGCCGGCTCTGCCATAGTAAGTGAAAATGCCGTATTTTGTTTGTCAAGATCATTTTATAACAAACTGCATTTTTCATGTATTTTAAATGGTCATTTTATATTTTCTACATCAATATCTTAATGAATGAATTTAAAATTACATAAAATTCTTGACATTCGCATCAATGACCATTATAATTTTTATTAGTATATGAATGTGTCGTCAAACGATTACATGACTATTATTAACATATTATTTTAACTATTTAATTAATATTAAGTACAATATAAAACGCACACAAATTTTCTGAACTTTAAAATAAATATTTCGAAAACTACTTCGGATATACTAAAAATTTTTCATTCCTACGCTTTAGCCTCTCAGTTTTACTTCTATGTAAAACTTTATTGTATATTCATCAATTTTTTTAGTATATTTTTTGCTCTTAGCATGCAGTTTTCAACTGAATTGTATGAAATTTTCGAAATATATTAAAAAGTACTGAAGAAGCTATATAATAAAATTTGAAATTTATATTATACTCAAAGAATTGCAATAACTTATGGTAAATAATTTTTAACTGCGCGATACATTTTTTTTTCGAAATTTCAAATGGAATTTCTAACATAAAATTTCTAGCTTTATGCTGTCGAGATTTCAAAAAATATCCAGATTTTAATTACTTATTCAGTTAGCCTTGAAAAAAAGATAAATGTTGAGGTATTTTGCATAAATAGATATTTTTGAAGAATAATTCGAATGTTTTGAATAGCTCTAATTTAAAATTGATTTTATGTTTATTTATATGCATAAATGTCTACTGTAAATATTTCCGTATATTTTTGATTACCATTTATTCAAACATTCAAGTTATAAAAAAATGTGTGAAAATCTTCATTCATGTTGTCTTTGATGTAAACTGAAGTTCAAGCACTTAAAATTCAAATATAATTCGGTGTATTTTAACAATATATAACTAGGCACTGTACGTGAACTTCCCTGAACACTTGGGCTTTGAAATCTAAAAAAAAAAAAAAAAAAAAAAAAAAAAAAAACTAATAGATCTTAATTAGTTTTTTTTTTTTTTTTCGTTATTATTTTTATCAAAGTGTAAGAAAATGTTTCAAATTATTTGATGAAGTTTAAATTTATTCATTTTTAGTGGTTGGAAAGTTTAAAAGGTTTCAAATTTTAAAGTGTTTGGTGTTTTATTAATTTTTTTTTTTGGCATCTTATAATGAAATAATCATGTTTCAAAAACTGGAAGCATTGATTAAGATAAGAAAAATGAAGCGAAAGAATATACTTAAAAAAAGATAATTTGTCTAACTATATAAAATAGCAGATTGCCCTGACACGCCCCAACTTGTTACAGTTTCAAATTACTATGAAACCAAAAGGGAATTGTAACATATTTTACTTATGCGTTGGGACTTTTCAAAACTTTTAAAATACAAGCTCACAAACAAACACTTCCTGGGGTCTAAAGAAATTTCCCCTCGATTTCTTAGGATTGCTCCAGGGTCAAAACACAGGGTTCCCTGCGAGTCATAAATTTTCCTATCAGTGTCCTGCTGTGTTGCTTCCACCGTCCCCAGTTATTTTTCAAGATGTTAAACCTTTAAAAGGGGGAAAGGATTTCAGAAAAGTACGGCTCAACAGCTTTTGAAAATGTTACTTGAAGGCAAAAGAAACCCGTGCAGTGCATTTTCGAAGCATCTTTACAATGACGGAATTTTCCGTGCTAACCGCTTGGAGGGTTAAGCCATTTGTCTGTTTTGCTCATTCTCTGATGCTTATTCCAGTTTGATATGTATTTACAACCAACACTGCTTTTGCTTGGGCAGTATAATTATCGAAGCTTAATTTTCTGCAAGACAATTTTATGCTCTGAAGCCAATAGTATACCCTTAAAGGTTAAAATAAAGACACATAAAATTGCAAAATATTATTAATTTCATACTATCTAAAACAGATAACGAAAATGAAAATACTATACTTATGTTAATCGCAGTAATAAGAACTGAAATACCATTATCAATAAGAACTTCGCATTCTAAAGAAATAAATAAATTCTCCGGAAAAATACTGAAATTTTAAGTTGTAATTTGTAAGCAAAATCACACACATAAACATCCCGCGATAATACCTAAATGTTGCCAAAACAACAAAACAAAATTTTAGTTGTTAAAAGAATAATCCTTGAAAAAATAATTTATTCGAAAAATAATCCTAATTAAATATCAAAGAATAGAAAAATTGAATAAATATTCAAACCGAAAAACGTAGCTACTGTAAAAATATGTAATAATCTTGAAAAACTGCATGTAAAGTATAAATTGTCCATTTAGTGAGAAACGTGACATTATATGACGTCATAACACTGAAAAATCACTTAAAAATTAAATTTTAAAAAATTCGGAAAGAATTATGAACGCCAAACCTATTTAAGAACCTTCCTGGTGTAATTTTGTGTACGTGTACTAAATTTCACGTTATTTGGTTGTCTGGATCTTGAGTTATAAGGGAACAGACAAACAGACAACAAATGCGTCTTATATATATAGAGATATGAGCATTCATTTCAAAAAATCCTTTTACATTTTTGTATACATTGTCATGCACTTGGTTTTACTCTCCAAACAATTAAGCTATTATATCCAGAATAATGTATTTAAAAAAAATAATAAACTCGTGGGTACTTCAGCCAGTACAAGAACAAGTTTAATAATTATTAGTGACTTCCATGGGCTTGTCTTGCAGAACAAAGTTTTTCAAAGGAAGGTTTAATATTAGAAATTGACATTCTGAGTTCTTTTTCTATATTTAGCTGAGATCTATATTTTGTCTTCAAAGCAGCCACAGCAGAAAATCCGGTTTCACAAAGATAGGATGTTGAAATGGTAATAGTATACGAAAGGTTTTTGTTTTCAGTGCAGAAAATTCATCCTCCGCCTCTGCCCAAAATTCAAAGAGCTATTTATTTCAAAATTGCCTTTTAACTATGCCACTGGATGTGAAGCCAATGAAGATTTCTTCTTCGGCAGTTGAGAGCCCTTCTGAAGAATTGTGAAATGAATCCCTAATCCACTCGTAACTTGCTATCAAGTTGTCCTCAGCAAAAAAAAAAAATACTTTTTAAAATTCTTTGCGAACATGGCTAAATGATTTTACATGGTTTTAAAAACAACTTTCACATGTTGTTCTTCAGATTTGTAAGTTTTAATACATAACGAGCTGGGGCTTTTTTTCCCATCATTTACTTCAATAGTAGTAAATCCAAAATTTAAGTATTTTTGAGAATATTTCCTTGATTTAATTTTCGGAACCATGCTCGTCTGTGTACTTGTTGATACTTTATTATCACCGAATATTCTCTACGACTAAAAAATATATCTATGATTTTGTTTTAATCTACTGCCGTAAATAATTAATACCGTGATTTACAACTAACGCGTAAATTATAAAGTGTACATTCAAGAAAGATTCGGTAGCTATAGTAGTATCGACTCGACCAAAACTGAATGGAGTTGTACCATGTACAGCTTTCTTACATGTTTTAAGTAGACATCCGATAGGTTGCCTAGACTCACGCAAACGTTCGCCAGAATTTTTGCCAGATGTGATGAATATGATAGAGAGAAACATAGACTAGACTATTTCTCTAATGATATTTGTACCTTTAGAAATGGATGATGAAGGGAATAAATCTTTAATTAAATTTCATTTTGCAATCTGTTCTAATTTAAAAATTAGAGAAAGAAAAATAGCATAATAATTATCCTATTACTTAAAAGTAATTGACTTAAAATATATATTACTTAAAATTAACATATACAAAATGTAACACTTATCTTGAGAAGATATATGGTTTATAATTAAGATAATATTGTAGAGTCAAAAAGTGCATTCGTATTGCATTCAATACATTATTATTGTATAAGGGGGCGCGATAAAAATTATTATTGAAAATTGGGTCACCCGTACTGAAAGTTTGAGAACCACTGCTCTAAGGACAGCAATTGCAACTCACAAACTCTCTCCAAAGCCTAATAACTCGATGCTTAAGGAGTGGAACCAATTGCCACAGGAACTCATTAACTCTCGTTTCCTATATAAAATCACGGCCTGTATATCAGTAAGAGAGGATCATACCTGCTACTGACCCCATTTTTCATTCTGTTCTGTTCTGAAGGTATGAAACCGCTGTTTTATGCCTTCCAACTTCGATAAGTGTGGCGCACGATTTTGTGTATTATGTGTGTGTATTATAATTGTTGAAGAGTTATGTATATATATTGCATTACATCAAACCTATGTGCAAACCAAATTTCATCTAAATCTGTTCAGTAGCTCTAGAGGTAATCAAATATAAAAATTCTCTTAATTTTGAACACCGATGAATATACTTTTCATTTCACGAGATTTATGCTATAGAGACTTTAGTACAGCGTTTCTCAAAAAGTGGGGCGCGTGATAAGTTTACGAGGGGGAGCGCGGGCATAGTAAAAAGTCGAAAACAAAAGATTATTTAAAAAAAAATTATTAATTCACTGAAAGCAAGCAAACAAAAAATATTCTGACGTAATAAAAAATAAATACACATTTACACTGATATAATACACTTATAAATGTATTAGTACTGTACGATGTATTTTATAATTAATTTAACAATACTAAGTGAAGAACAAGTTTAATAATTACCAGTGACCCGCATGGGCTTGTCATGTTTAAAATTATATACAAAAATTAACTCTTACCAATACTTTGTTCTATTTATAATTAATCCCTTAAACGTCGATTAAAAATTGTGTGATTCTCTCCTCAATGCCACCGTTTTCCGTAGACGCTTGTATGTGATGTATTGGGTGGGGGGTGGGGGGAGAAAAGGAATAAAAAAGTAAGCAAATCCTTTGAAATAAGTAAATCCTTCGTAAACACTGTCAAGATCCTTTTATTGCATTCCAAAACCTTCGGAATAATTTTATGGATAGTAGTGCACAGAAAATATCGTGCTTCGGAAAGACGTATATATACGTCCTGGGCAATTGACGTTTCGGCTGAGCGAGAAGTTTATACACGCCAGTGGCACTTAAGATGTTAAAGTCGAATATTGTAGCTTTAACGTCAAAGTATAGTATTATTGAATCCAATACATAGTTATTGTATAGGGGGGGGCGATAAAAATTATGATTGGACATTGGGTCGCAAATATTAAAAGTTTGAGCAGCACTGCTTTAGTATTTTTTTAAAAATTAGATTATATATTTTCTGCGTAAATAATATTATTTTTAAATACTGTATTTTTAATTATAAAATGTTTATTTTTGTTCTAAAAGCAATATTTTTGTATGTTTATTATTTTGTTAAAGTATTTTTCGCTATTATATAACTTATTAGCTGGCCAAAAAATAAGGTTTTGCATTTCAAATATAATTTGGAATTTTATTAATGTTTTACTTTTTACTCTTATACAGGTTGATGATTTTATAACGTCAACGTTAAGTATAAGTCAAAATATGAAATTCTTTAGAGGGGCGACACCAGGGCCGGACCGTGACCTTAGGGGGCCCTGGGCTAACGATATCTGGGGGCCGCCTAAGTAATTAAATTTTTTGCCATTTTCCTGAAAAAATTTTTGTGTGGGAAAATTTAAAATGTATACGAAACTTAAGGGTTTTTTTCATTTCAAACGATTTAAATACGTTATAAGCAATGACATAATTTACAAAAAAACTTTTCTACACTTTTATGCTGCAAATTCTTTTATTTGCTGATCACATTTTAAGTCTTTGGTGAGATCAGTATTAATAGAAAGTAGTGATAAATAATTAAGCCTAGTATTCGTCATTGTTGTCCTATATTTGTTTTCTATACAGGACATTTCAGAGAACGCACGCTCCACTTCACAACCAGTAATAGGGAGCGTTATAAAAATATTTAATATGGTAGACAAATTTGGAAAAATGTCCACAAATTTCTTTTCAAAAATTAAATTGAATGCATCATTACAAGTATAGGATTCTAGCTCGGTTTGTTTTAGACAAGTTTTGAATTGAACCCCTTCATTTACTAAATGTCTGGTCTACGTCATCTGAATAGTGATCAATAATAGCGCGTACACTGTCCAGGTCGACTTTCTCCTTACTTTGATCTTGCAAATCAATCAAAAATTTAAATTTCTTACTACATTCTGCATATACTTGACTTCTTGTATTTAAATCAAGAATTAGCTTATCTGACGCAACAATAAAGCGTGTCTAGCACTGCTGACCAATGGGGGCGTGCAACAACAACAACAACATAAGCGTGTTTCTTTTACATTTTACTGTCCCATACACAGCTTTTTTTGTAGATTTATCCACAAATTTTGAAATAACCAGTTTCTTATTCACACCGCTATATTTTATCTCTAAACTAGGGCTTAATTTTTATGGCTGCGTCTTGACGCTCCTTTAGTTTTTAATCTGATTCATGTCGTTGCTTATAAACGTTTCTAATGACATAATTAACATTCCCTTCATAGATGTCAAAACCAAGAGTCTCTATAATTTTTTTTGTTAAATGAATTAAATCTTCCTAAAATTTCTTCCCCAAATATGATTAAAATGGCAGTCTCGAGTTTCGTTAATGTATTAAACAAATTTACTGCATCTTTCGAAAATCAATTTTCTCATTTTCATTGTCACTAAATGTCTTAATTACCTTTTAAGGCTTCAACAGCATCGTAGTGACAAGACCATTTGGTTTGATTTAAACTTCTTATTAAGGTAAATTCAGTTTAATTTCACGATTTAGAAGTGCCCACCTACGGGTCGAAGCAGAAAAGGAAAACATATATTTGTTACACTAAACCCAAAGAGTTCACGATTTCAGTTATAACCTCAACTCCTTCTGCACCAACCAGATTAGGAGAATGCGCAGCACACGGCGCATAATTAGCGAATTTATTTTTTCTTTTATAACTGCTTGCACACGATTACATCGTCCGAACATATTGGCAGCGTTGTCAAATGACTGTCCCCTACAATTATCCAATAGCAGTCCATTTGTTTCTAAGACATCTTGTAGAGAATTAAATAAGTATAAGCCTGTGTGACTACTAATCTTAATAAATGAGACACATCTTGCATACACTCTTACCAGAAAACAATACCGTAGTATAATCACAAGTCGGTCATTGGGGGTCAAATCTGGTGTTGAATCCATCGCAATTGAATAGTTCTTTGTGTCATCGTTATTTACTTGAGTTGTAATTGTTTGAATGATTTGTGCTTGCCCATGATCTCAATTATTTGCTCATATATTGTTTTTGATAAGCACGATATTAACGATTTCGGTCGTGATTCTCGCAGTTCAATATGTTCACGAATGAAGGGATCGAACTCTGCTAGCAGTTCCAGGGCACAAATAAAACTACCATTATGAGGAGAACCAAAAACTTCCTCGGTGCATCTAAATGCTAAACCTCTAATAGCCAAATACTTAACTACCGCAACAACACGTTTGAGGACATTGTGGTAATATTCTGTATCTTTTCTTAATTGCTCCTTTAACTGTTTATCTAAAACAGACTTATTTTGTTTTCGTGTCAACCAAATTAACATTGAAATTTTATGTTCAATAGAATTTTCATGATTTTCTAAACAACGTGTTACGTGTTTCCAATCAGAAAAGCTGGTGGTGTATTGAAAATTTGTTTCACAAAGTTTGTAGGTCAAACAAAAAACGCTATCTCTCAACACTTGTTCAATATCATAGACAAGATCTTTCCAGCATTTGGCTATTTTTAAGTTTGTCAATGAAAGGATTATACGAAAACTAGCTGTTATACCCGTTCTTCACACGGGTGAACTGAAAAATTAAACAACACAGATTGAAGGATAAAGAAGTTTTTAATGAGTTAACTTTACGTGAATTGCAAATTAAAGAAAAAAGGCTTTTTGCATATATCAGCTAAAAAAAAAAAAAAAAAAAAAAAAAAGAAAAACACCTTCATTAAATTTTAAGTATGTAGATCTAATAGCTGATGAAAAGGATTTTTTTATTTATAATTCCCCGTAACACTCTTGAGGATCGATTTTTGAAAATACCTCCCTAAGCTGATCTCTGCTCAGCAAAAGTAACACATTGTTAAAAGTTTTGCGTAATGAACGCTTAAAATAGTGTAAATAATTTATATCTGAAAGTGTAATACATTAATATTACTTTCTGCTGTATTTATTTTATGTTAAAATTGTAATATTAGCAAGCAACGCCGTTTCTTAAATTATAATGGCCATTCAATGAAAAACATAGCGAAATGTTAACGATAGAGTCAAGTTGGCAAAAAGCTTGCTACTTTCATAGCTCGAGCTTTATTAGAGCTTTGTAAGACCCGCCGTGTACGGGCGCGATGCACGTTAATACTTTATCCAACCGCATTATGATTTACTGTAGTTTTTTTCATACAATATTTTTTTTGGATCACTACATTTACAAATTAAGGATATACATAAACAAAATACTCCTCTTTGGAAAATTTAATCCATTAAGATTGATTGATTGAATATTAATGTCGCACTGTTCAGCTACACGAGGGCTTTTGGCGACGGACCACGTAATTTTTCCGTTACAGCTAATAAATTAATTAAAGATATTCCACTGTAAAATTAATTATATACACCGTTCACTTAAAATAAGTAGTCAAATCATTTTCCAAGGTCTTCACTTTCATACAAAAACATAAGACACTTAAATTTTGACATAAACTATTTTTTCGGGACAAAAATAATAATCTTTGCAATCCGCTGAAAACGCCGTCAGCTGAAAACGCAATATCTGCTACAAAACTATTCAACTTCCCCGCTAAAATACTCATCATAGAACCCGTGCTGCCATATATCTTGGATGAGTGGATTTCAAAGAATATTCCTGCAAGTATTGGTAGAATATTCCTTCTAAGCTGGTGTGGTGTGGTAGTTAGGAGAAGGGGGTGCCAGCTCAGGTGTCATCCACGTCACTTGATCATGGTTCAAAATTACGTGATACGTTGCCAAAAGCCCTCGTGTAGTTGAACAGTGCGATGGTAATATTCACTCACTCACACACTCCAAAAAATACAGTACAGTAGTTATAATTATTTTTATACTTAAAAACGCAATATCTGCCTATTCAATTAAAATTATAGCGTTATAACAACAAACAAATTTTGAAAATTTGTCCAAATGATGCAGTGGGAAAGAGAAAGTTTATTTACTTTAAGTACCAGAACCGATAAAAGCATTTATTTTGAAAAAAGATCAATTTCTTACTACCAAATATGCATAATAAAATAATAAAAAAAACAACATTAAAATAAAAAGAGATTTATAACAACCTCTCCCTTCAAAACTTAGTTTTATTCTGAAATAAAAAAAAATAGGCATTATTCTCATCACAGGAATTAATTAGAAGCTAGCGCCTTGCATAGCCAAAACAAAAAGAGTATTTCACAAAAAGATAGATATATGCTGTGGTGGGCTTTTTTGCAGCGCAAGCCAGATTTGCTTGCAGATGCCAGAATTTTTCCTACTTGCTTGACAAATATCGTTACATTTTGGACACTTTTTCAAATTTTTATAAATTATAGCCAATGCTATAAATTATAGCCTATGTGTTATTCTGATGTATAAGCTATATTACTGTAAAGTTTCATTAAAATCCATTTAGTTGTTTTTGCGTGAAAGACCCACAAACTTTCACATTTATAATATTGTTACGAATCTTGTGTAAATAGTGTAAAAAAATGTGTGTGTGTATTAGCGTACACACGTAAGAAGTGAAACTTGTGTATGACTTCATTTTTCGAAAAAAGATCTACTATTTACAACTTTTCAGAAATTGGTTAAATAAAGCTAAATCAGATATAGTTTAAGCAAACGGCTTTTATTATCATAGACATGGATACCAATAATACAATTATTTCACCTTATGGCTACTAAGATTATTATAGCATTTCATTAATTCTAATAGAATTATTACTATCATTGTGTTATCGTTATTATATATTTTTTTAATTAATGGCTTATGGTAACTGAAATATGAAATATATGGCTTACATTTCACGGAATTTATTGACCGAGTAAAAACTCCATCAATTGTAGTGCCGGATCTTGTTGTTGATGTTTGAGGACTGTTTTTCATAGATAAATTCAATTTATCTTTTAAAAATTCAATTAGCTTCTAAGATTTATCTGACGCAAAATGGACATTAAAATCTCCACTTAAAATCCTCGGTATTTCATCATTATTGTTACGGAGTAAAGAGGCACCTCCTCTTGTGTACGGCAACAATGAACGGTGAAGAAAATTAATAATATCATCCAACTTCTGATTAGGAGATATCTATAATGCAACAATCAAAGGAAAAAAAAATATTGAAAATTAAATAATTAAAAAGTACTCACACACATTTCAGTCGAACTGCCTTTTGGCAATTTAATATGCAGAATATTTCATTTTGTTATATAAGCAGATGTACAAATTCGAAAATGAAACCAAAAACTCAGTCGAATGAAACACGTTGCTGTTTATTTATTCTATTGTCATGTGATTATGACGTCAAGTGTATCGAGTCCATTCTATTTCGTTTCTGAGAAAGTCGCCACTAATGCGCATGCGCGAAAAATCCTCTTGGTAACCTCAAAATGCGTTAAAAAATAGGGAATTTTCGCACATGTAAAATCGCGTTTTTTTTATTAAAGTTTTTATTTTTTTAAAGGCTTAATTTTTAAGTTAATGCTTTCAAACTGCGCACATCAATTACAAACAAGAGTAATTTTTAAACAAAAAATATAACAGAAATACTGTTTTATTAGATTATCGTTAAAAAGTTTGAAAAACGAAAAACACAAAAAAATTTTGAAAATCTATAATTTTTAATCAATTTTTTCAATCTTTGTACAGGATAAGGATAATATAATTCTACACTCGAATAAAAGGTTTCGTGAGATTATATTTGGAAACATTCATGTTATTAAATATTTAATAAAAATTTTGAGTAGTGTTTGAAAAATGGTGGAAAAAAAAGTTTTAAACATTTTATTTTTTAAATTACTCATTATAAAAGAGAAAGGCATGAATTTTTTTTAGTGTAGAATATCAATTCATTAACACGAAAAACACTTCTTGCGCAACGATTTAGAAATCATTGTCATAAAAATGTATCAATTTTGACACCTTTTTAAAAAAATCATAAAAAATAGAAACTAGCATTATTTTGTAAAAAACATTATACAGAATTATGGCTAAATGAATGGTCTTTCCGATTCTGCAATTATATTTTGTCTGAAATGAAAGGGAAGGATAGGATGCAATTTTTAAAAATGGGGAAACGTACTACTTCGTACGGATCGACTGTAAGAGTATCAAGGTAAATATGGCGCGTCACAGAAAAACGTGACGGAAAATTTTTCCCCTACATCGATAAAGAAGTTTCACTTCAATAATTTGTATTTGAGGGTTTAATGCATTATATTACTCTATGTTACATTTATTTCATGTTAAAATTGTACTATTCACAAGCAGTGCCGCCCCTTACGTTATAATGGCGATCCAATGAGAACTTGGCGAAATCTTGGCGGTAGAGCCAAGTTGGCATTATTTTTGGTGACCAAGTTGCGGTCAATTTGGCGACTTTGGCGACAATTTTGGCGTCATTGGCGACCTTGTTGGCGAGTTCGGAACCTTCTGGAATCTTCTAGAAAGTAGTAGATCTCTCCCCTAGTGTCACGTTCAATGACACGAGCGGTTATATTTCTGGAAGTTTCTATCACGCCTATAAAAACGATGCTCGTCGATACGGAGAGAGTCTTGATTAAGCCAGCGAGTAGTGAGGATTGTTTTGACTAGCTCGGCTGTGCTTGTGAATAATCTTTACGTACGTGTATTTTTAAACACTGTTCTTGTGTTTGAATGCTGTCGAAGGTGAGAAGACCTTCGGATATTTACCCTGTGAATGTTGCCGATGAATCCTGTATTTAAAGGATTGGATTTTCAATAATAAATTCGCATCGCTCTTAAAGAACTGATTATTTTTTCTTTGTGATTGTTTTTGCATAAAATCCTCGAACCCTCGGATCTACGTAACAGTTTGGTGTCAGAAGTGGGATTTTATGCCAATAACAAGAGCGATGGATGAGCCACTGAAGTCTCTGTTGGAAGGCATCAATGCCTTGAAAAGCGGCCAAGAAGATATGCAGAAGAGCCAAGAAGAGACTAAGGAGAGAATGGAGAATATGCAGAGAAGCCAAGAAGAAACTAAGAATGAGTTAAAGGAGGGAATGCAGAAAGGTCTGGAAAACGTACAGAAATGTCAAGAAGATCTGAGAAATACTTTAGAAAAGAAAATAGAGATAGCGTGGAAGAGAAAATTGCATTGAAAGTTGAAGAAAAGATCACAATAATTGAAGAAAAGCTACAATAGTTGAAAAAAGGGTGCAGTAGTTGAAGAGAAGATAGAGAAGAAAGTAGAACAAGTTGAAGAAAGAATTAGAGAACAAGTTGAAGATAAATAAAGAAGATCTCAATATCAAGTGCTGGGGATGCGGTAGAACCGGGCATGTAAGAGGTAACTGCCCTCGAATAAATCAAGAAGATCCTTGTTGTACAAATATAATCGAGTCAAAGAAAATGTGTAACCATCGAAAAAGATCAGCAGATACAATTGGCGACGTCCCTTCGAGAACACCTGCCTGGAGAACAGTAAATACTGCTCGAGAGTAGAAAAGAAACTTGGCGTGATAGATCCAGTAGTCCGCCAAGTTACAACGCCATCAACATCGGCATTGGACCCGTGGAGTGATGAGAGCGTCCGAAAAGATCAACTGGCTGATCCTGAAATAAAACCAATCAGAGTTCAAAGTGTCGTCTGACGAAAAGTCCAGTTGGCAAGACATCGCCCCTTTCCATCCTAAAACGAAGCGTTACTGGACTCTTTGGGACTCTCTCCATCTGAGAAATGGTGTTTTATATTGAAAATGGGAGTCGGACGACGGAAAAACATTCAGGTGGCAATTAATACTCCCAAAGACAAGAGTTTCAACTGTCCTTAAGGAACTCCATGGCAGTCCAACTGGAGGTCATTTTGGTGTTATGAAGACCTTACAAAAAGTTCGTGAGCGCTTCTACTGGAACAATGAGCGGAGTGACGAGGAAAAGCGTTGTCGCATATGGGATCCCTGTGCTGCACGCAAAGGTCCCAGGAAACGCACTAAAGGAAGACTGCCGCTATATAATGTGAAAGCGCCTTTCGAACGAATAGCTTTTAACATCCTAGGTCCCCTTCCGAGACCGTCAGATGGCAACAACAGCATTCTGGTTGTCATGGACTACTGCACTTAGGGGCCTGAAGCCTATCCTATTTCCGACCAAGAGGCCTCGACTGCTGCAGAGGTTTTAGTTCAATACTGGATCTCACGATTCGGGGTCCCTCTACAACTGCACCCCGATCAAGGGAGAAACTTCGATTCTGCAGTTTGCAAGAGACTGTGTGAAATATTCGCCATCGACAAAACCCGGACAACAGCTTTGCATCCTCAGCCTGACGGCACGGTAGAGAGGTTCAATCGGAACCATCCTGAACAGCCTCTCTCTCCTGGTATCCAGTAATCAACAGGACTGGGACAAGAAATTGCCATTTTTCCTGCTTGACTACAGGAGTGCCGTTCATGAGACCACTGGTTATTCCTCATCCCAGATGCTTTTCGGACGAGATCTTCGTCTGCCTGCAGATCTTCTGTTCAACCGGCCACCAGATGCACCCTTGGCGCCTGAGGAGTATATTGAGAAACTCCAGGCACGGATGGAGGAAATGCATCATCTGGCTAGGGGAAAGAATCGGCATGGCGAAGAAGACCCGATACGACGCAAGAGCAACCGGACATGACTTCCACGAAGGCGACAAAGTGTGGTTATGGAATCCGAAACGTCGCAAAGGACTCTCTCCGAAGCTGCAGACCAAATGGGTAGGTCCTTACACAGTCCTAAAAAGATTGAATGACGTTGTGGTGTGGATACAGAAATCACCACACTCAAAACCGAAGGTAGTACATTACAATAGGCTAGCCCCTTATCTTGGCCAAGATGAATAAGATCCTTAAGTTCAGACCATGGTCATTAATTGTTTTGTAAATAATGTAAATTATTTCTCTTTTCTAATTCCTTAGTTTTATTTTAATATTGAAATTCATGTTTACATCTCTTCATGTGTTTTGAATTTATTTGTATTTTATATGCCGTGGAACACATTTGTTGCTTTATATGTGATTATTATGTGAGTAGTTTGCCTGTAAATCGATGCCTCTTACTCAAGGATTGTACTGCCCGGGACGTGCAGTTTTTGAGGAGGGGGCAGCGTTACGAATCTCGTGTAAATAGTGTAAATAATTTGTATTTCAGTGTTTATGCATTTATATTACTCTATGTTATATTTATTTCATGTTAAAATTGTACTATTCACAAGCAGTGCCGCCCTCACGTTATAATGGCGATCCAATGAGAACTTGGTGAAATCTTGGCGGTAGAGCCAAGTCGGCATTATTTTTGGTGACCAAGTTGCGGTCGATTCGGCGACTTTGGCGACAATTTTGGCGTCATTGGCGACCTTGTTGGCGAGTTCGGAACCTTCTGGAATCTTCTAGAAAGTAGTAGATCTCTCCACTAGTGTCACGTTCAATGACACGAGCGGTTATATTTCTGGAAGTTTCTATCGCGCCTATAAAAACGATGCTCGCCGATACGGAGAGAGTCTTGATTAAGCCAGCGAGTAGTGAGGATTGCTTTGACTAGCTCGGCTGTGCTTGTGAATAATCTTTACGTACGTGTATTTTTAAACACTGTTCTTGTGTTTGAATGCTGTCGAATGTGAGAAGACCTTCGGATATTTACCCTGTGAATATTGCCGATGAATCCTGTATTTAAAGGATTGGATTTTCGATAATAAATTCACATCGCTCTTAAAGAACTGATTGTTTTTGCATAAAATCCTCGAGCCCTCGGATCTACGTAACAATATATATATATTAGATTACACATCCAGATAAAAATTATTTACACTATTTTTAGCGTTTATTACTCAAAATTTGTAACAATGTGTTACTTTTGCTGAGCAGGTAGGTGTTTTCAAAAATCGACCCACAAGAAAGTTAGGGGTCGTCATAAATAATAATAAAAAAATCAGCAATTACCTCTAAACACTTAAAATTTAGCAACCATCTTTTTTTTTTGTTCAGCTGAGTTACGTAAAAAGCTTTTTTTGTTTAGTTTATACAATTCACGTAATATGAACTCCTTAAAAACTTCTTTATCCTTCAGTCTGTATTTTTTAATTTTTAAATTCACCCGTGCGAAGTATACCAGCTAGTAATTCAATATATTTGGCTTTTTCAGTCATATTTATCTTATTATACAATAAATTGTGTTTCATTAACTAAATTAATTGCTCATTAAACTGAGCTTTGATAAATAATCATGAGATTTATTAACAAATATAAATAATATTTTGGGGAACAGACGGCACTACCATTGCATTATGTGGGTGCATTAGTACTGTCTCGATCCACTCTTATTTTTTGAGAGTGCGTTCATATCAGTTTCCTTCTCTCGGCTCGCAAGGTGGTTACGGTACAGGGAATTTAGGTGGATACCAAGGCACGTCACACATATGTCTGATAGATAAAAGGAACAAATAAGGCTGGACGTGTAGTGCTCGATTTCGTTGGAGGTACCTATTCCTATTATTTGAGGTGTTGGAATTTAAACTCCTCTGTTTTGGGAGTGCTATATTTGGCGGTTTATAAATTATTAGCTGGTATACCCGTTCTTCGCACGGGAGAATTGAAAAATTAAACAATACAGATTGAAGGATGAAGAAGTTTTTAATGAGTTAATTTTACGTGAATTGCACATTTAACAACAAAAAAAAAGCTTTTTGTATATCTCTTCTGAACCAAAAAAAACCATATTTTTTTAATTTTATATCTGTAGATCCAATAGCTGATAAAAAGGATTTTTTTGTTATTTATGACTCCCTCTAGCTCTCTTGTGGGTCGATTTTTGAAAACACCTTCTTAAGCAGATCTTTGCTCAGCAAAAGAAACACATTGCTATAAATTTTGTGTAATTAACGCTTAAAGTAGTGTAAATAATTTATACCTAGAAGTGTAATACAGTAATATTACTTTCTGTTGTATTTATTTTATGTTTAAATTGTAATCTGCCTCACGCTACGCCTGTTCAAGCTTTCGCAGTTCCTGGCGCCAGGCGTAGACAAAACAAAATGGGAAAATTTTTGCTTCCCACATAAAAGATAGATATATCCTGTCGCAGGATTTTTTGCAGATAGCAGAATTTTTCCCTACTTACTTGACAATTATCGTTATATTTTGAGAGAAGACTTTGTGATATCCCCCCTTGGGAGAATATCTCTTGGAATATCAGCGTGAGCTAGAGGCGTAGGATTAACGAAAGAACTAGAAGGAAACATAATATATCTTTATTAAGATTTTCAACTTAAACTTCTAACAAATTAAATTATAATACTTAATGTGAGAGAATCTACGATGGCAAAATACGCAACACACAATATATATAGATAATAACGACTTAACCTAACTCGGACCACTATCAATAACTGAATAGCCTAAACTCAATTCTAATACAATCACTGATTCGAATAATAAATAGTCAATCCTACCTTGCTGCAGTCTGAAGAATCAATCTCTAATATCATTAAGGCAATCTTGTATTTACTTGCGTGCACTGGTATGCACCTTGGTTCTCTTTATCTTTATCAATTATAACTTCTAATCTCTGCCACGTATCTTTATCCAAACTTGAACCACGAACTATATTAGCATTTCTCTACTTGCCATCAACTGCCATACATTGCCATCTCGCTCACTCTAAGTTCCGATATTTAAAAGCTTGTTAATTTGCATCTTTCATTCACACCTCACTTCTTGGATTTCGTTGGAAAAGAGTTGTCATTAATTCTGGCCTAAAGAACCCCAAGGACATGTTAAAGAAAAGACGCGTGAGCCCGTCACAACTTCACACAAAATCGTTACAAATTATAGCCTATAGCTGGTATACCCGTTCTTCGTACGGGTGAACTGAAAAATTAAACAACACAGATTGAAGGAAAAAGAAGTTTTTAATGAGTTAATTTTATGAGAATTGCAAATTAAACAAAAAAAGCATTTTGCATATCTCATCTAAACAGAAAAAAAAAAAAGATAAAAACACCTTTGTTAAATTTTAAGTATGTAGATCTAATAGCTGATAAAAAGGATTTTTTTTATTTATAATTCCTCATAACACTCTTGAGGGTTGATTTTTCAAAATACCTCCCTAAGCTGATCTCTACTCAGCAAAAGTAACACATTGTTAAAAGTTTTGCGTCATGAACGCTTAAAGTAGTGTAAATAATTTATATTTGAAAGTGTAATACATTAATATTACTTTCTGCTGTATTTATTTTATTTTAAAATTGTAATATTCGCAAGCAACGCCGTTTCTTAAATTATAATGGCGATTCAATGAAAAACATAGCGAAATGTTAACGATAGAGTCAAGTTGGCAAAAAGCTTGCTACTTTCATAGCTCGAGCTTTATTAGAGCTTTGTAAGACCCGCCGTGTACGGGCGCGATGCACGTTAATACTTTATCCAACCGCATTATGATTTACTGTAGTTTTTTTCATACAATATTTTTTTTTGGATCACTACATTTACAAATTAAGGGATATGCATAAACAAAATACTCCACTTTGGAAAATTTAATCCGTTAGAGCTAATAAATTAATTAAAGATATTCCCCTGTAAAATTAATTATACACACCGTTCACTTAAAATAAGTAGTCAAATCATTTTCCAAGGTCTTCACTTTCATACAAAAACATAAGACACTTAAATTTTGACATAAACTATTTTTTCGGGACAAAAATAATAATCTTTGCAATCCGCTGAAAACGCCGTCAGCTGAAAACGCAATATCTGCTACAAAACTGTTCGCCTTCCCCGCTAAAGTACTCATCATAGAACCCGTGCTGCCATATATCTTGAAGAGTGGATTTCAAAGAATATTCCTGCAAGTATTGGTAGAATATTCCTTCTAAGCTGGTGTGGTGTGGTAGTTAGGAGAAGGGGGTGCCAGCTCAGGTGTCATCCACGTCACTTGACCATGGTTCAAAATTACGTGATACGTTTCCAAAAGCCCTCGTGTAGCTGAACAGTGCGATGGTAATATTTACTCTCACACACACTTCAAAAAATACACACAGTACAGCAGTTATAATTATTTTTATACTTTAAAACACCATATCTGCCTATTCAATTAAAATTATAGCGTTATAACCACAAACAAATTTTGAAAATTTGTCCAAATGATGCAGTGTGAAAGAGAAAGTTTATTTACTTTAAGTACCAGAACCGATAAAAGCGTTTATTTTGAAAAAAGATCAATTTCTTACTACCAAATGTGCATAATAAAATCATAAAAAAAACATTAAAATAAAGAGAGATCTATAACAACCTCTCCCTTCAAAACTTAGTTTTATTCTGAAATAAAAAAATATGCATTATTCTCATCACAGGAATTAATTAGAAGCTAGCGCCTTGCGTAGCCAAAACAAAAAGAGTTTTTCACAAACAAAAGATAGATATATGCTGACGTGGGGTTTTTTGCAGTGTACGCCAGAATTTTTTCCTACTTACTTGACAAATATCGTTATATTATGGACACTTCTTACAATATCTTTATAAATTTTAGTTTATGCTATAAATTATAGTCTATGTTTTATCCTGATGTATAAGCTATATTACTGTAAAGTTTGATTAAAATCCATTCAGTTGTTTTTGCGTGAAAGACCCACAAACATCCTCACAAACTTTCACATTTATAATAGTATATATTAGATGTGTTATTCTGATGTATAAGGTATATCATTGTAAAGTTTCATAAAAATCCATTCACACATTTGTTTTTGCGTGAAAGAGGAAGAAACATCCAAACAAACTTTCGCATTTATAATATTAATAAGGATTGGCTACATTCAAAATAATTGCAATAAAAAAGTGCAATAAATTATTTTTTCACGATATGCTTTGTTGAGAATAATGCTAATGTTTCAGTATGTGTGAATCTAATAACCTATTATAAATATTGTGCGCTTATTGTTTATAATTTCACACTACTGAACAATTTCAATGTTTTTTCAATATTTATTTGAATTTTAAGATGTAAATATTTTTCCTTATTTATTTGTTGTATACAAGTTCATTAGAAATATGGTATGTTTATAAAATAAAAATTAAGATTAAATTTTAAAAAAACATTAAATGAAACTGGGAAAACAAATATTGAGCTGCAACTATATTGTAAACAAAAAAATAGAAGAGTATATAAAATATTTTAGTATATTGATATACTTTTGATTATTTGCGATTTTTAGTAAAATTTTTTTAATCCGTATAACATTTGAATCAGGTTTAGCAGGGGTTTTTTTTCTTAAAAGCTACCTGAAAATGATGTGATTATTGGTGAAAATCATTTTAATTTTTGCAGCTGAAATTAAATCATATTTTAATTTAGAGCAATTTTTATATATATATATATATATATATATATATATATATATATATATATATATATATATATATATATATGCTAGCTGTACCCTGCCACGCGTTGCTGTGGCTAAAAATAAAGAAAAGAGATAGCAGATATTTTTTTAGTATGTCTAAGCATTTGCATTTGTGAGATATGATTTTTTATAAAAAAAAATTATAAATGTAGTTGTTTCTAATGTCACTTGTCTGACAGTGTCAGATCGAGGCCCACAAATTTTATTGTGGCATAGGGCTAAGATGTTTGCCTGTCGTTATCTGTAGCTTTGAGCATCATGCAGGAGACACGCAAGGGGGTATCCTCGGGTCCGTACCCCCCCAAAGCACTTGATTTTTTTCCGATTGATTATAATCCGTTGTATATGGTACGTAAAATTGAATTAAGTATTTATTATTAATAATTAATTTTATGAATGCTTATTATTAAGGTGACCAATCGTCCTCCTTTAGGGAGGACAATCCTCATTTTACAGGTTCTGTCCTTACTCGTAAAGTGTCCTTCAACTTGTCCTCCTTTTAAATATTTTAAAACTAATATGTTAATCTCTGCATTCAGAGATGACACAGGCCGCACTGTTACGCGTCATGTGTTGGTACAGTATGAATTATCGGAGATATTAATGTATTTTGTACATAATCAGGCATCTATTTTTCAATTCCTACTATTATGCATATAGTTCACACTCTCTATATATTTATTTATCTTGGTGGAATTTTCAATCATTAATAAAATACATTTTAAAGCGCTCAATTGAGCTGAAATTTTATATACATGATTATTTCGGATGACAATACAATAATTTAATTATAATTAATAATAATTGATTAAAACTAATTATTTAAAGAATTACAAATACAGCCACGTTGGCGAGATTAGCGACCCTTTTAGCGACTTGTGTCAAAACTTGAAAAGGTTTTTTTTTCTCACGTTTTAAAGCATTCAGTTGAACTGAAATTTTATAAACACGATTGTTTTGGATGATAATACGATACTTAATGATAATGAATAAAAATGAATTGCCACTTAATGCTATGATTCTGTCATATGTATATATACATATTTATATTAATTGTAACTATTTAATAAAAAGTAGCTAAAATAAAAATTTTCTTTGTTGACCTAAGTAGGAAAAAAAAAATGAAACTTAAATTTTTTTTTTTTTTTATATTACTTGTTCACAAGCCGATTCAAAAGATTGACAGTGAACATTTTTGAGCTACAGAAGTTAGTCTTATTTTGAACGATTTTGTCCTTCAAAAAAAAAAAAAAAAAACGATTTGAAGAAAAATGTATTCCTTTAATAATAAAAAGCAAATTGTCAAACTTAAGAAGAATCAAATCCGGGCATAACGGAAAACTTTACCAAAGAAGTCCATAATTTTTGTCAAACATATTTGCAATATGTCGATTGATTGATTGATTGAATATTAACGTCGCACTGCTCAGCTACACGAGGGCTTTTGGCAACGGACCACGTAATTTTGAACCATGGTCAAGTGACGTGGACGACAATTGTAATATGTCGAAGAATGGTCTGAAACAAATATCATAGAAGATAACAGTTTTCAATTGTGTTTTTGACTTCATCGCAAGTAGATTAGGTACTTACGTATTAGTGTCACCGCAGATAAAACTGCAGCACGAGAATCGTTTTTCTTCAAATAAAACACGTAAGAATCTTCGTTGTTTTGATATCATGGCGCGATTCACATGGCGCAAATTTTGCTGCGGTGCCTCTAATACTAAGAACCGTAAATTGAGCAGACATTGAAAATTGTGTTGATTTTTTTATGGAATAAAATGCTTGAAATTAAAATCTATGACATTTGTCTGTTTGAAGAAATTAGAAGACTGAATGTATACATTTAAATTCTGATAAAATAGAACATTGGGAAAGTCAGCATGTTGAAATTGATAAAAGATAAGTGGAAATATTTAATCACATCTCATTCATATGAGAATTTAGTTATTCTTGTTGAATTTACGTTGTGCTGCCCTAGAACTAAAATGCAGCAATTGGAAGAGTTTTTTTCAAATGGTAATTATTTTTTGCACAAGTGAGAAATCAAGATAAAATGTAGCACTTGCCGTTTAGTATGAAGGATATCTCTTGCTCCGAATTTTTAAATTTATTTAAAAAAATGACAAAAAAAATCCTTAAATAGAAAAATACTAGTTTAAGTAAATAATTAAAGCATGTAAGCGTAATTAGTTTATTTTTGTTTAATTAATAAAATGTTTCATGCATTTGCGTTGTAATTCTTTCGTCCTCCTTTCCATTGTAAAAAAAATGGCCACCTTATAATTATTCATTCAATAATTAATTTTGCAACGTTTTTTGTTCCCGAACATCGTCAAAATCAAAACTAATTGGAAAATAGTGGACTTTGGACCCTGAACCCCCTTGAAAAATTCCTGTGTGCCCTACTGCATTCAATCAATACAAAAAAATATTTTTCTTAAATGGGCGTGCGTGAAAGTGTTTCTAACCATTTTCTATTCAAATTTAATTGTTCATATTTCCGTTCCTTTAGTATATCATCCTTTAAATGCATATTCGCATACATCTATAAACTGGAAATTTTGTCATCCGTAACTATATCTTTCAATTCAGTTATTACTATGATATATTACCAATTAATTTTGTCTTTTAACCCATTATCTACCGCACTATGATTCACTGTAGTTTTTTTTTTTTTCATGCAATACTTTTTTTGAATCACTACATTGAAAATTAAGGGATATACATAAACAGAATACTCAACTTTGGGAAATTTAATCCGTTAGAGCTAATTAATTAATTAAAGATATTAAACTGTAAAATTAATTATACACACTGTTCACTAAAAATAAATAGTCAAATAATTTTCTAAGGTCTTCATTAACGTTTATATATAAAAAAATAAAGCACTTAGATTTTGACATTAACTATTTTTACGAAACAAAAATAACAATCTTCGCAATCCGCTAAAAACGCCATGAGCTGAAAACGCAATTTCTGCTATAAAACTATTCGACTTCTCCACTAAAATACTCATCATAGAACCCATGCTGCCAAATATCTTGGAAGAGTGGATTTCAAAGAATATTCCTGCTAAGTATTGTCAGAGTATTCGTAAAAATGGTTATTTTATGTAATTTTAAAGCGAGTGGTACTTATAAGTACCGTCGGTAGATAAAGGGTTAAAACAGTACACTTAAAACAATTTACTTACGTAAAATTAACAGACAATTAATAATATAACAAATTTTATAAGCAATTTTAAAATTTAGAAATGTATCCCTAATTCCAGGATTAGAACCCTATAAATTGTTATTTTATTCTTAAATATTAACAGTATAAATTCATCATCATCATAACTCGTTCTATATTGCATAAAATCCCTACCTTTTGCTTTTGAAATGCTATTATATTAAAAACTAGCTGGTATACCCGTTTTTCGCACGGGTGAATTTAAAAATTAAAAAATACAGACTGAAGGATAAAGAAGTTTTTAATGAGTTAATTTTGCGTGAATTGTATAAGTTAAACACACACAAAAAAAGCTTCTTACATAACTCAGCTGAACAAAAAAAAAAAAAAAAACATGGTTGCTAAATTTTAAGTCTTTAGATATAATTGCTGATTTTTTTATTATTATTTATGACGACCCGTAACTTTCTTGAGGGTCGATTTTTGAAAACACCTACCTGCTCAGCAAAAGTAACACATTGTTACAAATTTTGAGTAATAAACGCTAAAAATAGTGTAAATAATTTTTATCTGGATGTGTAATCTAATATATATATTATAAATGTGAATGTTTTGTGAGGATGTTTGTGGGTCTTTCACGCAAAAACAACTGAATGGATTTTAATGAAACTTTACAGTAATATAGCTTATACACCAGAATAAACCATAGGCTATAATTTATAAAAATTAGTAAAAATTGTCCAAAATATAATGATATTTGTCAAGTAAGAAGGAAAAAATTCTGGCATCTGCAATCAAATCTGGCTTGCGCTGCAAAAAAGCCCACCACAGCATATATCTATCTTTTGTTTGTCAAAAACTCTTTTTGTTTTGGCTACGCAAGGGGCTCGCTTCTAATTAATTCCTGTGATGAGAATAATGCCTTTTTTTTTATTTCAGAATAAAACTAAGTTTTGAAGTGAGAGGTTGTTATAAATCTGTCTTTATTTTAATGTTTTTTTTATGATTTTATTATTCACATTTGGTAGTAAGAAATTGATCTTTTTTCAAAATAAATGCTTTTATCGGTTCTGGTACTTAAAAAGTAAATAAACTTTCTCTTTCACACTACATCATTTGGACAAATTTTCAAAATTTGTTCGTGGTTAGTAGTTAATTATAACGTTATAATTTTAATTGAATAGGGAGATATTATATTTTTAAGTATAAAAATAATTATAACTACTGTACTGTATTTTTTGGAGTGAGTGAATATAAACGTCGCAGTGTTCAGCTACACGAGGGGTTTTGGTAACGTATCACGTAATTTTGAACCATGGTCAAGTGACGTGGACGACACCTGAGCTGACACCCCATTCTCCTAACTACCACACCACACCAACTTAGAAGGAATATTCTACCAATACTTAGCAGGAATATTCTTTGAAATCCACTCTTCCAAGATATATGGCAGCACGGGTTCTATGATGAGTATTTTAGCGGGGAAGCCGAATAGTTTTGTAGAAGATATTGCGTTTTCAGCTGACGGCGTTTTCAGCGGATTGCAAAGATTATTATTTTTGTCCCGAAAAAATAGTTTATGTAAAAATTTAAGTGTCTTATGTTTTTGTATGTTAGTGAAGACCTTGGAAAATGATTTGACTACTAATTTTAAGTGAACGGTGTATATAATTAATTTTACAGTGGAATATCTTTAATTAATTTATTAGCTCTAACGGATTAAATTTTCCGAAGTGGAGTATTTTGTTTATGCATATCCCTTAATTTGTAAATGTAGTGATCCAAAAAAATATTGTATGAAAAAAACTACAGTAAATCATAATGCGGTTGGATAAAGTATTAACGTGCATCGCGCCCGTACACGGCGGGTCTTACAAAGCTCTAATAAAGCTCAAGCTACGAAAGTAGCTAGGCATTTGCGAACTTGACTCTATCGTTAACATTTCGCTATGTTTTTCATTGAATCGCCATTATAATTTAAGAAACGGCATTGCTTGCGAATATTACAATTTTAACATAAAATAAATACAACAGAAAGTAATATTAATGTATTACACTTTCAGATATAAATTATTTACACTACTTTAAGCATTCATTACGCAAAACTTTTAACAATGTGTTACTTTTGCTGAGGAGAGATCAGCTTAGGGAGGTATTTTGAAAAATCGACCCTCAAGAGTGTTACGAGGAATTATAAATAAAAAAAAATCCTTCTTATCAGCTATTAGAACTACATACTTAAAATTTAACAAAGGTGTTTTTTTTGTTTAGCTGAGATATGCAAAAAGCTTTTTTTGTTTAATTTGCAATTCACATAAAATTTTTAAAAAATTTTAAGTATCAGATTTTTAAAGTTTTTTCATTTTTAAATTTATTTGAGGGGAAATTTATATATATATATCTACAATGTATTTGCTTGGAAGGGAGTGAAAGGGGCGCATGACCTTTGACAATGCAGTTAAGGACTGTAAAATCATTAGGATTAAGACATGAACGAGAAATGTCGCGAATGGCAGCAACCGAATCAAAGAAAAAAGTTTGATATAACTGCTAGCAATCGTTGAGACAGAAGGCTCGCGAAATAAAATAATCCCTATTAAATAAAAATAATCCCTATTGAATAAAAATAGTCCCTATTGAAATAAATAATCCCTATTTGAATCGGATATTGCTATTTCATTGGTTTTTAATTTTATTTTCTCGGAACCCTAATTTTTTTTTCTAAAATAAAAGTAACCTAAATTATTTCTTATAACATTAGCTATCTGCCAGTGAAAGTTTCGTCAAAATTGGTCCAGCAGTTTCAGAGATTAGCCGGAACAAACAGACAGATAAAAGTTTTAAAAATTGATTTTTTCGTGTAAGTACCGTATATACTTTTAAATGCATTGAGTAAAAAGCTATTAATTTCAAATTACAAACAGACACTTCATTTTTATTTATATGTATAGATTTTGGGTAGTTTTATAAAAAAAATTACGCCTGTGGAAAAAACGGATCATAAGTTTTCGTTTTTAAATAACTTTCTCGTACGTGTAGCGAACTTTTCCAAATTCAAGGCATAGCAATAGCCTAAAAATAAAAAAAATCGGGGTTTTTTTTTTCGCATTTTTTTAAGGCCCATATATTTGGAAAACTTGCTCCAAAATTTCTGATTTGAAAACCAATCGATTAACTTCATGGACAGACTGACGCCAGTAAGTAATCACGTGATTCCAACGTCAATAACTGCACATGTGAGTTCATAGCATTGGTTTTCCTATATGTTGTTGTTCTCGTATCTTAATTTTTTATAATTAAAAACATATCATTGCATTTTTTGAATTATTTTAGAATATATATTTGTTAGGAAATAATCTTAACAACTCTTTTATATAATTTTTGTTTTATTCTAATTTATTTATCTAATTAGGTAATTGTCTACTTTGACTAGTGTTAGCTGGCATATTTATTTATCCTAGTGCGGTTGGATCCTAGCATTTATTTATAGTTCTTGGTACACTTAGGTATGGCTCTTAGTTATTTTAGTTCTTAATTAATTTAGTAGTTATTTATTATATAGTTTTGCGCAAGAATGGTTGACAGTATAGAATTAAAACTACTTTTTAAAAATTGTATGATTATCGAATAACATTGATATAATTTCTTTAAAAAGAGCTTACACCTATTATTATACAACACAGTGTCATTTATGTGTGAATAATATAAAAAATGTCTGTTTGCAATTTTAATTAATAATTCAAAGTCAAGAGAAAATATTTATTCTGAATATTTTTCAATTTTTGATGATAATTTGTGGGAGGAATGTTTACAAAAATTAAAGAAATGTTTCTTTGATTTTTACCTTCCACACACAAATTATCGATTTCTAAATTATTTATAATTATTCTTTGCTGTTAAAATTTAATGTCATTTCTTTCTTTAAATTAAAATACAATATTCTTAAGGGGAATGAAACCATTACAAAAGGGGTAACAGTTTTTAGAAATGATTACATTTAATTTGATATGTTATCTTATTTTTTTGAAGTACATATCAAACTTGCAAAAAAGTTTATTTCTTGAAGCCTGTGTACATAGAACATTAGTTAATATGAAAGTTTTAGATAAATGAAGAGAAAAAGTAAAGGTGTTTTTTTTTTTTTAAATCTCAGTGGCTACTTAAGAAGCAAGTATTTGTTTATCCATGATTTAACTATTTTCGTTTTTTGCACAAATCCTTGAAATAGTCTAATTCCTGAAAACTCAGTATTATGCATATAAAGGTAATTAAGGATGTGAGTATATGATTCATACATATGTCTCCTGTGATGAAAATTGAATTTTTTTTACAACTTCATGAATTGCAAATTTTATAATAGTATGGCTTACCAATAGGGACATTAAACACTCTATGTGAAGCATTATAAGTGTCAGACATTTGAAATAATCCCGTAATTTTGGTTTGATTTATCAATACTATAGGAAGTTCTTAATTTTTTTTCCTTTGTACTTATATGCTACTAGCTGGTAAACCTGTTCTTCACACAGGTGTGAATTTATATATATAAATAATGTTATGCATGAAATTTCTCCCCCCACCCCAGTACTTCATTATTTAGAAATGGTAAATAACAATTTTCTAAAAAATATATTATATTTACTTGAGTTTACCTACCTACACTTAAAATTCAAATGAATATTTTATTTCACTGTGGAACAGTTATTTGTTGAAAATGAATTTTTTGTTTACACAATGCTTATAAATACTTCATATATATTTTGTACAATATTATGAAGCATTTAAAGATATTTGAAAATGTTTCTAATAAAATAACATTCCTATCTTTGACTGTGATTTACTTAGTAATTATCCTTTAAAAATGTTTGGAAATTTTTTTAGAAATGATTGTATAAAGTAATAAAAGAAAATACTATTTCACTATTAAGTTAAAGAAATGAATCATATTAATATATAATTTTTAAGAAATATTCAATGTAATATGAACTTCACCTTTATATCTCGGCTACTAAATATTATGCATGGATATGCGACACTAGGATCACAAATTCAGATTATTCACGAGTATGAACTATATTAAAAATTTACATTACAAATTCAATAATTTTTTTAATTGCCTTAGTATAAAGTGCTTATAACATGTTGAACAACTTGTTTTAAATAATTGAAATTTCAATAATTGTAGGAATATTTCATCAGAAAAAATGCTATAATTTTCACAAATTCAATTTAATTTCTTATTGAATTGCATACTTCTTTATAAGCTATTGTTTCTCATATTAGATAGAGTTAATATGAAAGTTTTTGATTAATAATAAATATTTATCCTTTGATGAAAATAAATCTTATTTTTATAACACAATAAATTGCAAATAAGATAGAAACAATTTAATGCAATATAATACAATAATATGGAAATAAATAGTTGCATAAAATTTCCATTCACAATTTCTACTTGTTATGTCTCTTGACCAGATATTTATGTTTAGTGTTAAACACTTGAGTTCCATTTCATGCAAACTTAAAACTTACTTGGAGAAATGTATGGGCATTTTATTTTGTTATCACTAATATGTATCTAAAGTATCCTTTTATATATAATAATACTTTTAAAAAAAGAAATTGATCATTATAATACACATGAGCCCAAAATTTGTCTTCGAAACATATGTCACACAAAAATATCAGTGATTTTGGCCAATTAACCTCTTAACAATAATTTTGAAAAAAAGATTCTCTGTAACTCTCTTCGATAAATATAAAATTGATCAAAGTACTCTTCTTAGGTCAATATTTGCAACAAATTTATTCAGGACTTATATCATGAGATTTATTTTTGCAAAAGTATAAAATAAATCTAATCTCTATAATGATAAATCTACAAACTGTTCAAATACCAATAAATGCATATATTTGTTATACATATGTAATAAAAAAATTTGTATATGTGTGAGACAGGTTTTTATATCACACAATCAAACTCTGAAAAACATGTGTTAATTGATACCATGCAAATATATTACAATTTTAATTTTTTTTCTAAAAGAATTATGAATTCCAAAATGACTTTTTATTTTGGTCATGTAGGAGTGTGTGTGAGCAGGACTTTTATATTTAATATATGGACACAAATTTATATTCTACTATATACATATTCTAACTTAAAAATTTTAATGCCTTAATTTATTACCATATTTGGAATTCAATTCTCGATAAATCATATTTTACCTTAATTAGTGCAGCGAATAAAGATTTTTAAAATGTAACACAACTTTTTTTATGTGTAATTTTACAAATGGTAAATGATAATTTTGATTTCTAATGTTTGAAAGTGGTTCTTATTTCATCAACTAGTATAAACATTAACAGAGCTGTAGTAAATTAAGATATTTTTCCATTTCTGTATTTTTTCCCTGTAATATTGTAAAATTACTAAGTAAAATAAGTTTTATAAATATATATACTTCTTTTTGATATATGTATGGTTACATATCGGATTCTTGTGTTCTAATTTTAGATAATTAAATGCTGAAGTACCTCTGTTAACTACTCTGAAGATGTGTAAAATAAGTAAAATTCAAGTTAACTAAACATATGTTCTCAATATAACTTGATATAATATAGACAAATATTTGCTTTTAAATATTTACATTCTTGTAGAAGTAAGTCTACATCTATCCAAAATCCTTTTTGAAGAAGTTTCATTTGTCTCACTGTGTTGATAACATTATTCAAAGAGTGGTCAAACACATAAACACTGGGAAGATGGTACATAATCCTCACGCTTCATCATGCTATCAAAGCACTTAGATTTGTTATGATATTAAAAAATGATTTTTTTCTTTCTAATTATCCTTTCTATAACTGATCGAGCAACCATTTCAGCAAAATAAGACATTTTAGAAAGTAAAATGTAAATCTTTAATAGCAAAATAATCGTAGTAAACAAATGACGCCATATTCACCGGTTGACGGAATCACGTGATCGTGATGTCACATGAATTTAGTCCATTAGGTTTTAAGAAATTTTAGTTCAGTTCAGTACAGTGAAAACACTGAAAAAGTGGAGACTTGGCTAACGCCTTATGCTCCGATAAAATTTTGATCAGTTTCTAATCCAAGTTATAACACACAGTTCGTGATTGCAGTCTATCAGTAATTTGAATTATCGCGTTGTGCTTCAACTGAGATTGATGAAAGTAGAGTATAGAGTAACTGGAATTTTAGAATCTATTGGATGTCAGAAATTTTTCAACTTTTTGAACATGCTCTATTGTTTTACATTTCGCTATTGAGGAATAAGACCATTCTCCGTGGTTGGAGATAAAATTTTTCAAAATTTCACGCTGTGATTTGTATTTGATACAGTTTAATATAAAATGTTCACTAGTTTCTGGTACTTTACAATCTGCACACAAAGGAGAATCTGTTAGTTTAAAAAGGAAATATATATCATTTAACGGTAATTTTTTAGCTCGCAACTTATTGATTAAAACTTCTGTATTTCTATTTTTTGCTGCCTGTCTGTTCCATTTTTCAAGATGAGAAATATAAAAAAAAATTTTATGTCTCTTGCTCTTTTTCCATATTTCTTCACTTTTGATTTTGTGTTGTTTTTTAAAATATGTATGTAGATCTTCATAAGTTATCCAAGAAATAATATTCCACGGCTCTGGAGAGGCTTTAGCTAATTTATCAACTTCTTCATTAATCCCTATTCCCTTGTGAGCTGGTACCCAAATGAATGTAATTGATTGAGCTATTTGGAGGCACTGATGTAAAGTTGAACTTAAATTTAATATTATCGTATTGGATTTTCTATTAATATTTTGGATGCTTTTTAAGACTGATAAGCTGTCCGTCAAGATGATATAGTTTTCTGTTTCAGAAACCCAATTTTTTAATGCAGTCCATATGGCTATAGCTTCAGCTGTGAATATTGAAATCATGTCTTTCAGTATGAAATTTTGTCGAATTTTTTTCTTAGGGATTAAAATTCCTATTGATGTTTGATTAGTATTTTTGGAACCATCGGTTGCTATTATGATATTGTTATTAAATTTTGGCTGAATGTAATCATTAAACATATTTTTGTACTATATCATCTGGAAGATCTTTGTTTTGAAATGGTAGTTCATGAGTATATATATTTATTTTGCGATTATCGTAGATTGGGGGAGGAGGGATCCATTGAAGAATATCTACTTTAGAGATGCATAATTCTTGGAGAAGGTTGATTGTCTTTTGAAAAATACTGATCTCTTCTCTATATTTATAAAAATTACTATTTATATTCCAAAATAACCTTGCGTTCGGTGACCAGTCTTTTAATGCTATTTGCTTGGTTATAAATTTTTGGCAAAGAAAATTATGGCGAGAATTAATATTTCCATTCATAGACTCTGCTCTTAATAAATCCAACGGGGTATTTCTTGGGAGACCTAGGGCTAAACGTAAGGCAGCATTGTAAATCGGTTCTAGTTTTTGTCTGTTGCTATTGCTAGAAAAGAAAAATAGTTGACTTCCATAGTCAAAGATAGAGCGGATTGTGGCATTAATAATATTTAAAAGATGATCAGATCTTGTTCCTATTTTCGGAGAAGATAAGGCTTTAATGGCATTTAAATATTTAAATCCTTTTTTGACGTAAGTAATTAATGTGATTTTTCCAGGTGATATTGGGGTCGAAGATGATACTCAGGATTTTTTCAGACTCTTCACTTCGGGAATAGATTTGTCGCATAAGAAATTTTAGTTCAGTTATCTAAAATAAAAACACAAGAATCTGATATGTAACCCTACATGTCATAGATTAAAAGAAGCTTTTGTCTCTCTATATATATAATGTATTATATATAGAGAGACAAAATATGTATAAATATAATGTAATATATATATATAGAGAGAGAGAGATAAATAAATATATGTATTACTATATAATTTTATTCTTTGGGAAACAAATTTCGAAAAGCATTCACTACAAAAATGAAAAAAAATATCTTAATTTACTACAGGTTCATTATTGTTTATACTTGAAGATAAATTAAAATTGTAACCCCCGTAGTTTAAACTCTTCTCATATGAACAGTAGAAAGACTATCGTGCCCTCTAGCGGCTAGAACAATCTTCAGTAATGGCCAAGCTTCGAACTGTAAGGACGTACGAGCATGCGCTCCGACCCTTTCAATTTTATTGTAACTGTTAGTTCTCTAGTTATGTATGTAAATGTTTGTTTTGTCTAATAAACGTGTTTAATTAACTAGTGGACTTAATTAAGAACCTTCCCCGCGTGTCCCTTTATTACATTGGGTCACACCCCTTATAATTTGACGCTCAACGTGTTTCTATAGTTAAAGAGGCTTGGCTGTTGCTCGCTATTAATTTTCAGGTTAACCGCTATTGTTCCGTTCTCACCTGTAGAATGAGCAAGTTTAACAAAAAATCGTTGGATTTATATCTTCACCTGAAGAACAAGTAAAGTTTTTACTTTGAATTTTCTTTAAGTATTATACCTTATAATACTAAAATAACCATTGCATGCCCAAATGCAAATTGGATTTAATATCCTAAAGAATTATGTAAGTTTTAATTTCTTAAAATTGACTTCATTGTTCTGACATAGAGAACATTCTTTACTGATTTAAATTTAGAACGTCCTGTTCGAATTAAATTAAGAAATCTTTTTTCTTATTTCAAGAAATGTAATTGTGTAATTTGCTAAACAGCATAATATACAGTTAAACTATATTCAATGTGTTTTTTTTTTAAATATACTTCCTGTATTGTTTAAACTAATAAGTATAACGTTGTTTACTTAAAGCTTAAGTGAGAACACAAAACCAAATATATATGTATTTATGTGTATTGTTTTTCTTTGAATGATTACAATTCTTGTTCGAAAGCATTTAAGCTGGAAAATTTTTTGTATTGTTATATGCTATTTTCAAAAAAAAAAAAAATTCATTTATGTGTATAATTTTAAGTGTAAAATGTGCATTATATGTTGAAAGATTTGTCTCAGTTAAATAATATATTTAGTGGTTTAAAAGAAAAAAAGAATATATATATCTCCGTTTTCTCTTGCTAGTATTAATTTTTAAGCTATGATTCATTTATGAAACTGATGAGATATTTTATGCTGCGTAGGCGAGAATAAATTTAAACAGGGAGAAATCGATAGTTCAAGGTTATTTATAACTCTGAGTTCTAATAACTTTTCTTTTGAATACTAATAGGAAATTTTGTTTCGGCTAAGTAGAACTTTTATTTATGAGAACGTATATGATTCTTTTACTTGTGGTATGATGTATTTCAAATGTGTTTTCAGATCATTTTGATGATTTTTTGAACTAAAAGTTTGATAGTAATTTTACTTTGATTGTGTATTGAACTTGAAAACAACGAAAATATTTTTTTTTTCATTTTTGTGATTCATGAAATTTTTTTTTTTTTTTTTTTTCAAATTGCATATTGTAAGAAATTGAGATATTACTTTTATGTGGTATATATATATAATAATACTGTATTATTATTTCATTAATAACATTTTGTTAAATTAAATTTAAAGTTCAAAGAATATAAATTTGTAATTAATTTGAAGTGACATTTCACGATGGCCTATTTAGCAAAAGGTCGCAGGCAGGACCTCTGAATTGGCGGAAACGCTAGACATATCAATACAAGACAATTTTAAAATTCTTGACATAAAAGACGCAATCTTAAAAGTGAAGGATATGATGCAGAATTTGCGTGTGAATGCTTAAATCGCATTATTTGTGATAGAAAAGAGCTCGAATTGCGGGCTGACAGAGAAAAAGAAAACCAAAGACAATTTGAATTGCAAAAACTCCAATGTAATTCTACAACTGCAGACTCCAATATGCCAAAGTTAGAACTCCATAAGCTATTACCGATTTTGATCCAAAGACAACTGATGTAACAATTTTTCTAGACCTCTTCGAAAGGCAATTAACATTTTTTAAAAGTACCAATTCAACAGTGGGTGGTATACCTTGTTGGTCTTTTACCAACTGAAATTTCAAATTTAATCACTAAAGAATCTTTTGCCGATGCTCAAGACTACTATAAAGTCAAACAAATTCTTCTAAAACGCTTTAAATTAAGTGCAGAAAAATTTCGGCAGATGTTTTCCCGACACACTAAAGATCCTGTGAAAACCTGGCGTGACTTCTACTTTGACTTGCAAACATATTTTGATGGGTGGCTGAAAGAATCAAAAGTTACGACGCTTGAAGAATTGAAAGATTTGATTGTGGTGGACCAAATAAAAAAGCAAACCCCTCAAGATTACAAAGATCACTTTTGGACCAGTGGTGTAATTGGAACAATCCTCTACAACTAGTGGATAAGCTAGATTGTATGAAGAAGTTAAAAACATGAGAAATAAAAAAAATAAAAAAAACTTTAGCAAGAAACAAAAAGAAATGAATTCCAGTCCCTGGAGAAGTAACTACACACAAAATCCTAAGTTGTCGTATGAACATCCTCTGTCTGGTTTCCTCAGTCAAAGTAGGCGGGAAACCGGGATTCCCAGTAACAGTAGGCGGAATCCCATTTCCAAAGACAGAATACCTGAAAAGAAAATCGTTGATACAAAAGAAGACAGAACTCCTGTATCTTGCTATGGATGTGGTGCTCCTGGAATCATTCGATCAAGATGCCACACTTGCAACCCAGTTCGACAAAAAGATGATGCCTTGTCATCAAGTCTGAATCAATCAAACTTTTATAGTTTTCTGGTGAAAGTAATCCCATTAGTATAATCCAAATTTCCATTTGTAATATACAGAAGCAGCAGTTTGTGCTGATACTGGTGCTACACATTCAGTGGCTGGTGAAAATTATACCATTTACTTAAACAAAAGGATTGAATTTTGAAAAGAAAACCATGCAGATGACTCTTGCTGACGGTCGTACTCAAACCACAGAAATACTGACAACTTCTGTAGACATTAGTATTCAAGGAAAAAGTCATTCCAACGGAACTATTAACTTTGAAAAATGCTAGAGGTAACAGAACCCTTCTAGGCATAGACTTTTTAACAGCTGCAGGGATCGTCTTAGATCTCCAAAGAAAACAATGGTACTTCACTGAAACGTCTCACAGAAAATATAATTTTGTGAAAGCGCCTCCTAATATCAATGCTCTGCTCACTGTTGACCCTGAACCACATCTTTGTCAACTTCGGAAAAATGAAGGTACTCACCTTTCACTTCCACAACGGCAAGAAATAAATTCACTATTGGAAAAGTATGAAGATTGCTTTCAATCAGGGGGAGAGCCTACACCATTTATTGAACATCGTATAAATACAAGAAACCATCTTCCAGTTGCAGTGCCACCTTATAGGATGAATCCTTCCAAAAAAGGAAATATTAAAACAAGAAATCGATAGACTTCTCTCGGAAGGCATAATTGAAGAATGTGAATCCCCGTATGCTTCCCCAGTGGTACTTATACCAAAACCAAATGGAACATTTCGTCTCTGTATTGATTACTGGAAATTGAATGAAATTACAGTCGCAGATACCTATCCTCTTCCTAGAATGGATGACTTGTTACATCAAGCAAAACTCACTCCTTTCATGTCTACACTTGATCTGCGAGCAGGATACCATCAAGTTAAAGTGCATGTTGAAGATCAAGACAAAACAGCATTTGTATGTCCTTTGGCACTTACCGTTTTTTACGAATGCCATATGGTTTGCGCAACGCACCTGCTACGTTTCAAAGACTGATGAACCGTTTTTGTAATGGTCTGGAAGACATTCTAGCACTACCTTATCTAGATGATATAATTGTTTTGTCAGAAACTTTTGAAAACACATGTTTGATCTTAAAACTATTTTTGAAAGACTCTTACATTTCAAACTTAAAGCAAATAGAGAAAATGCCATTTTGCCTCTTCTCGAGTTAAATATCTTGGATTTTGGATTACACAAAAGGAATAGAAGCTGATCCAGAAAAAGTTGCGTCTATACTGGATATTCCACCCCCTAAAAACGTCAAAGAACTACAATCTTTTCTGCAAACTTGTTCGTGGTTTCGAAGATATATTCAAGATTTTGCGAAGATTTCACGTCCTCTAAGTTATCTTACAAAGAAGAAAGTCAAGTGGCAGTGAGGATTTGACCAACAAAAAAGGCATTTCAAACCCTTAAAAACAGTCTTACAACACCTCCTGTGTTAAAGCAAGCAGATGGTACTAAGCCATATATTATTCGAACAGATGCTAGCAATTATGCCCTTGGAGCAGTTTTACTTCAAGCAGAAGGATCTGATGAACATCCTATAGAATACGCTAGTCGACTGCTAACCCCAGCAGAACGCAATTATTCCACCACAGAGAGGGAGGCCCTTGCTGTGGTATGGGCTTTGAAGAAATTTCGTGGTTATATTGAAGGAACAGAAATAACCGTGGCATCCGACCACCAACCTCTGAAATGGCTTCTAAACCTCAAATCTCCAACCGGACGACTTGCAAGATGGGCACTTGAAATCCAGTCTTTCAACTTGAAAATACAGTATATTCCTGGTAAAGCAAATGTCGTTGCAGACATATTATCTCGCCCAGTTACTCAAGAAGAAGAATCCTTTTGCGAAGAAAATAATATCACGATAGCTGATATGCCTACACGAAGTTGTAAGGACATGCGTGAGGCGCAGCTTAAAGATGATAATTTAAAGAAAATCATCGACAGTTTTGAATCCCCTCTAAAAACTGAAGAATATGCAAACTGGACTGAACGTGGATTTTTGATGAATCAAAATGTTTTGTATCGTTATGTTCCTGATGCTGATTCTGCAGAAGCTCAGTTAGTCATTCCAACTGCTGAACGTGAATTGATATTGGAAAGACATCATAATGATCCGATGGCTGGACATTATGGAGAAGAGGGAACATTCCAGAAAATCGCCAGACGATATTATTGGACAGGCATGAGAAAGTACATATCCGATTATATTAAGAAATGTCCAGAATGTGCTCGTTTTAAGGCTACAAACCAAAAACCTGCCGGTTTGCTTAGAACTCCAGTCTATTCACAGAGATTTGAAGTCATTGCTATTGATTTATTTGGGCCATTGCCTCAAACTGACACAGGTAAACAATGGATATTCATTGTAGAGGATTGTGCCACGAAGTGGGTTGAGTTATTTGCCCTTTCTCAAGCCAGTGCTCGTCAATGTGCAACAACTCTGATAGAAGAAGTTTTCATGCGTCATGGCATACCAAGACGAATTATCAGTGACAATGGAACGCAGTTTGTCAGTGCTGTTCTTCAACAGATTTGCTTTACTTTAAATATAAGTCAAAACTTCATACCAGTTTATTCACCACAATCTAATCCAGTAGAGCGAAAAACAGAGACCTTAAACCCCCGACTTGCAATACTTGTTGGAGACGATCATTCTAGTTGGTATTCCAAACTCCCAGTCATACGTTTTGCCATGAATACAACTGTCTGTGATACTACGGGTCACACTCCTGCTTACCTACTATTCGGGAGAGAGCTACGTACTGTAGACGATGTGGTGCAAGATTTCAAAAGCGTCGTTCACAATGACAATTTTGTTGCCGAAATAACACCTTATTTAAAACGATTTGCAACTATTACTGAAGACATACGAGAAAGAATAGAAACAAAGCAAGATCAACGAAAAAAAGCAATATGATAAAAAATCGCCGTCCAGTCTATTATTCTCCTGGAGATAACGTTTGGGTTACTTTACATCCCATCAGTAGTACAAAGAACAAGAAAACTTCCAAGTTCATGCCAAAGCGTGACGGTCCATATCTAATTCTCACCCAAAAGTCACCGACTTCTTATGTTATCGCAAGTCTTGCCAATCCATCTGAACCGATTGCTACTTACCATACTTCTGCTTTAACACCTGTTAAAGACATAAACACTTCTCCGGTAGCTCCACTTCGAAAAGAGGCCGACCACGAAAAGTTACATCCACATCACAAAATAAACATGTTCCAAGCCCGTCGACTGCTACAACAGCAGTTTTCCAACAGAACCATCCATCCCTCAACAAGAGCTACTACTACAACAGCTAATTATGTCTCCTCGCCGGGACGTCGTCGGATCCATAGGGAGATTGTAAATCCCCGTAGTTTAAACTCTTCTCTCATATGAACAGTAGAAAGACTATCGCGCCCTCTAGCGGCTAGAACAATCTTCAGTAATGGCCAAGCTTCGGAACTGTAAGGACGTACGAGCATGCGCTCCGACCCCTTTCAATTCTATTGTAACTGTTAGTTCTCTAGTTATGTATGTAAATGTTTGTTTTGTCTAATAAACGTGTTTAATTAACTAGTGGACTTAATTAAGAACCCCCTTCCCCGCGTGTCCCTTTATTACATTGGGTCACACCCCTTATAAAATCCATTTTCAAACATTAGAAATGCAAATTACCATTTACCTTTTGTAAAGTTATAAGTAAAAAATTATGCAACATTTTAAAAACATTTATTCACAGCACCATTTTAGTAAAAAGATATTATTCATCGAGAATTTAATTTTGAATGTGGTAAAAAATTAAGACAGTAAATTTTTTTTTAATTAAATTGTGTATATTATGGAAGATAAATTTATGTGTATATGTATTGAATACAAAAGTCCTGTTCTCTCCCTGCATGGTCAAAATAATGTCATTTTTGAATTCATAATCTTTTACACAAAAAAAAAAAAAATTATAAAATATTTGTGTGGTGTATCTATTTATTATGTAGTATAGGGAGTTCTTAACAAAACATCTGTTATTCAGAATTTGACTGGTATAAATTTGTCACACAGATATGTATAATTTTTTTTTTACTATGGATAACATTTATTGGTATTTGCACAAGGGTTATCAAAATATAAAATTCATTAATTTTGATGATAAGTTTCACATATAGACTATACACATATTATTGAAGTATAACACAGTTTATTGAAGAAATCTATGCAAATCCAGCTGAAATGTATTAATCATAAGAATACTCTGGATTTTTTTTAATATAAGTATTAAAGTCTAAAAGGTTCATCTGTATTTGTACTATCCTGCTTATAAATTTAAGTCTGAATAAGTTTGCTGTATTGAGTTATTTACAAATATTGACCCATGAAGTGTACTTAGATCAGTTCTATGATATTTATCAGTAATTAAGATCATGAGACCAAATATGATTTTACATATAGACATTTGATTCTGTAGGGGATATTTACTTTCTAAAACAATAAAAATATTCGAAATTTTATTATAACCTATTTACCCTTGTTTATTTTTAGTTTGTTTTTGTTTCATCGACGGACCAGCCACGCTTATTTCTTTTTTTACTTTTATTCAACCACCCAACATATACATGCTATTTACAAGCGCAGCAAATTTTAATTAATTTTTATTGTGAGCTCCGAGTATTAAATGAAATTTTCTCGTCTATCTCGTTCCACAGAAAGTTATCATCTCCGTGGGTCACAGCACGGCAAGGAAGAATATTTGCATTTTGTGCATGACGTTGGCGCGCATGCGCCAACATCCCGCCGGGCCTTGCCATGTTCACAAGCAAGAACTTACAAATATCATAATTAGCACAATATATATAAATTTAGCACCTAATTAAATACAGTGATTACAACAATTTAAATGTAATAATAAAGTTAAAATCAATAATTTTACACAAATGAAATATAATATAGCTATACATATACACACAATTTACTTAGTATCAATTGGGAGAACAGCTATTTTACTAATAGCTCTTTTAAATTCTCCTGATTGAGTTTTAACCTGACAACTCTCTCACTTTTCCATCTGACCCATGATATACTTCTAAGATTCGACCCAAAGGCCAAGTATTTATAGGTAAGAAATCCTCTTTGATTAAAACCATTTGACCTATCAGTAGATTATTTTTTCCAGTTATCCATTTCGATCTAGCTTGCAGTGTATTCAAAAAATCAGATTTCCATTTTTTTTTTTCCATGTGCGTTGCACAACCTTGGTAATCTTTTCCCATTGACTGAGACGATTTTTATATACATCTATTAAATTTGGCTCAGGTATTGATGTTATAGGTCTCCCTATCAAAAAGTGACCAGGGGTCAAAACATCGAAGTTATCTGCGTCGCTACAGAGGGGAGTTAGTGGACGCGAATTTAATATTCCCTCTACCTGAATCATAATAGTTTCAAATTCTTCAAAGGTAACGTGAAGATTTCCTATCGCTCTTTTAAGATGGTGCTTCACAGATTTTACACCTGCCTCCCAAAGACCTCCAAAGTGAGGGGACTTGGGAGGTATAAATTTCCAATGAATATTTTCTGGCACGAAATATTTAGCTAAGTGTTCATCCGGAAAATTAATTAATTTATGAAATTTCTTTAATATATGGAGTTTGCTCACGAAATTAGTAGAGTTATCTGTGTAAATTTTGGAGCATTTACCCCGTCTACTAGTAAAACGTTTAAGCATTGCTATCAAAATATCGGAAGTGAGATCCGATAATAACTCGAGATGGATGGCTTTCGTAGAAAAACGTATGCAAACGCAAATGTACACTTTATTTAGAGAGTTCCCTTTCTCTGATTTTTATATTTGACTAAAAAGGGACCGAATAAATCAAATCCAGCAGTAGTAAATGGGCTCGATATAATAACTGTTTCACTGGGCAAATTACGCATAAAAAAAATTGTGAAGAGAGAATGGGTCTGCTTTTGAAGCATGTCACACATTGAAGAACGGTTTTACGAGCGATGGTACGACCACTCAAAGACCAAAATTTTGTCGTACAGCATTTAACAATCCCTGTGGGCCAACGTGAAAGAGTCTTGTATGCAAGCTGTTAAAATAAAAGTTTACTTAATTTTGAACCTTTTGGTAAAAATCGCAGGATGCTTATGGAGATACGGCACAGAAGCATTTTCTAATCTTCCACCTACGCGAACTATTCCTTCCCCATCTACAAATGGAAATAAATTAAAAATACAACTTGGAATTTCTTTTTATCAAACAAGGATCTTTGAGCATGCTTAATCATTTTAATTCCTGACTCCTTGAATTCGGCCACAGTTAGAGAGGTCCAACCTTCTTGGACTTATTCCTACAGTTGTAGTTGAATCTGAAAATATAAGATAAAATATTAATAACTTTGAAATAATTATTAGAAAGTTCTAAAAGTTTGTCAAGGACGCTAGAGGAGTCGCTATTCAGCAAGACAGTCTCTCCATTTCTGTCAGCTTCAGGCAATTTTTTCCTTTCTTGAACTACAGTCTCTTTCTCATGTTCTGTGAGGTAGTCTAACTCAGGAACCACTTGCTGAAAGTTTTTAGGAAATTCAAAATCGGACAAAATTCTGCACCTGTCCACCACCTGGAATTTGACACCAGACAGTCAGCGCTCAGTCCACGAGAGGAAGTCTGCTCGGTTTTCCCTTACCAGCACAATGGTACCATGAGTGGGGATCTGTTAGGCTGGTTATTTCGTTGACTCGCTTAGCAACGAATTGTTTCCATCGGGTTTTGTTACCCTTTGTCCACACACAAAACAGATCTATTTTTTGAATCAGTCCACCATCAAACAAGATCTTTTAAGTTTCACGATCTTTTCACCTTAGATGCCAGACGAGCAGCGACTAGAGCTCCAAGTAATTCTAGTATGGGCAGGGTTACACAGTTTAATGGTGCTACACGGCTTTTTGAAGTCACAAGTTTAACAGAAATTCCATTCCTTGGCTTAGTTCTCAAATATATGGCTGCGCCATATGCCTTTTTGCTGGCGTCTCAAAAGCTATGCAACTCAACATCATCTTCAGAAAAGTAGAATCTAAAACTAGTCAAGGTATTTTTAGATTTCGTAAAGTGGGGTAGCTCCTCACACCATTTTTTCCTCTCCTTTTCAATATGTGTTGGCAAAGGGTCTTCCCATTGAATTTCTTCTTTCCAGAGATCTTGAAGGAGGCATTTCATTCTAACGGTGAAAGGAGAAATTAACCCTAATGGGTCAAAGATCTTTCCAACCGCTTGCAGTATGAAGCGTTTCGTATTTTTATCTAAGGAAACAAATTCCAATAGACTTTTAGTATCTGTAGTCAAGTAATCTTTATTAGTGTTCCATGATAGTCCTAGGACCTCTGTTCCATTTGCTCCTAAACTTACAGTTTTATGTACAGGATGTACATTAAAATTTTCTTTTTTCCATTGCTCCATTAAATTAGCATCATTAGTAATCCGTTTTCTGAGATCCATTCCAGCAGCTTCCATAATATTTTTTGCTCTTCGTGAAGTTTGAAGAGTTTCTTCAAATTCGTTACCACCTGAAATAAGATCGTCAACGTGGAAATTTCTATCTAAAAGCTCTACAGTGTGAAGGAATTCATGTTTATATTTCTCAATATGTTGCCTCATCGTATCTGCCAGAAGAAATGAGCTTGAACTAACACCAAAATTTACTCAATTAAAACGGAATATCTGTAGTTTAGGCCTTTTATGAACACACGGTTCGTCATCACTCCAGAGAAATCGAACGGCATCTTTGTGTTCGGCATCAAGACAAATTTGTAAGAAAGCTTATTTAATATCAGAACAAAAGGCTATTGCATTCAATCTAAAATTAATTAATATGTCTAAGAGATTTGGATTTAAATTACTTCCTGGCCATAAATAATCATTTAATGAGAGTTCATTATTTTGATGACTTCCGGCGTCAAATACAATTATTGTTTTTGATGTTAAGCTACTGTCTTTTCTTACGGCCTTATGAGGTAAATAATATACAGGTCTTTTTAACTTGTTATCTGTAATTTCGGTTTTAACTCCTCCTATAATACCCTGTTCTGTGTAATCGCGAATGATTTTACGGTATTGCTGATATAATTCCGAATCATGACCAAATCTTCTCCATAAATTTTGGAACGTTGTTTAGATAGAGGATAATTATCGGACAATTCATTATAGGATTTTCTAAAGGGAAGTTGTGCGATATAACGGCCTTTTTTGAATTCAAGTTTCTTTAAAAATTTCTATAGCTTGATCCCTTTCATGAAGAACTGGATCATCTGGTATCCCCAAACCCTCTAAATCAAAAAATAATTTTAAAGTATCTTGAACAGAGTCATTGTTTACTAAAAAAACACTCCTTGTTTATTAATTTGTCTTTCTTCAAGTTTACCACACGCAATCTACCCAAATTCATTTTCTTTGAAAAACAACTCTTCATTTACTTTATACGTATTCTGTTTTAAATGTTTAAAAATATATCAGCGCTAATCAAAGCGTGAACTTCGTTTGCTTTATAAAACGATTTGTCAGCTAACGTTAAAAACTTTGGAATTTCCACATTAGAAATATCTAAACTTGAGGATGATGTAAATTCAGTTATTTTGTCTACAATCAAGAAATCTACTGGTTCAGCAAAACTGCTATCTTCGTTTGAAATAATTGTTTTTAATTTCCATTTTATGTTCAGTGATAATCCATTTAAGCCGGATACTGGTGTTTTTATTTTTCCTTTTTTATTCCTAAGCAATTACTCATTCTTTCTGTGAGTACACAAATATTGCTTGCGGAATCGAGTAGCTCTTAATTTTATTTTTGATTATTTGCTCTACGAACATATATTTCTGCTGTTGAAAACAGAACATTTTTTTTTATTTATTTGATCGGGCCATGTGTTATTACTCAACACTGATGACGGATTATTCGGATTAGAATTCTTGTTAACTGTTTCGCAATATTCTTTTTCATCTCCGTTACCTAAAGGATTTTTTATTTTCGATTTATTAGAATTTCGAGTACAAATCAAATAACTGTGTGAATCACCGCATTTGCATCGATATTTGGAAAGGCAATTAAACATCAACTCAAAAAATAGTTTGGAAATTTATACCACCCACCGCCGCATGGTGAGGGAGGCTGGTGGGAAAGGTTGGTTCGCATTATCAAGGAACTATTGAGACGTTCTCTTGGAAAATCAATATTGTCCTATGAAGAATTGTCTACAGTGATTTGTGATTGCGAATTGTTAATCAATAGTAGACCTTTAACTTATATATCTGAAAATCCACAGGAATTTATCTCTCTTCTCCAGCAATGTTTTTAATAGAGAATCGCTGTTCCGATACTACCGATATTGACGAATTGAATTCAAGAGACTTAAGAAAAAGAATGAAATATAGAATTAAACTTTTAAGTGATTTAAGACAACGTTTCAGGAAAGAATATCTAAGTGAGCTAATACAAAAACAGAATGATAATCGGGTGCGGAACCCCGAATTGGGGAAATGGTCTTAATTGAAACGACTATAAGAAACGTTTGTCTTGGCCTATAGCTAAGATTATAGAATTAATCCCTGGTCGAGATGGGGAAATTCGAACAGTTAGGCTAAAAACTCAACATGGAACAGTAATACGCCCTATGCAACGTATCTTCCCTTTGGAAGTACAAGCGATTGCTAATAGCGATAAGGAGTTGAAAGAGGAATCAATTTCTGTTAAAAGTACTAAACCTGAAAAGGTCTTGAATACTAATGATGCAATTGTAAAAAATATACTTCTTCTGGAAGATTAGTTAAAGAACCGAATAGACTTGATCTTTTGAATTATAACTGTTATAGGTTTGAGACTCTCCCCAAGTCTCAAAGGGGAGTATGTTGTGAATAAAAATGATTTGTGTGAATGAGTGGCTGCATGGCGCCACGTTTTTGTAACTGTGAAGAGGTTGTGTTACGTCATTATGTTCTGTATATAAGAAGGGGTGAAGCAATCACGTGCTCACTTTCACTCGGTAGTTCTGAATAAACTTATTTACTTTAATTGACTGGCTCGAGACTGAATTTCTTCCTCCAACGCCCAGCATCGGGTAGATGCAGCTCGCAGAATTTTAGAATTGAAATTGTTCTTTACACAGGGCTCGTTACGAGGTTGGAAGGCTTAAGATTAAGGCCATACGGGTAATATGCCTTTCTTCTCAGCTGCTAGGGATAGGGGACGTTAAGATCTAGCATGGCGTTCCGTATTTCCGTCTTGAACTCATCCATTCCATATTCTTCTAACAGTTATTGAATCTCGACCGACACAAGAAAACATACTGCGATACGATAAACCTCAAACCCGGTATGCAACAGTTCGACGTTTATTAACCTTTAGCGGGCACAAAGCTAAAATACACTTTTCTGTGATAAAGTACATGATAAATGTAATGCTCTCATCCTTTATAAACAATTTAGTTACAAAAAAAAATATTTGATCAAATGTTTTTTCCTGGGTGGTGGCTAAACGTTATAGCCACTGCGCACGTAAGACATTTAATTTACTTTTCAGGACAGAAATAATTAATCATATTACAATTAACTTTTCATGAAAAATTAACATTTATGTAATACTAGCTGGTATACACGTTCTTCGCATTTTGGGTGAACTGAAAAATTAAACAACACAGATTGAAGGATGAAGTTTTTTAATGAGTTAATTTTACGTGAATTGCAAATTAAACAAAAAAAAAGCTTTTATGGCGTAACTCAGGTAACAAAAAAAAGAGAGAAATAAAACGCCTTTGTTAAATTTTAAGTATGTAGGTCTAATAGCTGATAAAAAGGATTTTTTTTTATTTATAACTCCCCGTAACACTCTTGAGGGTTGATTTTTAAAAAACCTTCCTAAGCTGATCTCTGCTCAGCAAAAGTAACACATTGTTAAAAGATTTGTGTAGTGAACGCTTAAAATAGTGTAAGTAATTTTTATCTGAAAGTATAATACATTAATATTACTTTCTGTAGTATTTATTTTATCGTAAAATTGTAATATTCGCAAGCAACGCCGTTTCTTAAATTATAATGACGATCCAATGAAAAACATAGCGAAATGTTAACGATAGAGTCAAGTTGGCAAATGCCTAGCTACTTTCATAACTCGAGCTTTATTAGAGCTTTGTAAGACCCGCCGTGTAGGGGAGCGATGCACGTTAATACTTTATCCAACCGCATTATGATTTACTGCAGTTTTTTTCATACAATATTTTTTTTGGATCGCTACATTTAAAATTAAGGGATATACATAAAAAAATACTCCACTTTGGAAAATTTAATCCGTTAGAGCTAATAAATTAAATAAAGATATTCCACTGTAAAATTAATTACATATACCGTTCACTTAAAATAAGTAGTCAAATAATTTTCTAAGGTCTTCATTAACATACAGAAACATAAGACACTTAAATTTTGACAAACTATTTTCTTTTCCGCTAAAATACTCATCATGGAACCCGTGCTGCCATATATCTTGGAAGAGTGGATTTCAAAAAGAATATTCCTGCTAATCATTGGTAGAATATTCCTTCTAAGTTGGTGTGGTGTGGTAGTTAGGAGAAAGGGGTGCCAGCTCAGATGTCGTCCACGTTACTTGACTATGGTTCAAAATTACGTGATCCGTTGCCAAAAGCCCTCGTGTAGCTGAACAGTGCAACATTAATATTCACTCACTCTCACACTCCAAGAAATACAGAACAATAGTTATTGCGTTCTTAAGTGTAAAAATAATTATATCTGCCCCTATTCAATTAAAATTATAGCGTTATAGTTAACTACTAACCACAAATAAATTTTGAAAATTTGTCCAAATGATGCAGTGTGAAAGAGAAAGATTATTTACTTTAAGTATCAGAACTGATAAAAGCATTTATTTGGAAAAAAGATCGATTTCTTACTACCAAATATGCATAATAAGATGTTAAAAACATTAAAAATAACGAGAGATTTATAACAACCTCTCCCTTCAAAACCTAGTTTGATTCTGAAATAAAAAATAGGCATTATATCAGAGGAATTAATTAGAAACGAGCACCTTGCGTAGCCAAAACAAAAAAGGTTTTTCACAAACAAAAGATAGATGTATGCAGACGTGGGTTTTTTTGCAGCGCATGCCAGAATTGCTAGCAGAAGACAGAATTTTTTCCTACTTACTTGACAAATATCGTTATATTTTTGACACTTTTTCCAAATCTTTATAAATTATAGTCTATGCTATAAATTATAGCCTATGTGGTATTCTGATGTATAAGCTATATTACTGTAAAGTTTCATTAAAATCCATTCAGTAGTTTTTGCGTGAAAGACCAACAAAGATTTTCACAAACTTTCACATTTATAATATATATTAGATTTATTTCAGTAACAATTAAATACAAAGTATAAGTGTAATTAAATAATAATAAAATAAGTGTACAACATATATAGAATACTTAGAATATACATTTAAATTAGTATACATCCATATTTTATATTTTATTTAATTTTAGTATAAAAAATTAGAAATAAAGTAATATTTTTGAGGATTTAAATTACTTATTTCATAAATTTGATGAGCTATTTACTGTGAAACTTTTCAAAGCAAGTAGAACCATTTGCTTGAAGGCACAGTGGTACACACAGAAAAGCTATAATGAAAGATTTTCTAACCCAAGAATCTCGTACCACATATTGTAAACAAAGTCTGCTTATATTTCCGACACCCAACATTTCTCACATGATTCTAACTGCTCTCTCTCTCAAGTAGAGGAAAAGTGAACATTTCTAGGTCATTTTTCTGTTCTCTGTGGGCTGTGGATAGAGCCTCTATCCACATATAAAAGCTTTCGAAAAACCTAAGTAAAACCTTTTTTTTAATTGCACATTTGCTTAATTGATTCAGATGAAAGAAAAGTATACTTGAGGTGTCGAAATTTTTTTCAGAGATCAGATATTTTATTTATAATTAAAATACAACTTGTAGATTTACACCGAGAAAAACTGTTTTTAACTACCCATCAGAGGACATAAAATGCAAAAAAGAGGTATTGTACTGCCATCTGTATTGATTTTTTATGCGTTTTAGCCTCAATTAACGCATGTGGATGGACTAAATATCCACCACCCGCTTGGAGAAAAAAAAATTTTAATATGTATCTAGACCTATTAGCCACTACCCGTAAAAAGTGTTAAAGCCAGAAACGTGCTGGTACGCATTTCTGCTTTTACCCGAGACATCACAACATTTTTTCACCAGGCAACAACGTTCAGATGTAATTTGTGTATGAGAAACCGGTCGAACAATTTCCTCATTTTAACACATTTCAGTTGTAGCTACCGGTGCCTGCTTTGTTTGGATGTGCTGCAAAAGCTAATCATTTGCATATTACAGCCCCTTCTTCCTGTCGCTTAAAAATTCAAGTCTGCAGCATGTCACCTTCTTGGGGTAGCTATTTTAATGGCAGTAGTGTACAAATACAAAACACAAGCAGTTATTTTTTCATGGGTTAAATATATGCATATAGTATATAGTTCGAAACCGTAATTTTTTAAAAGTGTAAAAATGAATATATTTTTTTTTTTGATATTTAGTGTCACTTCAATTAGAATATTACATAAAATTGTTTTGAAAATATTATTACGATAAAAAATTATTTAAATGAAATTTTTGGCAAGCAAATGGCATATTTTCAAAACATTCTCCTTTGATGTGGAAAATGTTTCTGTAATAATAATTCGCCTGTATACACTTCTGGCCTCACAAAATGCAACACCCTGATGGAAGCATGCAAACCTTGGGGAAATGAACGTCATGCCTTGGCGGCGTTGAAATATGCAAATCATTAGCATTGTAGAGCAGAGTGGGTAGAGCATAACGAGCGACCTTAGCACCACCCACAAGCGATTTATAACGGGATAACAGATCCGCGATTTGAAGTACGGAAAATGTTTTCTTTGGGGTTTTTTTTTTTTCGGAAACTGTTTACCTATGCCTCGTGGAAGACATCGAGTGTCTTTTTGAACAAGTTTCTGAATAGGGCGAGGAAGAATAGTAGCCTATAGGGATTGTGAGTTATCTTTCAAAGAAATCGGTCCACGTGTTGGACAGAACCAAGCAACTGTGATGCGGATCTATCATCGCTGGATGCCGGGGAAACGATGGACAGACGGGACCGATAGCACCCCCCTTTGTTGCACCCACTGCTCGTGATGACAGGCGGATTGCGCACATGACAATGATGGATCACGCAACCACATCACGATCCATAGCACAACAGATTCAGCCTGTTGTGCATCATTCGGCGTCCGTTCGTACCATTCGAGTGGAATGTCTACAAGGCATCCAATGCTACGTTTACCCTTGACTGGAAACCACAGGCACTCGCGCCTGCAATGGTAAAAGGAAGGGGGTGGACACGGACAACGGAATGGAGCTACATTGTGTTTACTGACGAATCACGCTTCTGCCTGCAACATGATAGTCGGATTCAAGTTTGGAGACACCGTGGTGAGAGGCTGTTGAACTGTTGCGTTATGCATCGCCAGACTGATCCTGCACCCAATACCATGGTTTGGAATGGTATTGAATTTCACTGCAGTATCCCTTGAATACGCATTGCCAGTATACTGAACAGCCATAGTTACATCTCTGAGGTATTGCCCATACTCCTTCCATACATTCCACGCTTTCCATTCGCCATATTCCAACAGGATAATGCCCGACCACTCATTGCACGGAATGTTCTTCTTTACCCGTCAGATTGAATGACTTCCTTGGCCTTCTTGTTCTCTGATCTATCGAGAATCGAAAACGTGTGATTCACGCTTGCAAAACGACCGATCTGGGATACACTACTCCCTACTACACCAGATCAACTTTGGCAATATGTGAAAGCCGCATGGACTGCTGTACCAGAAGGATACATTCAAAATCTCTTTCTACCAGGTGTGCGGCAACGGTTACAGCCAACAATGGCGGCTACACTAACTACTTATTTTGTCACCTTCCACACGTGATTGTTTGATCTTTGTACATGTTAACTGCCAATTAAATTTCTCTGTGATATCACTGGTCCTTCTTGGTGTAGGTGTAGGCTTTGTGTGGTCAGTAGTGTATATAGCTTAGACTTCTATAAATAATTTGAATTAGGATTTTTTAATATATAATTTAGAACGCGCACGCGAGCGGGATTAATTCATGTTTTAATGCATCAGAGAAGAGAAATTTAAATAAAAAAAACAGTTATTTTTCAATTTATAGTAACAATAAAAATAATATGAATTTGTCAAACCCCCAGATAAGGCTCTGTGGAAATGTCATTTATTATAGAAATAAAAGAAGAATATTTTGAAATTATGTCATTTTTCTTTATTTTTCGGCAAAAAATTGCATTTAAATATTTTTATTGTAATAATATTGTTAAAATATATTTTTTTATATGTTTATTCTTATTCAAGCGACACAAAATATAAAAAGTTATTCGTTTATACACTTTCGCTAACCGATGTATATATACATGCATACGTGTCTATATATGCTTTCCCTAAAATCTGACGTATTTAACACACACCTATACTTTCAAGTTATGTTTTGGGCCGCAGTAGCCAAGTGATCAAGGTATCGGATCGTCGTTGGCCTTGTCACGAGTTCGAGCCCAGTACCACTAAAGACCCGCCGTGTAGGGAAGCGATACACGTTACATCTGTCGAGAGCTCAAACGCCCTCCCGTTGGTGTGCTGTGGTAGTTAAGAGAGGGAAGTGCCAGCTCAGGTGTCGTCCACGTCACTTGACCATGGTTCAAAAATTACGTGGTCCGTCGCCAAAAGCCCTCGTGTAGCTGAACAGTGCGACGTTAATATTCACTCACTTACTGTACATAGTCATTAAACTTAAGACTAATAACATTCCACTAGACAAGACACTAGCCTTTTCTTTTCATTTTTTTCATAAATTATCTGGATTTACAATAAACTACAGAAATGTAAAGAGAGATTACAGAGAAAGATACGAATCGGCATTTCAGATTTAAAAAAAAAATGGTCTCGAGAAAAATTCTTCGAAAATAATAAAATTTAATAAAAAAAACAATGAAAAAATGATGTTTTTTTTTTATATACTTAAACACATTCCTCACTTATTCAACACATAAACAGAATATTAAATTGGAGATAAACATCATTTCTGTAAAACAGAATGTTTCAAAGTTAATAATTCTTTTGTTCAATCGAGAACTAATTTTTAAAAGTATTACGGGTTTAAACCTTCTTTTTGCATGATAATGGAAATTTCTCTCCATCATAACATTCATGGAATAAACAAAAGTAGTACACGAAAAAGGTGTAGTGTAAATTGCTTATTGCTGGTAATTTTTCTCACAACAATTACGTAATAAGGAATGTAGCTGTCAAAAATCAATTATCACAATCATTATAGCGAGTTTAAACTTATCATTCCACTGTTGTGGTTCGGAGATTTCGTGAATATTTTTTTACAACTAATTTGAGACTTTTTGCTAATAAAAGCGGTGAAACAAAAACAGGGTGTGGTCAAGGGTTCGTTCTAATTTCAATTTTCTAAACTCTAGTTCTGCATCGGTGTGGTTCATTTCGAATGAATCTAATTTATCCATCTAAATTATTCTAATTCTAATCTAGTAAGTATTCAAGCATTACGCTCTGCTTCATTTTTAAATATTTTTTTTAATAACGCGAACAAAAGCAGCTACATACTACATGGCCGAAAACAAGTCATCTCCACAACTAGTTAATTTTCTTAGGAACAAAAATATCTGCACATGCGCTTACAGAAATGCGAAGTTAGTAAAAAGTTAGTTCTGGTGTTGACAAGCGGGAACATCCCGCCCCCCGTTGGACGGTGGTCCAACATCTTCGAATGGAAGTGGGCAGACACTTGCAGCAGTTCGGGTGAAGACGCCTCTGGACGTTCTGATGCGGATGACTCTGACAAAACCATCGGATCCAGGATGAATTCCTTCTATGCGACCCAAGGTCCATTCCATCGGAATCTTGCTAGGCTCCTTTAACATCACAAGTTGACCAAGCTTCAGATTGGATAGAGGCAGCTTCCATTTCTTTCGGGCCTGAAGTTCTTCCAGGTATTCCTTGCTCCATCGTTTCCAAAACCTATTCTTAAGAGACTGAATTAGGGACCATCTGGAAGATAAAGAGATGTTAGTTAACAATTCACTAGGTTCTGGTATCCCCAAAAGAGGAGCTCCCACCAAAAAAGGACCAGATGTCAGAGGTTGAAGATCGGCTGGATCAGCAGAAAGAGGACACAATGGTCGTGAATTTAAAACAGCTTCGATCTGCGCCACAAGGGTAGTGAGCTCTTCAAAGGTTAAAACAGTTGATTTAGTCACTTTTAATAGAATTTTTTTCATTGATTTAATATTAGCTTCCCATAGTCCACCGAAATGAGGTGAGGCCGGAGGTATGAATTTCCAATCTATACCTTTTTTTGGCACTATATTTTTGTACAGGATCAGATTGACATATTTTTAATAGGGAATCTAAGACATTTTTAGCGCCTTTAAAATTTGTAGCGTTGTCACTCCAAATTGTTGCTGGTTTTGATCGTCTGGCTACGAATCTTCTAAGACTAGCTAAGAAACTGTCCGTAGTTAAATCAGACACTACTTCAAAATGAGTAGCCTTGGTACAAAAACATATGAAAATTGCAATATAGGATTTTAAAGTTACTCTAGATCTTTTTAGGTTAGGTTTTGTAATTATTGGTCCTGCAAAGTCTAGCCCGACCTTTTCAAACGATCGAGATGGTACAACTCGATCTTTTGGCAGGTCGCCCATCATTTGGTTAACAGTCCTGATTCTTGTTTTAAAACAAGTCAAACATCTGTTTATTACACGTCTCACACGGTTTTGACCAGGAGGTATCCAATAATATTGGTGGATCAGAAAAAGTGTAGTTTGAGTACCTGAATGTAGAGATATTTTATGGAAATGGTTTATAATTAAATCTGTTAAATGGTGTGTCTTTGGCAAGATCAGTTGATGTTTCTAAGAATCTGAAAGGTTTGAAAATTTTTAATCTTCCACCAACACGTAACAGTCCATCCTTATCCAGGAATGGGTTTAATGATAAAATCTTACTGTTTTTTTGGAATTTGATGTTTTAACTGTAAACACATTATTTCGGATTTAAATTCAGATTGCTGTGTACAGATTTTACCAACACTTCTGCAGCATTTCGCAGTTTGGTTGTATTCAAATAATCCTTTTTTCATTCAGAAATATTAATTTTGGAATTATTGACGAATCGTAAACACCATGCAGTCGTTATAATTAATGTATCAAATGAAGAATATCTTTTGATTAAATTATTATCGGGAGGGGATTCTATAGTCGTTGAGTTTACCATAGTTTCTTTGCGAAGCTCATATTTTCCTATTTGCTCAATGTCTATCTCCTTTGAGAAATCCAAAGCTTTTGGCCAGGAACTCTCATTCTGTATTAACCAAGGGGGTCCATGCCACCATAATTCACTGCTTCGTAGCTCGGATGCAGACATACCTCTAGACAACAAATTAGTGGGATTATCTTTCCCAGGGCAATGACGCCATTCTATAGGATCAGTATATTTTTGAATCTCTTGGATTCTGTTTTTTACAAATGGTTTAAATCTAGCAGCAGATCCTTGATCCAAAAATAAGTAATAGATGAATCAGTCCAGAAGTAACGAGATGTTATATAGTTAATAGTTTTGAAAATTTTATAACTCAATCTGGCTGAAAGTAGAGCGCCCATTAGCTCTAGTCTGGTAACGAAATTGTTTTTAATGGGGCCACCCTACACTTCGATGCTACAAAATTGGTAAAAGTTTTCCCATTCTTTAATGCTATTCGGAGGTAAACTACTGTACCATAAGCTTTCTTTAGAGGAGTCTGAAAAACAATGTGTCTGAATGTTATCTATTTCATTTTGAAGGGCATAACCTAAATAGTAGCGGGGTATGCTGAAAGTATTTAATTCCGAACTTCCTCGCATCATTCATTCCAACTAGAGATTCTAAGTTCTTTGGAAAGAACTCGTCCCAATCCAAACCCAAGCACCACAGTTCTTGTATTAAAATCTTTAATCTAATTATAAAAGGACTAAGCAAACCAACAGGATCGAAAATACGACCTGCAGCTTGCAACAAGCATCGTTTAGTATTCGTTCGTTTTTTAACAAATTTTATTATACCTCCAGTGTCAAAGTAAAACGTATCTTGATCGGGATTCCATGCAACTCCTAGAATTTTAGAAGGATCCAAAGTTTGAGTTTTAGATTCAACAGATTGGCCGATGTCCATACCAATTTCTTTCCAACGATCACGCAACTCTGTTGAATTAGTTTGCCACTTTCTTAAAATCATACTTGCACCTTTAAAAATATCGACACTTTCTAAACTTGTTTTAAAAGCTTGTTCTACATTCTCTCTACCACTAACTAGATCATCTACATATAAAGAATTATTCAACATTTCACAAGTTTCAGGAAATTTTTCTACATACCTTTTCAGGTGATGCTTGATCGTTGCAGCAAGTAAAAACGGGCTGGAACTTACTCCGAACAACACGCGAGTCATCCGGTAGCTTTGAATGAGTTCTTCAGGGCCATCGGGATTTTCATTCCAAAGAAATCTGGTGACATCCCTGTCTTCTTCATCAAGTTGAATCTGAAGGAAGGCTTGCTTTATGTCCGCGGTGAAAGCTACGCGGTTTTCTCTAAATTTTACTAAAAGAAGAAAAATATCAGGATTTAGATTGGGACCAATATGTAAACAGTCATTTAAGGAGAGTTGTCCATTTGCATGGGAAGACGCATCAAAAATATACGCAATTTACTCGTTGTTTTATCTTCGCGGATACCTGCCGTATGCGGCAAATAAAATATTGTTTTATCTGCCTTTAATTCATTCGTCACACTCTCAATTATATTTTCAGATTTATATTCTTCTAATACAGCTCTATATTCATTAAAAGAAAAGGGTCATTAAGAAATTTTGATTGTAGTCCCCTGAATCTTTTAAGGGCAACCGTACGGTTATCTTGCAACTGTTCTTTCATTCCCGGTTTCCAAGGGAGCCTAACGCTATATCTGTTGTCGGAAAATGAAATTCCAGATTCAAACTCTTTCAGGGTTACATCACTAATATTCTCTGTAGCGTTAGCCTCAATGCCTAAGTTTTCTAATTCCCAAAATTTATTTAAGTCATCTGAAATTAATTTTTTCTTCAACGACTATTTTCATTCCCAGGATTGTGTTTGTCATCTCAGTTTTGCCTAGGATACACCAACCGAACAAAGTTTCGGTAGCTACTAGTTTATCATTTAACCTTTTAATTCTATCTAATACGACGTCATAATAGTAATCAGCACCCACTAAAATAAACTATCTTGTTATTCCTAAATTCATAACAATCAGCAAGCTTTAATCCTTTCAATTGTTTATTTATCTTTGAAATATTATTACTAGGTACGGGTATGTTAGTTGCAGTTATTTGATCAGTTTCCAACGCTTCAATTTCTATGTTTAAAGTCGGTTCGTCACGATTCTTAATTATTACTTTTACTACATTATATGTTTTTTCGGTAGCTTGTTTAACACCGAACGAATATACAGATAAAGTTTCTTTCGAACAACAGGAAGTTTAAGCTGTCGAGAAATTTCTCGAGTAATGAAGCTTCTCATACTACCGTTGTCTAACAAGAGGCGAACTGTTTCAAGTTTATCATCAAGGGGAACGAACGCATGAAGTGCACGTTTGCAAAAAGTACGGAACATTCAGCGTTTTTTACTTCTGGTTCTTTATTAATATTATAGTTACAGTGAGAAACTGCAGACACTACGTTATTCTCAACATCAAGGTCACGGGTTTTTCTAACCGATTGAAAACAAAGTGATTATGTTTCTTATTACATTTACACATTTCTTTTTTCTTACAGTCTCTAATTCTATGATTTTTTTCTAAGCATAAAAAACAACGCCCTTGCTTTCTCAAAATCTCTTTCTTTTCATCTACGCTTAAATCATCACACAATTCAGAACCATGTTTATCGCTATCGCAGTAAATACCTTTTTTTTTTCTATGACTGGCGTGAAATACTCAAAGGTTCTCGATGAATTACTGTTCAATGGAATATGATTTTTGTTCTGTCTACTGCGCGAAATGTTTTGATTATCGCCTGACACGATTTGCATGTGTTTAGAATTATGAGGGATAATTTTTTTCCTTTCCCCCTTCGAGCCGCTTAGCAGATTTGCTGATTCACGGCATTCGATTTCTATTTTTAGAAATTGCAACAGTTCCATTACATCGAATGTACTTTCCTCTTTTTTTTCCTAATTGTTTTCTGTTAAAATCTAAGACTAGATCTTCTGGTAGTAATTTAAGAAGAATCGGCTGCAGTAAATGACCGTACATTCCAGATGTTACGTTAAGTGACTCTAGACTTCTAATTTGAATTTTACAAATATCGTATAACTTTCTTAATCCAATCACGTTATTTGAAACCTTTACAGGATAAAGATTCAACAGTTTCGACATGTGTGCATTAACCACGATTCCTTCCCTTCCGAATCTTTCCTTTAATAATATCAAAGCATTGTCATAATTATCATCAGATAATGCAAAACCGTTTACTACATTACCGGCCGCTCCTCCAAATAATGATTTTAAATACGAAAATTTATCTACTTTTGTCAATGTTTCATTTTTTTTTTTTGTCTATAGAGTTTTGGAATTTATTCAGAATTCTAACCATAAACATGGATCGCCGAAATATTTATCTATTTGTAATTTGGGTAGACGAACAGAATTAACATTTTTGTTAGGGTTTTACAGAAGATCCATTAATCGAATTGTTAAAAGAATCATTTTCAACATGCACTGTTGCTTGTGATGATACACTGGGAGCACTTTTTGGTTAGAGTTTTAATTTGAATTTGAATTTTTAGAACACAACACAGAAATTTTCTCATTATATCCGAATGCAGATTGTATTTCTGCATTGAATTCATCTTCTACTTGAATAATATTTTGGATCTTATTATCTAATTCTCTTAATTGTTTTAAATGTTCATTTAAATAATCAAAAATGTTCCTGTAAAAGATCAATAGATTGCGAATCAAATTCCTTTTCTAATTTATTCATAACTTTTGTTACTGCTGTACGAGTAACAGCTCTAATTTTCAATTTCTTTATGTCATCCATTTTTTATAAAATACAGTTACTAGATATGACACGCACAATATAAATCTTCAAATCTAAAGCAATCAAAGTTCTATTCAGATTATAAAAGGTATTTTTTTACCTTTTATTTTCTTCCTTCTAATCTTTCCTCTTCCCGGCCGATGCACCATGAAACAAAAACAGGGTGTGGTCAAGGATTCGTTCTAATTTCAAATTTTCTAAACTCTAGTTCTGCATCGGTGTGGTTCATTTCGAATGAATCTAATTTATCCATCTAAATTATTCTAATTCTAATCTAGTAAGTATTCAAGCATTACGCTCTGCTTCATTTTTAAATATTTTTTTAATAACGCGAACAAAAGCAGCTACATACTACATGGCAGAAAACAAGTGATCTCACAACAGCTAGTTAATTTTCTTAGGAACAAAATATCTGCGCATGCGCTTACAGTAATGCGAAGTTAGCTGATTGATTGAATATTAACGTCGCACTGTTCAGCTACACGAGGGCTTTTGGCGACGGACCACGTAATTTTGAACCATGGTCAAGTGACGTGGACGACACATGAGCTGGCACCCCCTCTCCTAACTACCACACCACACCAAATGCGAAGTTAGCAAAAAGTTAGTTCTGGTGTTGACAAGCGGTAATAAGTGGAAAAAAAGTGTTTCTTTTGTGTTTCCGTTATTTTCTAAGAGGAATTTATATAAAATACCCCAAATAACCTTCCGAAAATCATGTGACAGTAATTTATATCACTAGGCAGTTTCATTTCTAATGTATGACAAAAATGTTTTTTTTTTTTTTACTTTATGTTTATTTTATGTTATTTTTTGTGGAGAAATTTAGAAGAGAGGGACATTGAAGGATACTCAGACCAGTTAGAAGGCGGTTAGCTATCAGAAAATGGCCTCGATATCGAAAATTCTGAAGACGAAGTACCACGATGCACGTGAAATTAGAGTAATAATAATAATTAGAAGTTGGGAAGATAACCTATTACGATCTCGACGTTTAAAAAACCTAAAGGAACCCGAGCTAAAGGAAGACCACCAACTAGATGTGGTTGGATGACATTGCGAAACACCTAAATACTTTGAAAATTAAAAATTGGAGAGGAATCGCTACAACAGAGGACTGGAAGGAGTGCTTGTTATAGCATCGAAGGCCTGTAAGGACTGTTGGGCTATTGTAGAAGGAATAATAATAATAATAATAATAATAATAATTGTTTTTTTTAATTATCATCAGAAATAAAAATGATACGAAGAGATACATGTTTTTTTATTTATTTTGCACATAATTTTGTATTTATTTATTTATTTTATTTACTTAACATCAAAATTTCCATGATGATGAGTAATTCCATCATATTGATTTCTAATTATTTATACTAGAATTTTTTAACATTTTTCCTTTCATCTACAGCATACATTATATCATTCCGATTTATTTCCCAAAAAAAAAAAAAACATGCAAAGAAGGATAAATATGCATACCAAATTTAAACTTTACTTTTAAAGCAAATAATAAATTCCAAGGAATTTAACTTTTTTGTTTGATTCATAAATTATTTCGACTTATTGCAAACTCTAAAGAACTATAAAGAGAACTGTCTAGATAAAAGAAACGAATCGACATTTCAGATTTTAAAAAATTGAAATGGTGAGAAAGTTCGTCAAAATAATAAAATAACAAAACAACACAAAAATTATTTTATATACTTAAACATTCCTTAGTTATTCAAATAAAAAGGGTATTAAACAAGAAATGTATATCATTACAGTACAACAGAATATTTCAGAGCTTGTAATTCTATTTATGTGAAAAAGATTCTAATTATCTGTTACAATTTCGCCATACACACGAACATTTAGAGCATCTTCCTAATAACCGCACAAATGACTAAATAGATAAATTACGAAACTCAATAAAAATCCACTTTACATAAATAAACTATTAATATAACATTCATCCTAAAACAATGGAAAAAAAACAATATGATTCTTGGAAACACTAATCCACAAATGTCTCTTGTAACCAGGATGAAAATGCATCCCAAGAATTTCATCAAGACTATTTACATGGGTAAGCCTTTCGAACGAACAGCATCAGAAGAATTACGGCAAGAAAAAGAGTATGTTATTTATTCGAACAACCCTCAGAATCACTAGTAAATAGCTAAGCAAATATCTTACGTAGCACCATAGCGACGGATTCAGAGGAACCAGTTGAGCATTAACTCAAAGGACAATAGCTTGAAAATATCTTTAGTGAGATTGGGATATCTTAATGTTTCTTTGTCATATTCGGTTACCTTAATAAATAAAAAAACCAGATTATTTTCTCTTTGCTTAAGTGACTTATAAATAAAGGAAGGTGTATATTTAAGTATTAAAAAATTATATTAGAAAAACATAACCCTTCAAATGTGCAATAAAAAACAAACCTATCAATTCATCGGAATATAAAATGAAAAAAATATACTAGATTTACTACTGTGATAAAAAGTATCAGGGAGTCTTCCTTTTATAAATATAGGAGAAAAAGAGATTCCGTCATTCACTCATCACAAGATCTTCACAACTACTAGACTTGAAATTTGGCGGACATGTTCCTTTTCCTGAGTAGAGATCCACTAAGAGGGACTTTTATGGAAATCGATTCCCAAGGGAGTTACGGAAACTTACGTTCAGCCTTTTTTGACAATTAGACGTATTATACTAGAAATTCAGCAAGCATACTTCTTCTGCTGATTAGAAATATGTGAGCGAGATTTACGGAAACGATTTCAAAGAGGGTTTCGGGGGCGTTATGGATTAAAATTCCCATTCTTAAGCTATTGGACAGGAAATTTGGAAAAGATGAGTGAGTGAATATTAACGTCACACTGTTCAGCTACACGAGGGCTTTTGGCGACGTACCTCGTAAATTTTGAACCATGGTCAAGTGACGTGGACGGCATCAAAGCTGGCCCCTCCCTCTCCTACCACACCCACACCAACGGGAGGAAGTTTCAGCTCTCGATAGACTTAGCGTGCATTGCTGCCCTACACGGCGGGTCTTCAGTGGTACTGGGCACGAACTCGTGACAAGCCAGCCACGATCCGATACGTTGACCATCAGGCTACCGCGAGCACTCTTTTTGATGAGAAAAATCCACTAAAAGGGTTTTAACGGAAATCGCGTGACTCTGAGGGAAGGTGCTATGGGTCTGTTGCACATTAATATATTTTCGCCTTAGAAATTCAAATCCTATTCTTTTTAAACCAAGAAGTGAGCTTTTCTGTGCAATCGAAAGATTAATGATTATTGATGTTAATACAAGTGATAAATAGACATAATACGTCACAAAATATACTGCTAAGCGGGCGAGTAGTGAGTGATTGAGTGAATATTAACGTCCACTGTTCAGCTACTCGAGGGCTTTTGGTGACGGACCTCCCAATTTTGAACCATGGTCACTCAAGTGACGAGGACCACACCTGAGTTGACACCCCCTCTCCTAACTACCATACCAACGGAAGAGTGTTTGAGCTCTCGATAGATTTAACATGCATCATATTGGCCGTGGTTAGCCTAGTGGTTAGAGCACCGGACTGCAGACCGAAAAGACCTGGGTTCGATGCCACCAAATATCCTCTGAGTACACACGGAGTACGAGCTCGTTAAATCAGTGGGTACGAAAGTCTTTTGGGCTGAATCACGTGTGCAGGGGGTCTGGAGAACATTTCTCTCCTCTTTGATTCTATGCCTAAATTGCGGAGGTGGAAATCGGTGGTGTCGTAATTTTTGTCCCTTCGGAGAATTTCGCCGAGCTAATTCGTACTGTCACTTGTATGGTGCTCAAGGCCAAGGCCAACGACAGGCGTACTTCTAGCCCCTTGCCACGATGAATTTCGTGGTCCTCTGACTACGTCAGACAGGTGGCGTTAGAAACAACAACAACATGCATCACTCTCCTACAAGGCGGGTCATCAGCGATACTAGTCTCGAACTCATGACACGTCGACTATGAGTCCGTTACCTTGAGTACTAGGCTACCGCAGCCGCAAGCGCATGAGTAACGACTTGCATATATATAATAGATATCATCTACAATCTTATTTAGTGTTTTTGTCACTCATAGAAACAAGTGGCAACACATATATGGGTTTATTTCATTTAATCATTTAAAAGTAAATTAGTTTTTAATGAGAAAAGAATTTTCCCTTCGTTTTTATCGTCAAATATCCTGAGCGTAATTGAGTGAAGAACATACATTAAAATTTGTTTTCAAAAATGAATTTCTGCAACAAGCTGAATTGAAATGTTGCGAAATGTTTTTCAAGACGAATGTTTATCAAAAACAACAGTATTGATTGGCGCTCAAAAATTAATGCAATGTTGACTGGCTTAAATTGCCATAGTATTGTGGATTGTGTGCATTTCTTCTCACTGATTACACGCTCGATAAAGATTATTATTTGAGTAATTTGCATTGTTTACGTAGGACGATTTGGCGAAAACAGCTGAAATTGTGGCGAAATAACTCGTGGGATTTATATAATGATAATAAGGCTTCTCTTACAGCAATTATTATTCCTGATTTTTGGCAAAGCATTCAACGAACACAGCACCACAGGTTATGAATCTGCCTGATATGTAATCTTTTCTTTTATTCTCATGGTTGAAAATGCCTCGTCGTAATCACCTCATTCATCCATTGATGCAATAAAAGGAAAACTGATACTAACCCTGAATGGCTTTCCTAAAAATGAATTTTAGGATTGGAAAAAATGGCAGAAGTGCATTGAACTTCTTGATAACTCTAGAAAGGTAATAAATATAAATTTTGATCGATGATACCTTTGGTTTTAAATCAGCAATTCGGGTACTTTTTCATCGAAGTAGTATATACAGTGGTTCTCAAAAGTGTTCGTACATGTACAATTTTCTATAAAATTAATGTAATTGACTAATTAAAATTAATACATCAAAAATGTTATTTTTTATAGTATCTACAGTCTTTTCTTAATAAAATAATGTAATCAATTTTTAAAACATGGTATAAGTTTTATTCTGAAAAATTAATAATTAAAAAACTACGTTACAATAGTATTCGTATACTTTAAGAAAACTCAATACAGTTTTGACTACTGTAATTTTTTTCTTCATTTAATAGTAGGAAACCATTTAGCATGCACAACAGCTTTCAAAAGTCTTGATATAGATTTCACCATTTTTTTCTAATTTCTGAATCGTTGTTCCTCCATTCTTCAGTATTGTTTTTTGTTCGCATTTTGTTTTTACATCATGTCTTCTTACTCCAAGTTCTCTCCAAATATGTTCCTTTGGGCTTAAATCAGGCGATTTAAATGGTGTCTTCAGTGGTGCTTGTTATAGATTTCCCCGTTTTTTTTTAATTTCTACATCGATGTTCCTCCACTCTTTTGTAATGTTTTTTTGTTCGCATTTTTTATGGCATGTCTTCTTACTCCAAATATGTTCCATTGGGCTTAAATCAGGTGATTGAAGTGGAGTATTCAGTGGTGTTTGTTGTATATTTCCTCATTTTTTTTATAATTTCTGCAGCGATGTTCCTCCATTCTCCTGTATAGTTTTTTGTTCGCATCTTGTTTTTATGCCATGTCTTCTTACTCCAAGTTCTCTCCAAATATGCTCCAATGGGCTTAAATCAGGTGATTGAAGTGATGTTTTCAGCGGTATTTGTTATAGATTTCACCATTTTCTTATAATTTCTGCATCGTTGTTCCTCCATTCCACTGTATAGTTTTTTGTTCGCATCTTGTTTTTATGTGATGTCTTCTTACTCCAAGTTCTCTCCAAATATGTTCCAATGGGCTTAAATCAGGTGATTGAAGTGATGTTTTCAGCGGTATTTGTTATAGATTTCACCATTTTCTTATAATTTCTGCATCGTTGTTCCTCCATTCCACTGTATAGTTTTTGTTCGCATCTTGTTTTTATGTGATGTCTTCTTACTCCAAGTTCTCTCCAAATATGTTCCAATGGGCTTAAATCAGGTGATTGAAGTGATGTTTTCAGCGGTATTTGTTATAGATTTCACCATTTTCTTATAATTTCTGCATCGTTGTTCCTCCATTCCACTGTATAGTTTTTTTGTTCGCATCTTGTTTTTATGTGATGTCTTCTTACTCCAAGTTCTCTCCAAATATGTTCCAATGGGCTTAAATCAGGTGATTGAAGTGATGTTTTCAGCGGTATTTGTTATAGATTTCACCATTTTCTTATAATTTCTGCATCGTTGTTCCTCCATTCCAATGTATAGTTTTTTGTTCGCATCTTGTTTTTATGTGATGTCTTCTTACTCCAAGTTCTCTCAAATATGTTCCAATGGGCTTAAATCAGGTGATTGAAGTGATGTTTTCAGCGGTATTTGTTATAGATTTCACCATTTTCTTATAATTTCTGCATCGTTGTTCCTCCATTCCACTGTAAAGTTTTTTGTTCGCATCTTGTTTTTATGTGATGTCTTCTTACTCCAAGTTCTCTCCAAATATGTTCCAATGGGCTTAAATCAGGTGATTGAAGTGATGTTTTCAGCGGTATTTGTTATAGATTTCACCATTTTCTTATAATTTCTGCATCGTTGTTCCTCCATTCCACTGTATAGTTTTTTGTTCGCATCTTGTTTTTATGTCATGTCTTCTTACTTCAAGTTCTCTCCAAATATGTTCCAATGGGCTTAAATCAGGTGATTGAATTGGTTGTTTCAGAACTTGGGAACAGTTTCTGAGACACCAGAAGCATAGGTTGAGAGCATTGAGCTTAGGATCATTATCTTGATAAAAAAAAAAAATGCAGTCGTCTCCATTACTCAGATTTCGGGTGGATAATTTCAAATTGTTGTTTAAAATATTTAAACAAAGCTCCTGACTTACAATACCATTAATAAATACCAAATTACCTAATCCTGAGAAGCTGACATACACCCTAATAAAAGAACACCTCCCCTTTCATGTTTCATTGTTTCAACTAAATTTTTAGGATTATGTTCCTAGTTTTTTTCTCTCCAAACTATTTCTTATACTCTCGTCGAAGACAAAAATAATTGATTTTCTTTCATTTGTAAATAGAACGTTATTCCAGTACGTTTCAGTCTCATTCATCAAGAATTTAGCAAAGTCGAAGCTTTCATTTTTTTTCTCGCCCTTCTATATTTGAAACACACAAGATGTCTGCAAAATATAGAAATATTTAAAGTATTTCTAATGGCTTGTATAAAATTAAAAATAAAGAAGAGAACCTAAGTTACTCAAATTAATTTCAGATGACAGATAACAATTTTTGAAAAATTTTAAAAAAGCAATGTCCTGAATTTTTATGAGAAACAATCTTTAATGATGTCAGTTCACGGCATGAGAAACTCCATCTGTGTAATTAAGATAATTAGGTGTTTATTGTTGTGACTTCAAATAAGAATATGTGAACTGCGTTTGCGCAAGCCCAACTGCGCATGCCCAGTAATTCTGATGTAACTGTAAAAAGAGTTGCGAGTAAAAAATAAATATCAGTCCACTAGAAACTGTGTCGTGATTGTGTCATGAGAATAATTAAGGAGTAATTAAGCTATCGACTAAGAGAACCATAAAATAGTTAGTGTTTACACCTTAAATTTGGTTATTGTGGAGTGTACTGCTTAAGTGTTGAAGTGGACCCAAAATGTGGTCCGTCGAGCCGGAGTATAGGAATTAGCTATTGGATTAAAAACGGCTGAGTGAAATTAATGTGAATTTGTATTACGAAGCAAGAAGCCAAGTGCAGCGACCGGTTATGTGAGGTAGGGGGAGAACAATGTTCTTTGAATTTTTGTATTTTTATGAGAATTTTAATTATGTCTTTAATTGCTAATTTGAAGAAAGATGAGTTAAAACTTGTCGCTGAGGTATTAAAACTAACTGTGCCAGATAATGCAAAAATTCTTGATTTGAAAATTTTAATTAAAAGTAGTGAAATGTATAAAAAAGAAACAGAATTAGTTAAAATATTATTGACTATGCTGTTGAAGAAACGAGAATTAAAAAAAATCTGCGAGGGAATTAAATTTAGAGTTAGAAAAAATAAAATTAGTGCATAAAAGCGGTCAGAAAGTGAAACAAATTTACAGTTAGAAAAAAAATTAAGTTAGCGCAGTTAGAAAAGCATTTAGAGCTTGCTAATATTCCGAAAGATTTATCACATGATTCGTCACTTTCAACAGTGAGCGCCACCGAAACAAGTAACAATATTAATATCGAAACGTTAATAAAAAGTGTAAAAACATTAACTATCTCTGTACCCTCACGTCTTGAGTCATATAATTTATTTTTTCAGTCATTAGAGAAAGCATTTAAAACGAAAGAGGTTCTCGAAGAATGGAAATCGGAAATTCTTTTAAATATCCCAAGAGAGAGAGCGAATAACTTAATGATTTATGTGTTAGAGGAAGAATTGCGCAGTTATGATAAACTAAAAAAAATTTAGTTTTGAAACAATTTCAGCCTACACCGCAAGAGAATGCTGAAATAATTTTCGTAGAACTCAAAAATTAAATTCAGAGAGTTAAGTTCAATTTGCGTCTAGGTTAAGTGCAACATTTAAGTATTACTGTCAGTTACGAAATGTTAATGAATTTAAGTCAGTGTGTGAATTAATTGTTGCGGATAAAATTATGAGCACTCTTGACAGAGAATTATCGACTCATATTAATGTAAAACAAGGAGAAATATTTTTTAAACCCCAAAGATTAATACTTTGATCTCATGTTTAAATGATACCTCTATGATTGTTAACGGGTGCATTAAAACGACAATTTCAAATAAAAATAATATATACATTTGTGAAGGATTTAAATATGTTGGTAGTTAAGAAAATCACAGATTTTATTCCAAATAACACGTTTAATACCAGTGTTAATTTGTCAGATATGGTGGAGTTAGCTGATGATCGTTTTAATATTCCAGATAAAATAGGCATGTTGTTAGGTGCGGAAATATTTTTTGAACAATTGAGACCGGAAAAATTTAAGATAAAAAATTCAGATCTAATTTTTACAAAACACGGTTTTTGGATACGTTGTAAGTGATAATGTAGATTCATTAAATGAAGCTAAAGTTCATTGCGGTTTGGTTAGGGACGTAGATTTAAATAAAACATTGCAAAAATTTGGGAAGTAGAAAATGTAGAGATAGTGCGAACAAGAAATAATGAGGCTAATTTATGCGAGTCACACTTTATGAAAACGCATTCTAGAGACATTGAGGGACGATATGTAATTAAAATGCCCCTTAAATGTGATCCAAATTGTTTAGGAGTTCCAGGGGCATTGCTCTCAAACGATTAAATGCACTGTGGATTAGATTGGAAAGGGATCCACAATATCTAAAACTGTATCGAGAATTCATGCAAGAATACAAAGAATTGGGACACATATGCGAGAAGTGACAGTTGAAAATGACAATCCGAAAATGAACTATTTCTTACCTCATCATGGCGTCTATAGACCCGAGAAAAGTACCACTAAGGTGAGAGTGGTCTTCAATGCGTCTAGTCCTACACAGATAATGGATTATCACTCAATGATATTCAGTTAAACGGAGGAGTCATCCAAGATGACTTATATGCTCAGATGATTAGATTTCGTACCTTCCGATATGCACTGACTGCGGACATAAAGAAAATGCATAGAATGATCCTAATTGATTCCGAACAACACTGTCTACAACGAATATTGTGGAAGGACAATAAACATGATCGAGTAAAAACATATGAGCTTCAAACGGTCACGTATGGGATGACCAGTGCCCATACTTAGCGCACCGAACATTGAGACAATTATTGTCCTATGATGAAGAAATTAAATTCCCGACAGCAGCACCAGTCCTTTGAAGCCAGTTCTACATTGACGATGCGTTATGCGGTGCGGAAACCTTAGGCTAAGGAGCTACAACGTCAGTTAATTGCAATTTTGAAAAGTGTAGGCATGGAATTCCATAAAATGGAAATCATTCTGAACTTTCGCAGTTTCTAAATGAAATTTGCGATTTTTCGAGACCAAATGAGACTAAAACATAGGGTGTGTCCTGGGGCCCAGTAAAAGACACCGTTTCCTTTAAAGTTGACGTGATACCAAGAGATTCGTACACTAAAAGAAGCGCTTTATCAACGATTGCCAGACTGTTCGATCCTTTGGGACTTGTGGGACCCGTGGTGTCCAAGGTCAAGATGTTTATGCAAAAGCTTTGGAGACTTAGTATTGACTGGAAAGATCCACTTCCAAATAAAGTGTATTCTAAATGGCACCAGTTGTTAATTAGGCTAGAGAGCCTCAATAGCATCAATATCGAAAGACGTATAGTGATTGAGAATCCTTCATCTATAGAGATTCATGGTTTTTTGATGCATCAGAGCGTTGCTATGGAGCTGCAGTGTATTGCAAATCAAAAAATAATTCGGAAGTGACTTTAGTGAGATTAATTACTAGTAAATCAAGAGTTTCACCAATTAAGTGCCTATCTATTCCCAGATTAGAGTTATGTTCAGCTGTCCTTTTGTCCAAACTTGTGAAAAGAGTGATTGAAGCCTTGAAACTAGTATCAGTTAAAGTGTATCTGTGGACTGATTCAATGATAGTGTTGTCATGGCTACAAAAATCCAACAAAAAGAACCGATGGACCTTTAAACATTTGTGCAGAATAGAATTGCTAAGATTCAAGATTTGTTCCCATGGCAATGGAGACAAGTACCATCCAACCAGAATCCTGCAGATTTGATTTCTCGTGGAGTAGATCCTGACAAACTTCTGAACCACGAACTGTGGTGGAACGGTCCAGAGTTTCTATCTGGAAGTAATTATCCGAACAAAACTGTGAAAATTAGTGAAAACAACGATGCGTACAATTCAGAACTGAAGAACAGTGTTCGTGAAAAACTTGGGAAGGAAGTGCCAGTACTTAACATTTGTGTGAATGACTTTGTGAACAATTTGTGTAATATTAGTAACAATTATTTAACCCCATTCTGCGTATCTTAAGTTATATTGTTAGGTTCGTAAACAACGCCAGGAGGAATGTCAAAGCCAATTGCCCTCTAGAAGCAGATGAGTTGGATAAAGCGGAAATCTTCCTAATAAAAAGGTGTACAAAGTCAAGAAATTTCAGTAGACATTAAATGTCTACAACACCAACAACGAGTTTTGCCCAAGTGTAAGTTGAAAACCCTCAATCCGTTTTGGATTCAGATGGAGTGTTTAGAGTGGGCGGCAGATTAGTTTTAATACAAATTTTGATTTTAATCAAAAACATCAAATTATTTTGCCTAAAGGTCATAAATTGTCATGTATAATAATTGAATATTTTCATTACAAATACTTTCATGTTGGTGCCTTTTCACTTTTGAATCATTTTCGCGAAATATTTTGGTCTCTCAATGGTCGCAATTTTGTATAAAAATTGTGCATAAATGTATTATACGTTTTAAGTGTAAACCTGTTATAACATATCAAATAATGGGCAATTTGCCTAAGGAAAGGGTTACTACTGACTACCCCTTTAACTGTTTGAGTGTAGACTTTTTTGTGGTCCTTTCTTCATAAAAAAACAAAAAAGGCCAACGCAAAGGAAGTTTGCATAAAATCTATGTTTGTATATTTATGTGTTTTGTGTTTAAAGCTGTACACATCGAAGTAGTGTCTGATTTAACTTCCGATGCATTTATTGTAACATTGAAAAGATTTATGTCTCGAAGAGGGAAATATGCAAAAATTATTTTCTGACAACGCCAAGAATTTTGTAGGAGCTAATAAAGAAATTAAGAAACTTCATGAAATGGTTAGAAAACCAGATGATCAATTAGGTAGATACTTAGCGGCAGAAGGCATTAAGTGGAAGTTTATACCCCCTAGATGACCCTACTTCGGTGGTCTACGGGAGGCTGCTATTAAATCTTTGAAATACCATCTAAAAAGGGTTATGAGTGGAATAAATTTGACTTATGAGGAATTTTAACAGTAATAGTTCAAATCGAGGGTATGTTAAATTCTCGACCTCTTTGCCCTATGTCTGCTAATGAGAAGGATTTTGAAATACTTTTACTCCAGCTCACTTCTTGATTAATATATATCCTTGAATTCTATTATTGAGCCCAACTTGATAAATATAAAGGAGAGCTACCTTAGGAAATGGGAAAAAATTACTAGAACAGTACAATTAATGTGGAAATGTTGGCATCGCAATTATCTTAACCAAATGCAACAAAGGTACAAATGGATGTTCGAAAAAAATAATGTAAAAGTTGGAGATTTAGTGCTCTTAATTGAAGAGAATTTGCCATCATACAAGTGGTTATTAGGAAAAATTATTCAGGTTTATTTAGGTGACGATAACAAAATTCGTGTAGTTAAAGTTTACAAGTACTAAAAGTTAAACACAATTTAGTACTTGCAAAAGAGCCGTATCTAAAGTTTGTGTTTTGCCAATGCCAAGTGATTAAATACTACTGATAAAATTTATCTTTTGTTGTTTTATGTAATTCAAGTGAATTGTATTGCGAATTGTATTTTTTATTAGTGCATTTTTAAAGTGTTCTTTTGTGCAATTGTGTGGTGAACAATTTAAATACAATTCGTGTAAATAACTAATACAGTGATTGCATGGTGTAACCCGTACAATGTGGGGCGGTATGTCAGTTCACGGCATGAGAAACGCCATCTATGTAATTAAGATAATTAGGTGTTTATTGTTGTGTCTTCAAATAAGAATATGTGAACTGCGTTTACGCAAGCCCAACTGCGCATGTCCAGTAATTCTGATGTAACTGTAAAAAGAGTTGCGAGTAAAAATAAAAATCAGTCCACTAGAAACTGTGTCGTGATTGTGTCATGAGAATAATTAAGGAGTAATTAAGCTATCGACTAAGAGAACCATAAAAATGGTTAGTGTTTACACCATAAATTTGGTTATTGTGGAGTGTACTGCTTAAGTGTTGAAGTGGATCCAAAAATGATTTTAAATTTAATTCTATCCTAACACTAACCTTTACATTGAAAAAGATAGTTGTGCTGCTAATAGTCAGTTTGTCTTACTATATAAGATAAAATATGAATTCTTGCAAAGAAAAATTTGGAAATACTGAACACGCGAAATTTTTTTTAATTAGAAACTATTATTTTGTATAAAATTAGAAAATATGTATCAAAATTCATGATATTTTAAGCTGAAAATCTAGTCTCCAGTGGATAACATTATTTAAAAAAATATGCCATTAAATTGAATTGCTGTTCCTCATATGTCTTATTTGAGATAAAATACTGGAAGGAAGTTCAATATAAAAATATTTTCACATTCTCTGTGATCAATTTCTTGAGGCTGTGGAGTGTATGATTTTCGTTTTCATTTAATATATTGAATAAGATCTAAGGACATCCCACACTCAATTGCTCAATAGATGAGAAATGGATTGTCACCAAATACCGACATTCAATGAATTCTAATTTTTCACTTCAGAAGAAATTAATGACATAATATAGAGTCTAGAAACAGTCTTCCATAGATATTCCAAAAGTATTCTTTCAAATACAGAGATTAAATTTTATTTTTACAAAAGACTTCTATTTATTGATATGTAATACTTCTACTTATAATTCTTTCTAGGGATCTTATTGTTTTCACATTATCTCTTTCTCTCTCTCTCTTTCCCTTTCTTTCCCTTTTTTTCTCTATCGTTTTTCTCTTTCTTTTTTCTCTTTCTTTCACTTTCTGACTCACTCTCTCTTTTTCTTTTTTCCTTTTGTTCTTCCTCTCTCTTCATTTCTCTTTTTCTTTCTCTTTTCCTCTCTATCTCGTTATTTCGCTTTTCTCTCTTTATCTCTTTACCTTCTCTCTTTCTGATTCTCTCTCTCTCTTTATTTCTTTCTTTCGGCTCTTTATCCTTCTCTTTTATCTTTCTAATTTCGCCTTTTCTTATTTTTTCTATCTCTCTTTATGTCTTCATTTCTCTCCCTCTTTTCTTTCTCTCTCCTCTTCCTCTTTCTCTTTTCCTTTGACTTTCTCTTTAATTCTCTCTTGAAAACTATTAGAATTAATAGCATAAAATGTAAAAGAAAAAAGTTAATTTAAGAAAATAAAAGTTAACAATTAAGTTATATAAAAAAATAATAATTAACAATTAAGTTATTTAAAAATATATAAGTTAACAATTAAGTTACCCATGTAAAAACATGTGTTACAAATAGTTTAAAACAAATCGACTTTGAATTTTTTATGTATACTTGATTAATCCTCGGTAAAATAGGAAATTTGAAATTATGTTTTCCGAAAGATTTATTTCGAAAACTGTGATTAAATACACACACACAACAATATCCTTCTAAAACTTACCCAAGTTAAAAATAAGCAGAGAATAAAAAAAATGTAGTGAACATTTTTGTATGCCCCTTTGCGCCTTGATAAATATAAACAAGAAAGGACATTTTTGTATTATTATAATTCAATCTTCCAAAGTCAACACGAAAATTACATAAGATGCATGCGCGTTCGCGCGTGTGCGTATATATCTATTACTTTCTTATAGCTTTTAGTAATCATTTCTATAGTGTTAATATTAATTAATTATTGACAAAAGTATCAATACAAAACCTGCTAGAATGAAAATTCTCAATCTAAATACTTTAAATTTTTTTTCGGATATTAAGTCAGTCTCGGTGTAACCAAAACATTTAACACAAGTAATATAAAAAAATTAATGTCAATTCCTACTTAGATCAACAAAGAAAATTTTATTTTAGATACTTTTTTATTAAATAGTTACAAATAATGTAAATAAGTGTACACATATGACAGAATCACAACATTAGGTGACAATTAATTTTTTTATTATCATTAAAGAATTGTATTTTCATCCAAAACAATCGTGCATATCAAATTTCAGTTCAACTGAATGCTTTTAAACATGAGAAAAAAATATTTTAAAGTTTTGACCCAAGTAGCTAAAAATAAAGCCAATATGCCTGTATCTGTGATTATTTAAATTAGTTTCAGTGAATTAATTTCAATTAATTATACTTAAACTATCGTATTGTCACCCAAAACAATCTTGTACAGAAAATTTCAGCTCAAATGAGCTTTTTAAAATGTGAGAAGAAAACCTTTTAAAATTTTGACAGAAGTCGCCAAAAATGATGCCAACTAGGCTGTATCTGTAATTCTCTGAATAATTAGTTTTACTTTATTAATATCAAATAATTGTGTACATAAAATTTCAGCTCAATTGAGCACTTCAAAATGTATTATATTATCGATTGAAAATTCGAACAAGATATATAATTATATAAATATATATATATATACACTGGTGTGCAAAAATTAAGGACAAAGTCGAAAAATTAGCATATCAACTGAACGAAGAGGCAGAGAGGACAAAAGACCAATCAGGATATTAAGTAAGGTGATGCACCGTAGCACATGCGCAGATATGCATGTAGACGTAATGGGGGAGTGTCTGAGTAGTATAAAGCATGTTGTCGGTGTAAGATCAGTATTTCTGGCAAAGAGATTGCACGCCGTATAGCAGTTAAAATCACACCGAGTTGCTGCCTCAGCGAGAAATGGCGAATAATCAATCTGTTAGATGACATATGGATGCTTTTATCCGAGGTCGAATCATTGGAAGAAGTTGGAGGAAGGCCGCAGTGTGACAAGTGTGGCTGCAGAGTTCGGAATTGCTCACAGCATCGTTTCACGACTTTGGAGACAATTTCAAACTACAGAAACAGCTATCCGGGGTTCAGTAGTGGTGGTCCACGAGGAACCACACCCGCGATGACCGGTACATTGTCTTACAGGCCAGAAGAAACAGGCGGCAGACAGCGGGGAGAAATCGCTGACACACGACACAGGCGACTGGACGACCGATATCGCGATTTACCGTGGCAAGAAGACTGCACAGTGGTAGTCTGTTTGCACGACGCCCTGTACGGTGTGTACCTGTAACGCCTGCCCATCGGAGAAGGCGTTCTCTGTGGTGCCGGGTACACCGGAATTGGAGAGACAATGAATGGGGACGAGTACTCTTTACAGATGAGAGCAGATTCAGTTTGAGTAGCGATTCTCATCGCATAATCATCTGGAGAGAGCGGGGAAGCCGCAATCATCCCTCGAACATCATTGAAAGGGACAGGTATGGAGGTCGCGTTGTTCTCGTTTGGGGAGGCATCATGCTTGGTAGTCGTACAGACCTTCACATCTTCGACGCAGGTTCAGTCAACGGGACCCGTTATTGTGACGAGATTCTTCTTCCATATGTGCGTCTTTTTAGAGGCGCTATGGGTCTGCAGTTCCTTTTCATGGACGACAATGCACCATGTCATCGCACAGTAGCTGCCGAACAGCTCTTAGAGAGTGAGGATATTGAACGTATGGATTGGCCGGCATGATCTCCGGATCTCAATCCCATCAAGCATGTATGGGTTTTCTAGGCAGACGCTTGGCAGCTCGTACCTTACCACCAGTAACGATTCGGGAGCTTCGATTGGCGCTGCAAGACGAATGGGCAGCAATGCTTCAACAACTCATTGACACCCTCATTCTCAGCATGGGCAGACGCTGTGAAACCTGCCTAGCAGTCAGGGAGATCAAATCCCCTACTAAAGACGGGATGTTTCTTGCTGGACACCCATCACAGGGGATGTTTCGGCCTTCAGTCGCATTTGCGCTCCATGCTACTTTTTCAATAAAGCTTCTTTTTATCCCTCTGATTTCTCTTTTTAGTAATTGTTGCTTACATTACACATGTCCTTACGTATTGGGGATCTTACGGTATTAAATGTGTTGATTTGGAAAGCTTTTGTACAAAGTTTTATTGAAAAACCGTCTCGTCCTTAATTTTTGCACACCAAAGTATATATACGAGGTGTGGCTATTAAATAACGAGACTGTCGTTGTAAAAGTTTTGTTCTTATTTTATACATAATTATTTATTATCGCCTTCAATGTACACCCCTTCTCTATCCCTGCAATGCTCCATGCGAATTTTCCATCGTTGGAAACAGTGCTGGAAGTCATCTTTTGTCAACTCCTTCAGTACTCTTGCCGCTTTCTCTTTAACAGCTTCCACGGACTCAAATCTTGTTCCTTTTAATGCAGATTTCATCTTAGGGAACAGATAGAAGTCTCATGGTGCCAGGTCTGGCGAGTAAGGTGGATGCTCTAACACTGGGATGCTGTGTTTGGCCAGGAATTTCTTGACAGATAACGCGGAATGAGCTGGCGCATTGTCTTGGTGGAAAATCCATGATTTTTCCTTTCACATTCGGGTCGTTTTTTCTTATTCTTTCTCGCAGATTGCCAAGTACCTCAAGGTAGTAATGTTGATTGATTGTTTGACCTTCAGGAACCCAGTGAAGGTACACAATCCCATGAATATCGGAAAAAACAATCATCATTGCTTTAAATTTTGACTTGCTCATTCATGCTTTTTTTTTTTGGTCTTGGTGAAGTTGGAGTCTTCCAATGCATGGATTGGCACTTTGTTTCGGATCATACGTAAAAACCAGGATTCATCACATGTTATTACCTTTTCCAATAAATTTGGGTAATTTTTATTGGCATCCAAAATGTCAGTACAAACATTGGTAAACTCTAAGAGAGCCCCCACCCTTGGCGCCAAACCGGAAAAAGCGCCAAGCGAAAACGAAATGGCGCCAAAAACAAACCCGACAACGGTGATAAGTAAATATAGCAGTATAAGATGGATGCGCAATGAAAATATATGTAAACAATACAGAAATTTTAACATTTAAGATAAAAAATATAACACAACAGCACTTACTTTCTTATTGTTGATAAAGTGTAACAACTGCTTTTAAAAAATTCTGGAAAGTCTCGTCGCTGAGTGAGTGATCGCGAGAGCGCCGCCATAAATACTCAGCGAGGTAATGGTCGAACATGCCTTCTACGTGGCTGGTGTGATTACGGAGAAAACGTTTTTATTGCTGATTAACTTCTACTGGAAAACCACGAATTCTTTCTTATACTTCTGCAAACATAATGCGTATTCACACCTTTTTTTCGACATCTCCATTCAAATCCATCCAAAACAACACTCTTTCGTTCATTTAATCCCATTTGCTCATTACATTTAGGACATTCATAACTTGAAGCAATTAATCCTTCTTTCATACACCATTCAATCAATTCTTTCTTGCCTCTAGCATTCAATAACGTAAAAAATTCTAACGTGTATTCACTTACAAGCGCAGCCATGCTTTCAACCCGGTGCCCAACAACAAAATGAAATTTGAAATGCGCGCCCACAAATGACGAAAATTCTAGAAAAGTTAGGGTTGCCATATGTTGTATTTAAAAGCAAGGTTACCATGACGGCGCAATTATCGCCAACCAAAGTAATTCGCGCCAAGGGTGGGGGCTCTCTAGGTGTGAACCCAAACATTTTTGCGAGTTGCTTGTTGTTCAAACGTGAGAATTTTTGGCACCATTTTGGCGCATACTTTTTGCATGTTCAAATTGTCATGTAAAATTTGCCGTGCACATTTTTTATCAATGTTTACAGTTTCAGCTATTGCACGAATACTCAATCGACGATCAGACCGAATCAAACTAGCAACTTTTTCGACATTTTCTTCCGATTTTGACGTTGAAGGGCGACCTGACCGCGAATCATCCTCAACGTCTTGTCGGCCATCTTTTAAAACGTTTGAACCATTCAAAAACTTGTGCATGGGATAAACATTCACTGCCGTACACTTCTTTCAGTAAGTTATAAGTTTCGGTAGCGGTTTTCAAGTTTGAAGTGAAAACCATTTTTCGCCAAAATAAAATAACGATGTTAACGGAAATGAAGGTTATGACTAAACCGTGTTACGCAAATGAGGCTTAGGGCATTTTGAAGAGAAAGCTTAACACTAAACAGTTGACAGTCAATGGCGGACTACGCATGCACTTTGCCTCCGCAGCGTCAGTCTCGTTATTTAATAGCCACACCTCGTATATATATATATATATATATATATATATATATATATATATAAAGGTATAGTGTGAACTATATGTATATATAATACGTAATAGTAGGAATTGAAAAGTGTAATTAGAAATAGAGTGATTAACTGAAACTCTTAAGTTACTTGAAAACAAGCAACGATCAAAACCATGCACTTGCACTCTTAGGGTAGTTAAAATATGTATGGTAAAATATTTCACAATTTATTATATTTCTTTATCATGCTCAATATTACTTAGCTTTTGCCATTTTTGTGTTTATGAGTTTTCCTTGATTTTTATATTTACTACTGTATATAATTGTATTCTCAAAATATCCTTTGGAAAATGTGCGTCATGTACAACAATTGTTTCAGAACTCTACGATGTTCATCTAATTTGTGACATGCTTTTATTTAGTCTTTAAATATGTGTCTCAAGGTTAAATGCCGTCTAAGGCTAGATGTAACATCTATATAGAACAATCTTATATCCCTTATTTTGCAGAGTTTGCATTATAGATATTTCACCAAGCATTGGTATCAGCTGCGTAACGTACACTCCCGCATCGCGGGTGCCCAAAGCCTGACTGAAGCCAAGTACGTATTTAACCAATTTATAAAATATTAAAATCTGACTTTGCAGGGCGCCTCCAATATTCCCCATTACGCCACTGATTGTTATTATATATTAACCAATTTATATTAAATTTAGGAAATTATGGATTAAATTTTGGAACAAATAATTTCATTAACTACTTAAGATAAGATTACGTAATGCTCAGAAGAAATTTAAAATTGTATGTTAATTTTGATTAGTTACCAGAAAAATTGTATTAAGCAACAATTTATAATAATATCATCTAAAACCAAGAATTATGGTAAAAATTATCATAATTAAGTGTTAATATTGAGGTATAATTGAATCGCAGATGATTCCTAAATAATACTCGTTAAATAATATGCGGGGCTTTTTCAAAATATAAGTACAAATGATGCAAAGGAGGATCAAAAGGGGAAACAGAGCAACCTTTCACGCTAAATATACCTTAAAAATCTCTTTAGAAATTTCTTAATTTCATAAATACAAAAATAGAATCATAAGGTAATGTTTGCACATAAATTAAAATGTGCTATTTCATTGACTCCAAAAAGAAAAGGGGTAAAAATAAACTGAAGCATATACACCATAAAAAGAGCAAAAACTAGTTATGTTCACAAAAATTCCCTGAGTTTAAACTAAAAATGTTTCATTTTTGAATATATTTCAACAATTTTTTAGATTGCATTTTATCCTGTATATTTTTATTAAAAATAAATTGGTATAGAAATAATTTTATATAAATATTTTTTTAGTTTATATTATTTTTTTATAAACAATATTTTTATTTGAGGATATACATGTGTAAGGATAAATAATGGAGAGAGAGAGAGAGAGAAAATGAGAAGGAGATTCTTACTATATTAAAGATATTTACTACTATACTCACCAAAGATAGCACGCAACTTACTGTAAAAGTATTCAATCTTACAACTTTTTCCTTATCTTTCGTGATTGGAGATAGTTATTACCATTTTTTTCATGTCATTAGAAAGTTTTTTTTTTTTTACCTTGATGTTCGGCGATTTGCAATCACAGCAAAATTAGAGTATTCTAGGATGGATTTCTCAATTAATTTGGGGGGAGGCGCGAGGGTTATTGACGATAAACCTCTCAACTTTGAACCACAGTCAGGATGACTAGGATGACACCTCAGCTGGCACTCCTCTCTCCAAAATACCACACCACCATGTGAACGAGAGAACTTCGAGCCACGACAGATTGAACGTGCGTCAACCCCTCTACATGGCGGACTTTCAGTAGCACCAAGATTCGAACTTATGACTCATCGAGAACGAGCTTGTGATCACGACCACTTGGATTCCGTGACCACGTTCCATTCTCAAATATGCTATGAACGGTCTTTTAGTCAAAAAATTTTAAGCAAATCAGAAATTTAAAACGAAAATTATGGTGTATAGTGAAATTTCTGTGATATTTATGTTTGAATAAGTATGCATAAATATGTGTTTTTAATAGATACCAATCTGACAATTAAACAACTGGATTAATCTTAAAACTTAGTTTTATTGAAAACAATGTACAAATACCTTTTAAGCCCCTTCAACATACTCCCCTTCCCTATCAATACAAATCTACATACGAGTTTTCCACCGCTCAAAGCAGTGCTGTGGCCGGCCATTAGGTGTCGTCATCATCAGTAAATCTACCGTTTTTTTTTTTTTTTTTTGCTTTCACCTCAACTACAGATTGAAAATGTGTTTTCTTCAATGCGTTTTTCACTTTAAGAAACAGGTAGAAATCGTATAGAACGAGATCTTGTTAGTACGGTGGATTCTCGAGCATTGTAATGCGTTTGTTCGCCGAGAACTGCGCTCAGGTGTCGTCCACGTCACTTGACCTTGGTTCAAAATTACGTGGTCCATCGCCAAACGCCCTCGTGTAGCTGAACAGTGCGACGTTAATATTCAATCAATCGCCGAGAACTGCTTTGCGAAAGCGAACGCAATGTACACCAAGGCACTATCTTGATCAAGTTTTTCGGTACCAGTTTTGCGCAAACTTTTCAGAATATGCAAAATTCTCTGCCAAAATTTTTCTTATGGTCTCTCTGTCAATGTTCGTAATATCCGACATCATCCGTTGGTCTTTTCACAAGATTTCATTATTTTTTTTTTTTAAGTTTTCATCAGTTCCTGATGACACTGGTTGACCAAAGCGTTTATCATCTTCAAAAAGCCTCCCGACCTTCTAAAATTCGTTTGTGCCACTAAAAACGTTTACTGCGTGAAATTCAGTTTTCTCAAAACACTTCTTTTAACAATTTGAAACATTAAGTTGGAGTTTTCTTTTTTTTTTTTATTACACGAGGATTTTCAAATGTTTGCGCAGCTCACATTTTAAGTTTAATATGATCGCAGCGCCTCAATACGACAGTCTTACTCGAGCAAGGATAAAAAAACAAACTGAACTAGATGGAGGGATGAGGAGGGGGAATAACGTGCCACAAGCCTTAGAAGGATCAAGGTTCTCACTCCTTCACTCCAAACCTAACGGCTAGGGCATGGGCAGGCCTGAAATTTAGTTGTCACACCTTGTATACAGGATTAAAGATTTTAGATGCTTAATTTAGGAATATTTTGAGTATAAATAACGTGTTTTGAAAAGTTATTCAATTAGAAACTTATACTTCTGATTTGTTTCTAATTTTATCGATCTTTTTTATCATATCTTAAGAACTAATCCGTAAGAGTATTTTTAAGTAAATATTTATCAACCCTTTCCCAGCTTTTTATGCCCATCTTGGTCTTGGACGTGAGAATCCCAACATCAGTCTTATTATAAATGTGCAGCTCGAGCAATAAAAAAATTTTATTGTGTAACAATCCCTTCCCAAATTATTTTTATATTCTTAGATGGGATAAAAAAGTAGACACTGCATTCAAAAGGAAAAATTATGGTCCTGAAATGAAGGATAAAAAGACGTAGTTTTGCTCCCATTGCATACGAAAGTGATATAATTATAGATACGGAAGGAAAAAGGAAACCTAAATTTGTGGTGAACTATAACGAAACCATTGGCGGAGTCGATAGTGTTCATCAAAACGGGTTGTTACAATACCTTAAAGGAAAGGAATGTTATAATTTACAAGAGTTGTTCAATAAGTAAAATGACTAAAATTGTAAAAAAAAGCAGAATACCTTTAACCGTCATCATTTATATAAATATATATATATATATATATATATATATATATATATATATATATATATATATATATTATATATATATATATATATATATATATATATATATATATATATATATATATATATATATATATATATATATATAAAAGAAATATGTATTATTTATAAAAAACAAGAAATAATAGATAAAGAAAAAAAAAAGAAATAGCGCAATAAAAATATGAAAGCTGAACATGAAAAACAAAATTATAGAGAAATAAAAGAACTACAAAAGAAGAACCTAGCGAGTCAGAAAGCAATTTCGGACTTAGGACCGAATAAGTGGGGTTAAACTAGTTTGAAGGCGCCAACCTTCCCCCTTTGCAACTCGGTAGGAAAACCAAATAAAATAAACAAAACTTCAGAGAAAGTATAACTCAGAGAGCATGAAAAAACCAATCACTACTATTATGTAGCAAACTCTCCCTAAACTCTTAATGCAGAAAAATCATAAAATCACAAAATAATTATGTAAGAAAAGTAGAAAAATACAAGAACAATTACATAAGAAAAGTATCTTTCAAAAAATAATTTAACAAAATTTCTTTACTCACAAAGCTTTTACGAAGAGAAATAGGCATCTTGCCATTAATGAAAGTCAATTATTCACCAAGTTAAAAAATTTCAAAAAAACATAAACACATCTTTTGAGCTGACTTTTAAACCAGCCAGCAAAGACAAGTATAAAATGACGACAATCAAATATGGTAAAATTTGAATTGGTTGATTGTCAAAAATGTAAATTTGCTAGGCTCTAATTTGGTTGGTTGTCAACAATGTGTAAGATGTTTAAGATGTGTGTGGAAAAAATGTAAACTGTGATATGAGTGTTATGATATAATCTTCACAGCAAGACCACTAACATGCTGACTTTGAAAACCTTTGTGTGGTGGATTTGGAATTCGAGTAGCAAGACGGTTAATGTATTTGTGATGAATATAAGATCTCAAGAAATTAAAAGGGTATTCATGATCTAAACAACATTGAAAATTTTTTTTATATTATTATATTTATCTATTTTGTGGGTAGTTAAGTTATCCTTTCTAAATAAAAAATTCAAAATGATATTTCTGTAAATTGATATATGAAAATTACTGTTCCAAACGGGAATTTTAATTATATGGAACTTAAACGAATCTCTTTTGTCAAAAATGTTACTGACTACATTATTGTTAATAAGATGCAAGTCTAAATCCAAGAATTCCACCTTATTAGAGTTGAAGTTAGTTTTAAGAAGCTTGAGATAATCAGGGTAGAATGTAATATTTGGTTTGTATTCACTATTTTTACTAAAAACTATTATATCATCTGTATAACGATAAATTAAGTAAGAATCATTTATAACATGATCTATTTCAAAAAAATGTAAATATAGGTTCGCTAAACAATTACTAGCTGGACCACCCATATAAATATATATATATATATATATATATATATATATTTATATGGTTTTTTTCAAAATAAATTCCGTGGCATGTAATGCATTTATCCCAAAGCTGTGTGTTCACTTCTTAAAATTATCTCGCAAATTTAAGCACAATCCGATCGACCAACTGTCACTTTTCGACTAAACGAGGGCTTATAGTGGCAGGCCTAGACCTAGGCATGGACAACGGTTATGACATAATACTGCAGCTTTACCACTGTTGCCAGTTGGCATATAGGTTGAAATTCCCATTTATTTGGAGATTATGTTCGGGAATAACATTTGACGACCAAAACCCTTCGGATTATGATTTTATTGAGATGGAGTCGAGAACGAGACTATGCCCCTTACTAAAACCGAAGCCCTGGGGCCCAATCGTCCCATGCCTTAAAGGATACCTGCTAGTAAAGCAGAAAATTACAAAATACTACTAAGTGTGAATTTTCCTCTGAAAGAGGCCGAAAAAAATCTTTTGAACCACTGGCGTAACTAGTCCTGAGTGAGCCCGGTATCAAACTTCCTTGGGGGAAAGAAATAAAAGACACTTCGAAGTGTCAATATATTACACATTTTGGGGCCCCTGTAGCTTGGGGGCCCAGTATCATTGATATCGCTGATACTGCTGTAGCTATGCCTCTTGTTTTGAACATACATCATGCCTTTCTGAAATACACTTCCCAGAATGCATTTTTTTTTTAACAAATATGAAATTTACCTCCAACTCGCGCTTATTTATTTTGCTCAATAAAGCAGAAAAGTAAAGGTAAAAAAATAAAATAAAATAGTTTTTCTTAATCAAATTGTGATTTTCAGCTTTACATACTAATTTACTTTAGCGTTTATCTCATCCCATCCAGATTTGACAACTAAATATAAAACGAAGAAAATGTGTAAAGGCTTAGGATTAAAAAATTATTTGCTAGCAGTTAAGTAGCATTATTTGTATTACATTCCAACTATAGATAGCATTAGTTCAAAAATTTTGTTCATAGGCAATGAGGAAAGCCATCTTTACAGATAAAGTTTTATTATACTTTATATATATGTTTCACTTTTACTTTTACAAGAAAATTTTTTAAGCCAATGACGTTATCTCGTTTAGAAATAGCTGCAGAAATAAACATTATAAAACTGACAGTTACAAAATAGTCTTAAAAACTAAGTTGTTGTTGTTGTTACTAATGCCCCTGATCGTCATGTGCCAGATCGAGGTCCACGTAATTATTCTTGGCAAAGGGCTATATTGTACGCTTGTCGCTAGCTGGAGCCTTGAGCACCATGCAGGTGATGATACCTTTTGACTCGTTTCCACCCCAGTTTTGAGAGAGGACACCCTGGGGGTGGTCAGGGACATCTCCCTCTCTTCTCCTTACACTAACCTCACGAAAGGTCGATGGCTATCTAGAGTTACCTCCATGAATGCGCTATACATTTACAAACATCCATGTCTTCTTTGGAACCCAGGTCCCAAGGTACAGCAGTTAGCGTCGTTAACCAGAATATCGGATGGGTGGCATAAAAAACTACAATAATTAGTAATGTTTTTTAAACCATGAAATAAGTTTTAAAGGGTTAAAACGTGGGAATAAGGAGAATTTTCTCAACTGGTTGAGTATAATCTTAATTAGCAGCAATTATTTTACATTTTAAAAAACAAAACACATTAAAATACAAATTACATCAGTTAATATATATATATATATATTGAATTCTATACTTTAAACTTTACTTATTTTACTAATTGATCTACTGTTTCAAAGATATGAGTATTTTATTTCAATTCCTTTTAAAGATTTATTTAATAAATGACGTAAAGTAAGTTGAATAAATAAAATATTAAAAGCTAACATCAGATTTTTTTTTTCGAAAGTAGAAATTCAGTGGAATATAATTAGGTATAACAAAAAAGGCCAAAGCATCTGCTTGCACAAAGTACCAACGCAACATTGTATCTCATTACGGATATTGTATACTTAATATCCTTCAATTGTAGCATATAATCTGAGCTTATTTTATTATTTTATTCTTAGAACTTCATTTTAAATTCGCCTTTTTTAAATCTGAAAACAATGTCGTCTTAATATGTTCTTAACAAGAGCTCGTTACATTCTTCTAAGAAATTGACAAGCAGTAAGTTTTTTTGGATGCATGATCTTTTGGACTTTAGCTCATTATACGCTCACAACTGTCTGTCTCTGAAAATCAATTTTTTTTATAAATCTTTATTTCATGGCAATCCTCATTTCAATCGACTTATTATATGAAATAAATTTATAACGAGTGGAAAATTTCATTCATTTAAACTATCTCTAACATTTCAAAACTACGAGAGGAATGGTAGCCTTGTGGTCGAGAACGTGGCCGGCTTTTCGTGAGTTCAAGATCTAGTGCCAATGAAAGGACACCTTGTAGAACAGGGGTGCTAACCTTTTGGGGAAGAGTGCCACTGTTTGATAAAAAAATAATTATGCGTGCCACTTCAACTTGTCCAACAAACAAACATATATGTTATAATAAGTTAACATAACATGTGTTACAATAAATTAAACTATAAGTACTATAAAAAATGATAACACAAAAATATTTTGAGAATACATGAAAAAATAATCATTTTGATCACTAGTAATATCAGATATTTCCTCATATTTAAGATTTACCTAAGATATTTCCTCTATTTTATACTTTTTACAAAAAAAAGATACACATGAAGTTTTACAATGAAAGATGTGTGTATTGATTACAGCTCTGTTACATTTCGTATCATTTAAGTTAGAAACTCATTTTTTTAAGTGCATTTAAATGCATTTTCAATATAAGGAAAAATCTTTTAGATTTAAGCTTTCTTTTTTATGTAATCATAGCATCAAGCACAGGAAAATCCATTGAATGTATTATGTCCGTTTTTATTTTAAACTTTTGCATTTAATCAATTTAATTTCAAGTAATTCTGCAGTGTTTTTAATTTTATTTTTTATTAGAGTATAATTTTTTTTAATATTTTTTTATTCTAGAGAGCATATAATATTTTTCTAGGAATAAACTTTTAAAAAGCATTTTATAATAGTTTCTTACGGATTCCTGTAACTGAATAAATTTTTCTATTTTAGATTACAATACAGTAGAACCTGTTTTTGTTCGGTCTTTTTTATGCGATTTTATTTTTGTGTGACCGCATAAAAAACATTTCTGCAGTATTTCGACGAATTTGCTTGTTATATGTAAGAATTAATGAAATTTTCGAGTATTATGCGTGTAGTTATTTTAATACGATTTTTATCAACCGCACAAAAACAGGTTCAACTGTACCTAAAAATGTCTATTTCTTAAAATAGCATAAGATTTCCTTCTATAACTATGTGATAAATAGAATGAAAACATTTTATTCATGTGGTACTTTACTTCTCACAAAAACGATAGTGTCAAATTTATAAAATTATTGAAGTTAAAATACGAATATAACTTCAAAAATATATATTGCAGTCAATTATTTTTAAACGTATTATTAAGTTATTTAAAAGATATAATTGTGTGTTTGGCGACAAAAACTAGTTGACATTATCCATAGCTCTGGTATAAAGGTAATGCTCTGGATCAACGATTTTCTCAGAGGCAGAAAATTTTCTGTTAAGTTCAATGGAGTGCGTTCTAAGTCACACAGACTCTGGGCTGGAGTACCTCAGGGCTCCGTCTCAGTCCTCTTCTTTTCTTTTATACATGTATACCATCCACCCCCATATCCACCCAGACACGAAACTCACATGTTATGCAGACGACATCGCCCTATGGCATACACATAGAGATATTGCAGTCTCAGAAAAAGCTTTAAACAAAACCCTGAAAGGCATTGCAGCTTGGACAAAAGATCTCAAATTGACTATTAATGCTGATAAGACAAACTATTGTATCTTCTCCACGGACAGACGGCATAGAAGTACTTTTAATGCAGATATTAAAATCGGAGACTACAACATCAAAAGAGTCACCTTCCCTACCTATCTCGGCGTAACCCTAGATTCTGAACTTCGTTTTACAAAGCATATTGAGCAAACTACTATCAAAGCACTCAGAAAATTGAACATTCTTAGAAAACTCTGCGGAACTACTTGGGGATCAAGGCCAAGAACCTTAAAAATGCATACTCCTCTATCATTAGACCCGTACTTGAATATGCTGCCCCAATCTGGGCCCCGGCATCCGTATCCTCTAAACAGAAATTGGATTCAATTCAACATCGCGCATCTAAAATTATTATTGGTGCAGTTTCCTCAACTAACAACGAAAAGGCTGAAAGGTCATCAACGCTACATGAAAAGATCATCAACGCTACAACTTGATGAGGATATTAGAATCAAATAAATTTAGAACATTCCATTTTGAACTTTATGCAAGAGCCTCCTTCCCCAGAAGGCCTCCATAAGAAACGAAAATTACTCTAAATCTCCTGCGCCCTTGCTCAAAGAAAGAAGATGCAAGAATTCTCAAACAGAAGGGCCTTGAAACGATAGAGAAAATCTCTCAGGAGAATCGTGCGATTGCCTATATAGACGGCTCATCTGACATTTCTTTCAACAAGGGAGGAGCTGGCATTCTCTTCCAACTTCAAATAAAGAAAGAAAAATGCACAAAATTAACACTGGGTTAATAGCGTCTAATTTTACCAGTGAACTTCTTGCAATTAAGGAGGCACTCATCCTGTATTCGACCCATCTGGAGCTCTCGGGCACAACTGAAGGATTGGCTATTTTCTCCGACTCAAGAGCGGCCTTAGAAGCAATCATTAAAGGAGATACGAACATAACCTCTGCTATCAATGTCCTACTTGAAAGTTTGCATTTCAGGGGAAATCCTGCCTATTGCAATGGATTCCTGCTCACATAAACATTGAGGGGAACGAGGATGTGGACTCCCTGGCCAAAGAGGGCAGAAATGATGACCAACTTTGTCCCACCAATACGCTTGCAGATGCAAATGCGGTCGCAATTTACAGACTTTTTGCCTCGTCGCTATAAAAAAACCCTCATTGTCGATTTTGATTGCTCTAGAAATCTTACATCCATAATTTCAAGACTAAGGACGGGCCATTTTTAAAGGTATGAAGATCTCATCAGACAAAACTAGAACTTACATCCACTGAGAAAACTGCATTGAGGCCCAACTAACGCCAGACCTCATCCTAGAATGTCCGGCCCCGCTTACTCCGCATATTATACGGCTCGGAATGGTGCCACTGGCTTCGGAGCTACGCGAGGTTCTTTACAGCGCTGATGCGCCGAGACTTGCGGGCGGTTCAGAAAGCTCACGACATTATCTGATTGTCCATGGACACGACAAAAAAAAAAAGAATGTGTGTGTGTGTGACACAAGCGGTTATCAATCATTGACTAAGAGATATTAATAAGAGATAGTGTACTATAACAAATAGTTATACGAATAACCATTTGTTAACAAATAATGTTAAGAAATGGTGTTTAACGGTTGTCAAATATTTAATAACTTAACTAAAAATTATATTACTTTAAGTACGATGATTTATTAGTATTTAAAAATACCCATTTTAAGTTCAGTGATTCCCCACTTGATGTAATCGTAAGCCTTTAGATCAGGGGTGGGCAGACTTTTTCAGTTTACGGGCTACTTCTAATTTTTTCAAGGTATTACGGTCCACCCAGTATTAGAGGCGCACACAAAGGGGGAGGCAGTATAAGTAATTGGAGCCAATTTTTGGCGAACTTTCGAAAATAACACTGTAAAATGTTAATTTCGCATTTTTTAAAATTTTATTTTGAATCGTTTTTTATCTGGGGAATATATCTTCTCCAACAATACAGTATTCATATTAAATATAGACTGAATTTGTGCCCTCTTTTTATAAAAGGAACTGAAAGGAAGGTAATGTTTACTACCAATAAGTGATCTTTTTTAATTACACAATCTGAAGGAATTTCGAAATTTTTCGACTCATTACTCTCCATGAAAGATTACTACTTCTCTTCATTTTTGATGGAATTTTTCAGAGATCACTAGACTAATTGCTATAGTTAAAATCTTGATTGCTGGAGTATTATAAGTTGGATTGTTGAATTTTCTTTAAAAAAATTTACGCATTCTTGGGCCACGTGTCCTCCATCTAATAAATAAAATTTATCACGGTAGGCTTATTTTTATTCATTAGACAACAGTTCTTTTAATTATTCTAATTAAATAAAATGTAAATGTATGTTAAAAATCAAATATACAATCCCTGTGTATTTTTAACTAAATCTCAACACTGAAAACTAAAATAACTAATGCTGTTTTCATTGTAATTAATCGTTGTTCAAGTTAACGTGACAAGAGGAAGCCTATCAAACTCACGGCACTCGGCGAACATTTTTGCGGTACTGCCAACATAACGTCATGCAGCAAAACTTTTATTACAAACATTTTAATTTGATTTTCAAAATTTCTTATTATTGGTATCAAAGTACAGCCTTCTTCAAAGAACTATTACAAATCGTGTCGAATCGACGCATCATTTTTTCCACGAATAGTTTTGATAACAGTCATTATGTTGCTTTTGAAAAACCTGTGTATTCTCTGGATCTTATCATATATCAGTCATACAATTTCATAAACAAAAAGAAAGTGCACAAATCGATACAGGTAATACTATTGAATATGTGAGTACTACTTCTACATACATAATTTCTGTGTGTTGATCAATTGTTTTTAACCTAAAAATGATCACACACACACACACAATTAACATTAATTCTCTATTTCATTATAAGTTAGATATCTTCACAACAGAAATAATTTTTTGTTGAATAAAATACATAATCTTATTTGCAAAATAAAGTTACTATCTTTAAACTTTTTGCAAAATCATACTGATTTGTATTTATGGGGTTTATCATTTAATACACTTCTCAAAGTGTATTTGCAACACCAAGAAATAATACATGTAGCGCCATGCAAATTTAGTGGTGATATGGATACACAAATGATAAAAAAACAGACAAATATAATCATTATAAGCCAATTTATTCAGTATCAAACATGATCGCCTCTGGCAGCTACGGTCTCAATCCGGAAAGGCATTCTATCAATTACTCCATTGATGGTTGCTTGAGGTAACCGTTGCCAAGCCGCATCTACTGCTGTGCGTTGATTATCCACTATTTGCTCTAACCATTTTCGACTCATGTCACGTCCAATTAGATCCCACAGGTGTTCGATGGTGGAGATTCAGAAATCCACCACTAGAGAGCTGGAGGAATCGAGCAAAACTTTTGGACCACTCCTTCACGGGAGGACAATTCGCCATTCTTTCTGATGTCATGACTATGCGATTGACTTTCTGCCCTTCATGCCTAACCGCAAGATGAACTCCATTCATTCTAAACTATAATCTTTAGTCAATTATTATTCGCAATCTAAATGTAACAATATCTGATTTGTACCGTCATATGTGAGCGTAGAATATCGATTAAATTGAAAACTGGAAGAGGTGAGTCCTTTCTTTTGTTGAATTCCTTTTTGTATGAAAATTCTTGATGTGTACTATTCTATATTTAAGTCTAATCGTTTAAAACAAAATTCTTAACTCTAATTCTAATCTAATCTAACATACAGATGGTATTCAGATTTGTAAAGTTTGCCGGCCAAGGAAGGATGTTAATTCCAGTTAGGCTGTTAAGAGTTCGCCGAACGACATACATCCTGGCATTGTTTTGCTGGAATACTGTATTAGGTGCACCCTGCAACAAGGGCAGAGAAACAGACTCCACAACTTGTGTGACGTAGCAGTTCACTGTCAAACGGCAGTTTATGTGTACCAGATGCATTATGTGTTTAAACATTATGCCATGCCTAACCATGATGCCCGGTGAATGACCGATTTGACGCTCGGCGGGTGAGTGAGGGAATATTAACGTCGCTCTGTTCAGCTACACGAGGGCTTTGGGTGACGGACCACGTAATTTTGAACTATAGTCAAGTGACTTGGATGACATCTGAGCTAGCACCCTCTCTCCTAACTACCCCACCACACCAACACGAGGACGTTTCGGCTCTCGACAGATTTAGCATGCATCGCTGCCTAACGGCGGGTCTTTAGTGGTACTGAGCTCGAACTCGTGATAAAGCCAGCCACGCGATCCGATAACTATACCACTCGGATACCACAGCCGCTTGATTTAATGGGTTGGTTCGTAGCGTTCTCCGGGTCACCGCCGTACCTGTCGACGGCCGTCATTCCTCCACAGACAGAAACGAGATTCGTATACCCGTTACTGATCCAAGTACAATGACGATGACAACACTCCAGGCGTCTACCCTTGTGTTGAACAGTCAACTGTACGCCAGTTGCTGGTATCCATTCACATAACTGTACTTCACGCTATCTGCTGTGTATGGTTTGAGTGGACACAAATCCACCCATTTCTTGAGACAACCGGCTTCGGATGTCACATTCGGATGTGTCGTGGAGAAAGGATCTCGAATAATCAACTGGCGAATGCGCCGGTCTGTACGCACTAACATGCACCTGTGCGCACCATTTTTTCTTCAACGTGCACATAAATTTTCCTGAATCCCTCGTGTGACACAACGTTGGATGACACTCGTGTTTTGCCAAACACGAGTTGCTATTAAGCAGCAATAAACCCAGTTCCTAAGGTTCAATTGTTTGGTAGTTAACTGATGGTATTGAACTTGACGACGTCTCAGGGGCATTTACTACGCATCTTCGAAAGTTACAAGTACTATGCAAAATCTCAGATACTGTTTTTGAGAAGGAAAAAAAGTTCCTGGTCTTTACAGCGCGAATATTAGTATCAAATCATTATGTTCAAACTTTAATCATTTGCATATTCATCTCATCAATGTCGTTCCTGAAATTTGTTTGACGTTGCATACATTATTTCTTGGTATTGCAACTTCACTTTTGAAAAGTTCATTAATTCAAAAAAAATAGCTTTTAAATTAGATAAGAACTATGAGAGCCTCGTAATTTTTATCAAGAACAAAGCAATAAGGGATATCACATTGTTTTAATTTATACATTACGTAAGGACTTTTGAGAACTATTTCCATTTTATGCATAGCACTCCCTATTATTCTGCACTATTCGATGACACTCTTAGTGAAATCAGGTCTTGAACTCTCTGTTCAAACTGAAAATCAGAGATTACGAAGCTCACTAACAAGATCCCTTGGGTAGTACGGCCTCTTAATAAAGTAAGAATAATGTAATGCTGTACTTTCTTATAAGAGTAGATATTTTTTTAACATCAGCACTCCCCCCCCACCCCCGGTTCTCTTACAATCTCAAGAAAAGTAAAATCTCTTAGAATATGTATCACTTGCCTATTTTTCTTCCTGATTACGGTAATTTTTGTTTTCACCATTAATGTAAGAACTAAAACAATTACTCACGCTTTCATTACGCCTTGGCCTTGATAAGAGTAATTTTGTATTTCGTTTGTGAAAGTATTAAACTTCCTTAAATAATGTCATGAGAAAAGCAATTTCTTCCTCAATGAGTCATTGAAAAAAAAGTATAACTCTTTATATTCTCAAATCTGAGAGGCGAGAAAATATTTGCATAGGAATACTATGGAAATGTGTTTTTGTCTCAGAAACCAGACGGGATGTTGACACAACTCTTTTATTTTCACACTCGATTGCTCAGGGAGTATGTCGAACACTTACGATGGGCACCGTTTCTGCGCTCTCGCTCGTCTGATCTCCCACACACACTGAAAACTCTTAATTTTCGCTTCGCTTAATACACTTAATCACCGCCGCGCGGCGCCCACTGCGCATGCTCGAACATACCCTCCGGCTTTGCAATATTAATATTCAACAATAGCAATACAGTTTCACAATTCACAACAAGTTTCACAAAAATTATTATATATATAAAAAGTACTATAAATTTTCAATAATAAAAACAAGTTAAAATTACAATAGCACAATTTAAAGATAAACACATAATTTCTTAAATGGAAATTGACCTTAAATATTTACATCTATAGGTAGAATACAGATCTTAGTTATGAGCCTCTTAAATTCTCCTGACTTTGTTTTAATTTTGACTGTTCTCACTTTACCATCAGAACCATGATAGACCTCAACGACGCGCCCTAAAAGCCAGTTGCAAACTGGTGTAAAATCCTCCTTTACAATTACCATTGTACAACACATTACATTGTCCTTCTCGGTCATCCACTTTCCTCTCTGTTGGAGAGTATTCAGATAATCGGTACTCCATTTTTTCCAAACTACCTGAATTACCTTTGTTGTTCTCTGCCAACGGCTTAATCTATTGTCACTAATATTAATTACTAGGGGGCTCAAGAATAGAATTAATTGATCTACCAATCAAGAAATGTGCAGGCGTTAATACCTCAAAGTTATCAAAATCATTGGATATTGGTGTAAAAAAAGGGGTCTGGAATTTAAAATTCCTTCTACCTGGATAATCACTGTTTCAAACTCCTCGTAGGTGAGTCGGGATCTTCCCAGTGCTCGCTTGAGGTGATATTTCACTGACTTTATGCCCGCCTCCCAAAGACCTCCCATATGTGGGGCCCTTGGTGGAATAAAATTCCATTCAATACCTTCCTCAGTGAAATATGCCGCCAGATTTTGATCTGGAAAGTTAAGGGTCTTATAAAATACCTTTAGTTGAGAATTCGCACCAACAAAATTTGTTGCATTATCCGTAAAAATTTTGGAACATTTTCCTCGCCTAGACATGAATCTCTTAAGGGTCGCAATTATTGCATCCGAAGTCAAATCGGAAAGAATTTCTAGGTGAATGGCACGTGTCACAAAGCAAATGCAAACACAAACATAAATTTTATTCAAAACGCCCTTTCTCTGGTGTTTGTAAGTTACAAAATATGGACCTCCCAAATCTAGTCCAGTTATACTGAATGGAGGGGCCATATTTACTCTTTCATATGGAAGATTGCCCATTATTTGAGAAGAGGGAATTGGTTTACACTTGAAACACACCACACAAGTATGAAACGTTTTCCTAGCTAGGTTTCTACCTCCTAAAGCCCAAAATCTCAATCTTACTGCATTCAGCAGTCCTTGTGGACCAACGTGAAATAATTTCTTATGCAAAGTTATGAAATATATTTTACTCAATTTAGAATTTTTAGCCAGTATAGCTGGATGCTTTTGGCTGTAGGGTATGGAAGCTTTTTCCAGCCTTCCACCAACTCTCAGGATTCCTTTATCATCCTGGAATATATTCAAAGATTTAAGATTACCTGACGGGTCACTTAAGTTAATGCCACTCTGGTCCTGTTTAATAAGCCAGGTTTCTGCATCATTTACCTCACTTGTAGTTAAAGGTCCCCTCTTTTTCACCTTGGATCTGCAATTTTCAATAAATCTATAAATATAAGAAACAATATGTATTATTTTAAAATAATTATTAGAAAGGTCCATAAGATGGTTGAAAAGTCAAAGTTCTTGGAATTCAGCAATGAAGTCTCCAGAGTTCTCTCAGACACCCTTAGTTCGCAGTCAAAGTCATCTCTCTGGGTTGGTTCTGCAATGACAGTAGTTGAATAAGCACTCTGTAGAAGCTCAGGACCATGCCACCATAGAGAGTCGTCACGAAGCTCCTCAGGAAGTAGTCCTCTAGATAACACATCTGCAGGATTCTGTTCTGATGCAATGTGATGCCACTGGTCACGGAACTTAGTTGATGAATCTTAGACACTCGATTAGCCACGAACGTCTTCAATTCTCTTGATTCTCGATGTATCCATGAAATCACAATAGTCGAATCCGACCAAAAATGCACAGCTGTAATATGAAGATTCAATGCCTCCTTCACCTTCTTCATCAATTTAGCGGCAAGAACTGCCCCACACAGTTCAAGTCTTGGAATGGAAATCTGCTTCAGAGGCGACACTCGGCTTTTACTCGTTACGAGACACACTTTGACTTCTCCAAGGGCAGATATAGACTTGAGATAAATGGATGAACCATACGCCTTTTCCGATGCGTCGCTAAATGCATGTAACTCAATGCTCTCCGCTCTGTGAATCACAATACATCTGTCAATAGAGATGTTATTCACGGCTTTCAAAGAGTCGATAAATCGACGCCACTCCTTTTCTTCTTTAAAAGGAAGTTCATCACTCCATCCCAATTCCAGCAACCACAATCTTTGCATAAATATCTTTGCCCAAGTTATGATCGGTCCGAGGAGACCCAAATGGTCAAAGATTCTTGCAATAGTAGACAAAACCATTCTTTTGGTGAATGAAGTTGGCCTTTGTTGCTCTATTCTGAAAAGAAAACAGTCTAACTTAGGATTCCAAATTATTCCTAGCGCTTTAGTCTCATCAGACTCCAAAAAAGCATACTCTTGTAGATTGGAAGTTATCTCGGGTAAATTTCCACACCACTTATGAAGATGCATCCCTGCGGTCTTGAACATTTCTATTAATTGATGCTGCAATTCGATTACCTCTTCTATACTCTCGGATCCCGATAGTATGTCATCCATGTAGCAGTCACTCAGCACCACAGGAGCTGCTAAAGGAAAATTATTAGCTTCATCCATCGCTAACTGTTTCAAAGTTCTCGTGGCTAGATAAGGTGCGCTAACTGTGCCGTAGGTTACTGTAGTTAACTCGTACGTTTTTATTGGCTCTCCTATGCCCTTCTTCCACAGAATTCTTTGCAAACACGTTTGCTCCGGATGTATGTTTATCATGCGAAACATTTTCTCTATATCCGTAGTAAAGGCATACTTGTGCTTTCGGAAGCGAACCATAATGGAAAAGAGGTCTTCTTGGACCAGTCCGCCATTAAATTGAATTGAATTTAGAGATTTTCCACTCGTTGAAGGACTTGATGCATTAAAAACAGTTCTCAGTTTAGTTGTAGACTTTTCGGGGCGATAAACACCATGGTGTGGCATGTAAAATGAAACTCCAGATCCATCCGCCTTGATTTCCCTCATGTGGCCCAAATCCTCATATTCCTGTAAAAATTTCTCATACAGGGACAAATATTCTTTATCTCTACTTAGTCGTTTCCACAAAGAGTTTAATCTCTGAATCGCGGTTTGTCTGGATTCACCAAGACATGAAGGGTCTTCTTTTAATGGCATCGCCACCGTATATCTTCCCCTGGTCATCTCTCGAATGAGTGTTTTTAAAATGGTCTTCACAAATATCTAATTCACTGGTTTTAACAGAATCGATTTCTACATTTTGGATTTCCCAAAACTTTCTAATTGGATGCTCTAGATTATCCGCAGCCTGAATAAACCCACAATGTTCTTTTCCCTTCGCGTCTGAAGAAGTAGATCCGGAAACGATAAATCCGAAAACAGTGTTTTGAAAAATAACATTTGAACCCTCCGTCTTGAACTGTCCGGGTAACATTAATTCATAAAATACTTCTGCACCTAATAGCATTTGCACGCGCTCTGGAATATTGAAATTTTTGTCAGCTAATTTAAGATTGGGAATATTATTCAGATTAAAATCGATTTTCGTTGTTGGAACAAGATCTTCCGTTATTGTTGGTACCAAAAAAGTCTAATGTTTTAATGTAACTCCCTTCTTTATTGCTAATAGATACTGAAACATGCGAGTCTATTGGAATTACTGTTTTGTTTAGTCCCGAAACCGAAACATTAGTCTTGTATTTTTTCAATCCAATTAAATCGCATAAGTTCCTCATTAAAAAGTTAGATGTAGATCCGCTGTCTAAAATTGCTTTGACTGGGAATAAACCATTTTCACATTTTATATAACAAATTGCTGAGCTTAGCAAAACACATTTTTTTCTGTTTATACTCGTTGCGGTTAATGTTTCTACTCACGGCTCGGAACCTGGCGCTGATGTGGTTCGAGTTTCAAAGTTGGAATTCGTTACTTCCTGGTTTTGGGCTCGCTCTGTATAATGTATCGTTTTATGATGTCTCTTTTGACACTCAGAGCAAACAAATCTCGATTTACAGTCTTTCGCTCTATGAGATGTAGAAAGGCAATTAAAGCAAAGGTTATTAGTTTTAATCAGATCAATTCTCTTATTTATGGGAAGTTTTAAATACACTGCACACTTATATAATGGATGCGATTCAGCGCAACAAATACATTTAGAATCTTTAATCTCACTCAAAAATACCCTTGACGCGTTTTTCACTGGATTATTTCTAGTAAGAACATTCGGCAAAGTTTTTAAGCTCTTTCCCCGAGAAGTATTATACAAGTCTATCTCTTTGGCAAGCTCTAGTGGGCGAAACCAATCATTTCCTGCTCGAACGGAAATGTGTGACGCTACCTCTTTTTTAAGCGAACTGAAAATTTTGTCGGACACAATAAGATCGTTTAAGTTGTCAAAATCCGAGACCTTCCTTAATTTAAAGTAATACTGCCAATTTGTAATTAAGCGAGAAGTATTTTGAATATATGTTTCATTTGGATGACGCGTAGCTCTTTTAAATTGTTCAAGGAATTGATTTGCACTTGGCTCATATTCTCTTAGTATTATTGATTTTAGTTGTTCATAATTGTTAAGCTCGTCATCTTTAACATATGTTAACACATTTGAAGCTTTTTCTCCCAACAAATTTAATAAAATCTCCGACTTGAATTTCTCGGGCACATTTTTTGATACAAAGGCTCTTTCTAACGAAGCGAAAAAGAATGCCCAACCTTCAGGTCTATTAGGCACCTTCACCGTTAGGATTCGAACACTTTTCACCAACGCATCCAGCGTGTTACAACCCTCACCTGTTCTCTCGTTATCTGAATTAACTCTAACATTTAAACGTGCTAGTTCAAGCTCAAGCTCTTTTTCTCGTAACCTATTTTCGGCTTCTTTTTTACGGTCTTCCTCTATTTGCATTCGCTTACGGTCTTCCTCTGCTCTCTTACGGTCTTCCTCCGCTTTCTTACGGTCCTCGATCGTATATTGAATTAATTCTTTAACAAATTCAACATCCTCTTTAAAATATTTATTTTCTTTAATAATTTCAGTTAACTCAACGATAGTTACTTTTTCAGCAACAGTCTCACCAAGTTCAAGAGCTACGATCCGAAGATCTTCCTTACGGCAGTTCTTAAACATTTTTCTAAAATTAATTTAGTCCTCAATTTATAATAATAAAAACACAAAAAAGACCACTACTCACGTCACCTTGAATAGCTCACTTCTCCGGCTCAGCTGGACGGACTATGTTGGGGAAGTGGTCCCTATGTGTTTTTGTCTCAGGAAACCAGACGAGGATGTTGACACAACTCTTTTATTTTCACACTCGGTTGCTCAGGGAGTATGTCGGAACACTTACGATGGGCACCGTTTCTGCGCTCTCGCTCGTCTGATCTCCCACACACACTCTGAAAACTCTTAATTCGCGTTTCGCTTAATACACTTATTCACCGCGGCGCCCACTGCGCATGCTCGAACACTATGTTTTAAACTTCATAGGAAAATTGCAGAATAAATATGTTTATCAAATATACGTATACTGCAACGAAAAGTTCATAATTCATTCACTCTCAAGAACTGTGAGATAGATTTAACTAAAGAATTCTCGTAAAAAGGATTGAAATAATGTTTTGAATATATTAAATAATTATTATCGTAAAAAATATAAATCTTTGTTCAGAGCATAAAAATTTGGTTCTTTAACCAACACCTGAAAATCATGTGTTTCATCCGAAACTGCTGAGTCCATCGTTTTGATGAATCGAAGGATATTTAAGGCATACAATGTCCTTTTATTACTTTTAATAAAAATTTATTGCATTATTTTTGCAACTAATAACAGCTTAAATTTTCAGATAAGTATTGAAATACATACATCAATAGATTTTTCTATTCTTTTAAATTCTGAAAAATAATATTACTACATCAATGTATCAACAATTATAAGAAACTTATTTATTGATATAAAATAAAAAATTATTTTAAATTCACTTCTCTCTATATATAATATTATTTATCACGGTGTAAGATTTAAAATGTCCAATAAAGTTATGCATGAGTTAAGAAAATAAGAGATAAATAAATAAATTATTTATTTTGAAAATTTTTTAACATGGATTCCGCGTATTCAAAAATCAGTGCTAAAATTATTTAAATAGAAATGTTCCTTAACTAATTAATATAATGTGATACTCATTAAAACATATAATTCAATATTTTTTCTTGACTCGTATTTATTTTTATTCGTACCAAGTTCATCCATGCGTGGGAAAAAATTATTTTTCTATAACGATATATGACTCAAATAAATTCCATAAATGATGCAACACTCTGTCGAAAAAGAAATTTTTTTAATTTTAATTATTCTTGAAACGATTTTTGCTTTGCTTTCATCTTTGAAGCAAATAAATAATTTCATGTCTATTGATTACGTATTATTATTTGGATCGGTAGTTTTCTGAATGGAGAGTGATTAAAAAAATTTTAAAATCCTTAATAAACACTTTTTGGCACTTTTTTTAAGAAACAAGCCAATTTTGACTGTTTACTTAATCGTAAAAGTGTATGTGTGTGTGTGTGCTCAACTTTCACCAAAATTATTATTCTTAGACATGGATCTCTCTAATGGTGTAAAAAAATTGAAATTCTGCGAATTTTCGTTCGAGACCTCGGATGGAAATTATACCAAAATATTGCTTCAATAAACTATAAATTCTAAAAAGCATTTTTGAAAAATTCTTATTGAGATCACATCATTCTTCAGTTTTTGTGTACCAATTTAGTGCTTTTGAGTCTTTCCGTCTTATTGCTCATCACTCACACATATTGCTTTTACTAACATATAGATGACATGTTTTCATACAGAGAAATGAAAACATGCATATAGAGAGAATTTAACTGTCTCCTCTTCTAACTTTAACTTCAATTTTCTTCCAATAAAAGTAGATTGCACTCAGACAGCCATACTTAATTATACGGATTCAAACTTCCTACTGCTTGTCTATGTCAATTAAAAACAGCAAGATTGTTATTAAAGTTTGTCTTTTCTTGGCTTGAATTTTGGAGTATTTCTCCGAGGTGTTTATATATTCACAAGATTTTTCAGTAATAAGAGTGGCCTACTTTTTCAATTCCTACAATTAGTTCACCCTCTCCTTATTTATATATATATATATATATATATATATATATATATATATATATATATATATATATATATATGTCTTGTTCAAATATTCATTCGTTAATAAAATACTTTCTATTGATCCATTTATGTTCAAATAAATTTTTTAAAACTTGTAGAGGATGACACTTGATGTTAATACAGTTTTTTCAAATATTAATTCATTAGTTAAATAAAAAAACCACGCGATAGTAGTGAAACTTTTCTGGAGACATTGGAACATTGATTATTTACCCTAATATTCCAATCTGACTGTGTACATGTCTCAATCGCCTGATTTGCATCAAAGGTATTCGTGGCGAAGTGAGTCTTTCTGATACCAAATCCAAAGTAGGAAGATGTGCTGGAATTTCTGTGTATACAAAGCCATTATATTTTGATTAATTTGGTATACTTTTCCTACTTACACTTTGACGGCAATTGTAGCATGTTTTAATGTTTTATTAATTGATTCCCGGTAAAATATTTTGTAAAATATCTTTGTGCTCAGCAACAGGCGTTCTCAAATCATCCCTAAACCATATCTATCACAAATCGAACACCCGTGACCGAAAGGATTATCAACGAATCCCTTTTGAAAATCTTTGTTGGCATTTTTATGGGAATCATAGTCTTTTTGTAACGTGTTATCGATTCTCATGCATCCGTTCCAACATGCGCTAGACTTGTTGAGGGCTCTGTAGTTGATGGAACAGGGGGAGTCACGAAGTCCGTATTAATCTGTGTTGTCATTAGAAGAGTCTTAAACTCGGCATTAAGGAGTATTTTGCAATGTTTTTTCCCTGCTCGATATTCTCTCATGTATTCTGATGAAAACTTGACTGTAGCACTTGATGAATTTGCACTATTTTTCTGTTTCTTTGTCACTTTTTCGACTAGACTTGCAACTAGTTTTTCTTTCTTTTTTCTTTCGCGTAACTCTTTTCCTCTTTGTGCATTTGATTTATAAACATTCTGACTAGAATTAATAATAATTCAACGCAAATGAAAATTGAAAAAGCAAATTATTCACCGAACACATCGCCATGTAGGCAACAATCTAAGGAAATATTTCAAAAAGGCACGCTTTTGCTGCGAGAACTATTTTGTGTACACTGTAATGCACACACACTGCAACTCATACTACCGTTGATAGATGTTCCCGGGTCTGGGGAAAAAGGACCCCCAATTGGAAGGTTGGCAAGTTTGACCAATCGGAGAGGTGGGCAATCATCCAACTTTTTCCCGGGATATGACGCAAGTCACGTGGTGTTCCCTCTCCCCCACTTTTCCCTCCTCTCGTTCGCTATCTCCTCACCATGGCGACGATTCGGGGGGATAGGGGGAAGACAACTTCCGTTCGCTTTTTCACTCTAACGCAAAAACTGGGCAAATTTCTCATTCACTCGAGTCCAATGAAGTTTCACTTCAGAAATGAATAAATCGAAACAAAAAATAATAGTCCAACATCATATATAAAAAGAAAATTGTTCGTTGCGTCCCTGTACCGCAATGGATAGTGTGTGTGTGTGTGAGTGTGCGTTGGACTTCTAATTCAAAGGTTGTGAGTTCAAGTCACACCTGGAATGGCCTAATTTCTGAGAATGTGATATCTTCTTTAATATACTATTTTTTATTAGAAAAATTAAATTTAATAAATAGTAACAAACAAAAATAATAGTCCAACACCCTATATAGTAATGCGACGCTGGTTTAACTTAAAAGATTAATCAATTCAATAAACCCAAATTCAATTACCCAGGTTCTACAATTACGTCGCATCATAGCTTAAGTTAAGAATTAAACACTAAATCCTTTAAAGACAATAAAAAACAGTACACTAAATTAAAAGCCGTTCTTTAAATTAACAATTAATTTATTTTATGATTGATAAGATTAATTTTATGCAAAAGTACAAGTGGTTACAAGAAAATTCTACTTAGCTTTTTAAAAGAGGGGTGAAGGAAAGGAGTGAAACATGTTGCCGCTCGAGCCCCACGGAGTCCAGTTCCAGGGCTGGGTCTAATTGAGATGTTCGCTCAGAGTCCCAAGTGTAAACGTGTGAGAGAGTGTTCGTCAAAATCGGGGTGCATCCTGTTTTTATTCGGCGCCTTATTGCACCGATATGCTAGAGCGGATTCTTTACTTTGTCCGCTTAATTTTCTCTCATTGGTCCAGAGTCAGCGTATGGTTACTGCGTCACGGTCAATGACATTTTTAAGCGCGGGAAATTCTAATGACACACCCCGATATATCGATATTTTATGGGTACAATGCCCCCTTTAAGCGTGGGAACGTGTCACCCTTTGCTAGGTTCGCCCTCAGAGGTGGGGTAAGAAAAAGACGCATTCCACCAAATTCCGTTTCTCGTAAACAGCAAGAACAGGGCAAATGTAAAATTTGCAGTTGTAACTTTGGGGACCGGCGACCTCCGATCACTCCTCCCCTGTTTGTTGGAAAATTTATCCCACGAAAAGAACGAGAAAAGCTGCTCGGCGAAAAAGCCAGGAGGTTCATGAATGTGTACATCAAGAACTTCGCTGATGATCTTGATGATGATAAACTGCGCGAGATGTTTGAAAAGTATGGCAAGATTACCAGTGCAAAGGTCATGACTGATGAAATAGGGAAGTCTAAAGGGTTTGGTTTTGTCAGTTTTGAAGACCCTGAAATGCTGAAAAGGCAGTCGAAGACTTAAACGGGAAAGATTTCAATGGTAAAACCTTATATGTTGGGCGAGCCCAGAAAAAATCCGAAAGAGCTGCAGAGTTAAAACGACGGTTTGAAATGCTTAAAATGGAGCGTATGAGTAGGTACCAAGGTGTTAACTTGTATGTAAAAAATTTGGATGATGCAATTGATGACGAAAGATTAAGAAAAGAATTTGCACCTTTTGGAACCATCACAAGTGCCAAAGTCATGTCTGACAGTCATGGCCACTCTAGAGGGTTTGGCTTTGTCTGCTTCAGCTCGCCAGAAGAAGCAACTAAAGCAGTGACCGAAATAAATGGTCGCATTGTAGTTTCCAAGCCACTGTATGTTGCATTAGCTCAACGCAAAGAAGATCGTAAAGCTCATTTGGCCTCTCAATACATGCAGCGCATGGCTGGCATGCGGATGCAGCTGGGACAAATGTTCAATCCTGGTCACGGCACCATTATAATGCGACGCTGGTTTAACTTAAAAGATTAATCCATTCAATAAACCCAAATTCAATTACCCAGGTTCTACAATTACGTCGCATCATAGCTTAAGTTAAGAATTAAACACTAAATCCTTTTAAGAGAACAGAGACGTTTTAAGCCTTCAAAAATCGATTTTTCAATTTTCATCTTAAAAAAGTAGATTTATTGCTGATTCCAAAAATGTATAACATGTATAGGTTTAAAACTTAATATCCCAGTAATTGTGGTTTTAAAATGCAAGCAACAGCTGTCACGCCTCTTGTTTACGTTATCGCACGTCAACTGCCACGCCCATCTTACAGCTTACCGAAGCATGTTTTTATGTAGATTGGAGTTTTTATATCGCTTAATCTGATTTATTTATTTTATTCTTGTGGTTTGAGAAGGACTATAACTACTCAACTCAATCTTGTTTATACACAAGCTGTGCGATTTTTGAACGTTTTGCTACCTCGTGCTTGGTTTACAAACACGTGAAGTACGAACTTCTTATTTTGATTGCTTATATACTATTTTGTTGTTTACATTCAATTTGTTTGTAATTTGCGAGAATTTTAAACATCTACAATGCCTCGAACAAAAAAAAGTTTGGCCAAGTCAAACGTCATTTAATTCGTAGTAAAACTTCAGTAAATGCTGAGAGTGAACGACTTGATGTCAGTGCATCTAAAAAGAAAATTTAGAAGAGTGAAGGGTCTTTTAAGGACTATGAAGATAATTTTTCAGTTGATACTCAAAGCAGGTATGTTATTATTGACTTAAATATGCTCAATGATATTTTCAACAATTTTGCAAAAATGCAGATATTGTGATAAATCTTTCTGCTTTGATGTTGCTGAAAATAAAAGTAGTCGCAAAGGCCTTGCGACTAGTGTCAGCAACTTGCAAGTATTGTGGTTCTCGTCATACTTCAATGACTTCAAATACCGTGTCAGATGGATATGAAGTAAATTTGAGGTTTGTTTATGGCATGAGGTGCATTGGAATTGGTAAAAGTGCAGCTCAGATATTTTGTGCGCTGATGAACTTACCTCCTCCTCCAGCTAAATTTGAAAGATTGTATACGCCAATTTTTAAAGCATTGGAAACTGTTTCATCTCGTTCAATGGTTAACAGCGCGCGCGCGTTAATGAAGCTGTCATTGAAAATGAACACAATAAGAACATAGCAATTGCGCCTTGATGGGACCTGGCAGAAAAGAGGACACACTTCGAAGAATGGCGTTGTAACGGCAACTTCTCTCGATAATGGAAAGTAATTGATTTTGAGTGCCTCTCAAAATATTGTTTTGAATGCAAAAGTACGAACAAAACCTGTGATAATTGCCAGGTAAACTATCATGGATTTAGTGCGGGAATGGAGAGTGAAGGAGCATTGCGGATTTTCAGTCGCTCCTTACCAAATTACAATGTTCGGTATGTTCAGTACCTTGGAGATGGAGGATTCGAAGGGGTTCCTAAGGGTTCAAGAATCAAACATATACGGTGATGAATTTCCTGTTGAAAAACTAGAGTGCATCGGCCACGTCCAAAAGAGAATGGGAGCAAGACTGAGAGCCCTAAAGAACAATTTAAAATCCTTCCGCTGACAGACAACAAACCGATATCTGACGAGGAAGGCTGACAGATGCAGAAATTCTTCTGCTGCAAAAATATTATGGCCTAGCCATAAGAAGAAATGTTGGAAAATCAGTCGCAGATATGTCCAAATCCATCTGGGCAATATATTTCCATAAACTGTTGACAGATGAAAATCCACAACATGCTTTGTGCCCTATGGGAGAAGAAATTTGGTGCGGGTACAATAAAAGCATTGTATCAGGTGAAAAATACACCCACAAACATTCCCCTTCCAGATGCAGTTCTTTTAAAATTAAAAAATTTTAGAGGTTTAACTGCAAAAGAACTGTTATTAAAATGTTTGCATGGCCGAACTCAGAACCCCAACGAAAGCTTTAATAACTGTGTATGGAATCGTGTGCCGAAAACATTTTGTAAGCAAAAAGAACTTCGCAAATGGGTGTTATGGACGCGGTTATATGCTTCAATGAAGGTACATATGCAAGAACTGAAGTATTAAAAGCATTAAAAATCAATCCAGGCGTCAACACTTGTGAAGGCCTTCGTAAAATTGACTACGTCAGAATTTGTGAAGCTGAGATGGTTGTTCAAAAAAGCTTCCAAAGAAGCCAGGACAACAAAAAGGCAAATTAAAAGGAAACAGGATGCTTTAGAACAGTCAATGCAAGATGAGTACAGTGCTGGAAATTGTTAGACTTTAAATTTTTAGGTAAGTGTATCATTTTATTTTAGTTTTTTCAATTTTCTCAAAATGGTTTTTTTCAGTTTTTAGGTACATGTATATAGAAAAATCTATTTGTTATATTTTAATGAAACTTGGTATGAGCTTTTGTGTTATAATAATGTATTTAATGCTACTAAATTTATTTCTGAAAAGTTAGTATTTACTTTTTATTGTTCAATTTCTGAAAAAAAAATTTCCATTTTTATCAAAAAATTTCAAAAAAGTCAAAATTCAAAATTTTTTAAAAAAATTTCTAAGCAAGGAAATATGAAAAGAACTATTACATTTAAATAAACGTACAATTTTATAACTAAAACAGCATGTTTTGTGGTGTTATATGTCATAAATGAAAGATACATGTACCTAAAGAGCACCATGTATCCACGAAAACTTCTTTGGTGTACTTTTTTCGAATCCTTATATTTCTTAAAATATTTTATATATTTAGTAATTTTATGTTGTAGTATATTAAGAAAAAGTACATAGATTGTATGACACAATTTTTTTATTTATGGAGTTTTTCTGTTTTTGAAAATAATGTTCTTTCGAAAGCCAAATTTGCTCATTTTGTGTCATCGAGAACGTCCCGGTTCCCCTTAAAGACAATAATACAGTACACTAAATTAAAAGGCCGTTCTTTAAATTAACAATTAATTTATTTTATGATTGATAAGATTAATTTTATGCAAAAGTACAAGTGGTTTACAAGAAAATTCTACTTAGCTTTTTAAAAGAGGGTGAAGGAAAGGAGTTAAACATGTCGCCGCTCGGAGCCCCCACGGAGTCCAGTTCCAGGGCTGGGTCTAATTGGAGATGTTCGCTCAGAGTCCCAAGTGTGAACGTGTGAGAGATGTCTGTCGAAATCGGGGGTGCATCCTGTTTTTATTCGGCGCCTTATTGCACCGGGATATGCTAGAGCGGATTCTTTACTTTGTCCGCTTAATTTTCTCTCATTGGTCCAGAGTCAGCGTATGGTTACTGCGTCACGGTCAATGACATTTTTAAGCGCGGGAAATTCTAATGACACACCCCGATATCTCGATATTTTATGGGTACAATGCCCCTTTTAAGCGTGGAAACGTGTCACCCTTTGCTAGGGTTCGCCCTCAGAGGTGGGGTAAGAAAAGACGCATTCCACCAAATTCCGTTTCTCGTAAACAGCAAGAACAGGGCAAATGTAAAATTGCAGTTGTAACTTTGGGGACCGGTGACCTCCCCATCAATAGAAAGGAAAATAGAAAATTGCGAGGGAAATGGCTTTCTATTTTGTCACTTAATTGTGTGATTCTGTCATATCTATATACACATTAATTGTAATTATTTAGTAAAAGGAAACTAAAATAAAATTTTTCTTTGTTGACCTAAGTAGGAATTGACTTAAAAATATTTTTTATATTACTTGTTTTACATATGGCTGAGTGGTATTCTTAAAACAATTAGATTGTTTGAAGAAGTTTTTTGTTTTGCTTTTTTTTGTATCTACTAAGTATGAACCCATTAATTAAGAAACAGAAAAAACGTAATTTATATATATAAATGCTCTTTTTTTTTTTTTTTTTTTTTTTCTTTCAATTTATGCTCTTTTTGGAATGTAAGAGGAAAAGAATCGAGAAAACATAAGGAGTTTTAAAGCTAGATTTTTTTTCCTCTCTAAAACATGGAGACACAATTGAAACATTATTTTTAAGTAATTATCACCAAAATTAAACTCTCACAGTTAGAAAGTAAAAACTCCATACCCAAAAGATAAGGGGGAAAGATTTTTTAAATTCACTTTTCTGAATTTACTTAAATTATTTCGATTACTATTAGAGTAAAACATGCATTGTTGGTGTTGTTAAAAGATAGTTAAATTTTAATAAATGAGAGTGAGAGATTGAAATGTTCTTCTCTCTAATGTCAAATAAATTTGTTTTACAGCATTAAATTTTACAGATAATGAACAACCACAAAAAAGAAAACGAATTAGATAAAATTTTCATCTTTGATATTTCTGATGTTCAAATTATTCAGTGAGTATATATATTATGACGTGGTGGGCGCCAAATTATGAGGATGTGACCCAAGGTAATAAATGGACACGCGGGGAAGGGGTTCTTTACAAAGTCCACTAGTTAATTAAATACATTTATTAGACAAACAAACATTTACATACATAACTAGAGAACTAATGAATTAGCATAGAATTGAAAGGAATCGGAGCGCATGCTCGTACATCCTTACAGTTCCGAAACTTGGCCATTACTGGATATTGCTCTGTCCGCCAGAGGGGGAGCGACAGTCTCTCTACT